>JBBBDQ010001533.1:6432500-6969823 GCA_037127315.1 Ascarosepion bandense | reverse complement strand
ATGTGTTTTTTTAAGGTATCCAATATTTATGCGTCAAAGTGAGCAATAACAATGATATAGCGTGTGCAGTATTATATGTCTCCCTTTGCAGGCTATTGAGAATTGTGTGTATTTCTGAAACTTTTCATAATCACCTCATAGGCAACTATGTTGAAGACTTATCAACCAAATGTTTCTGCAGAATATATCCTCTAAAATTTAACGAGATCACAAATACACCGAGAGTTTTATTAAACTGAAAGCTATAAGATATTTTCCTACAGAATACTCGAGTTTCTTGTAATGGCTTTAGCCATAAAACACACACACACAGTTTTCTTTTATTTTCTGTGTTTCTGTAAATCTAGAGATAAAGAGAGATAAAGAAATAAATATTAAACGAAGATGAGAGAACCCCACGTTAAAGGCTGAATAAAGTAGACAGTTACGCAGACGGAAAGTGCAAACACGTAGTTGAAGCAATCACTGTCGGGTAGGTTAACTGGCGAAACATTCTCAGAAAGGAAGATGTCCATCATTACACAACATGAGTACACTTGGAAATATTGAACGATAATACCCACTGATGTGTTCGCTGACCTCGTAATTTGCTGCTCCAGAAAACACCGGATCTGCTTCGAGAAATCGAGACAAGATGGATGGAGACATTGAACGATAGGTAAGCAAAGGAGGGAAAACGCATCGGAAGAAAAATCCAAAAGGGCTAAATCAAGGAGAAGAGGAAGTGAATACTGGAAGAGGAAATATGGTGAGGACGAAGACACTGGATAAAAACAGAATGCAGAAGTAATAGACAAAGAAAGTTAAATAAAAATGTAAGATGTATTTAAAGGGCGGGTTAATGAAAAAAAGGGAAGGAAACAAATAAAAAATCAAGACAAATACTAATACAGAAAAAGCACACAGTACGACGAAGGAAGTTGAAAAATAAGAAAGAAATGTGTTATCATGTAAAGAAAGACAGAAATAATGTTGTAAGTAAAAAAAAAGAACGAAAAAAAAAGAATGAACAAAGAAAAAAGAAAACTATTAAATGGATGGGTTAATAAAATACTTAATAGAACAAAGGAAAAATACGTAAGTGCTAATGAAGGAAAATGCAAGAGAAGGCGGAAAGGATAATAACGAAGAAACAAGAAATAAGAAAGAAAGCAGTAAAACTTACAAGAAAGAAATATTGCAAGAAAGAAAGAAATAAAACAACGCTTTCAAGAAAGAAAGAAAGAAAGAGGAAAGAAGGAAAAAAGAAAGAAAGAAATTTATATCAGCAAGTAGCGCTAAATAAAAGAAAAAATGAATGGCTACATAAAGAAACCTGAAGAAAGAAAAATACGAAAGCGGCCTGAAAGAAAATAAATTAAATAGAAATAAGCGGTAGGAGGAAAATAAAATTGAAATGTTATCCATCCAGCACATATATACATCTACCATGTGCCCATGCATTGAATACTGCTGCTATATCTGGTGGGCTGCCACTGCTATCCACCTAGGAATCTGTCCTTGTATCCGATTAAAGGTTCAGCATAAATAACAAAAACAATCCAAATAGGAAATAACGAGTATATGTAAAATACGACAACATACAACACTTACAACTTTGTTAGTAGAACAATAATAAGGAATGGTGTGTAATACTATAATTCGGCCCTCGAACGGACACTCGTAATGGTCGTTATGGTAGCAGTGTTCGTAGACGACCCTCGGCTGAGTTCAGGGCGCTCCCCTCAGGCTATCTCCTCTCACCTCTTGTGAGGGGAGGTATATGTAATGGTTGGAAGAGTTCATTCCGTTGTGGCTGATGCCGTCATAACATCACCTTCCCAATTTTTTTCTCAGTGTAGGGAGCTTTAGTACTTCTTACTTCTTTGGTTTATTAACAATGGTTTCGTGAACGTCATCGTTCTTCTTGAATTTCTTGTTTCAGGCACTGTCTGTGGTCTTTGTTACGCGAACATATCAAAAATTGTGTCCATAGTTTCTTCTTCTTGAGATGGCCTTTTGGTATCCTCTAACAACCTTTTCCTCGTTTGACTGATGTGCCTTCTCTGCGTATATTTTTGACATTGAATCGTATATAATATATTCCCAATCCAATTTGTTATCTTACCGGCTTCCCAGTGTTGTTGTTAAATATCTTATAATACACTCTTTATCCTCTTTTGTACGAATGAGGTTATTTTGTTTTGTTTTTTTTCTTCTGCTTTATTAGTTTATCAAACACTGATATTATTTTCTATCGAACATCACCTCCGCCGGTGACAGTCCTGATGGTGTGTAATAATTTAATCCTATAAACCTGTAGAATCTTTTGCAGTGCTTTCTCTGTGGCTATACCGTATGCCTTTCTTAGAGAGTCGACAAATCTCTCAGCTTGTCCATTCGAACGTGATGATACGGTGGAGTTTTAATATGGTTTACTTGGAACATCTCACAAAATTCCTAGAAGGCTTTGGAGGTGAATTTGTTTTCCGTTGTCTGTTACCAGACAATCCACTACACTGAACCTTGCAAAAAGTTCATGTAGGCAGTTAATTTTGTTTTCTGATGTCGGATTTTTATATCTAAAACTTCTGTTTACGTGCTGTAGCTGTTTATTGTGATTAGATAATAAAATCTGTCTCTAGGTCCCGTATAATCTACGTGAATCCTCAACCATTGTCGATCAGTTTTGGCCAAGGTTTTTGGATCATTTGGGGTTCTTGGCAGCTAGGGAGCAACCCTTACATTTTTCTACCTTTTGCATAATATCTACATCCATATTCTTCCAATAACCGTAGCTTTTCATCAAAGCTTTCATTTGTTTTTTCTAGGATGTCACATATAAAAAATCGTTAATATACTTTTCTGCAGTGTCTTAGTTATTACGACACTGTCATTGTGCATTAACACGTTATCGCAAAGCGTAAAGCTATCAGAAAGACTTCTGTCCCTTTCATCTATGTTTTTCCTTTGTAGTTGTAATGAAGTCGTCGATTTCTGCCTTGTTCCTAATTTCTAATAAATGAATGGCATCTCTCGTACTGTATCTCCAAGTAATGTCCTCATCTCCCCTTCTGATTGTAGTGCAGCTGTTACTGAATTTTCCAGCGGTTCATTTTTCTTTAGCACTAATCTTGACAACCCGTCTGCGTGCCCGATCTTATTGGAAGGCAGGTATTCTAATTTGAAGTCGTAGTTAAGCAAGATGGTCCCCCGTTGTAATAGCCTGTTTGCTGTATATATTGGTAAGCCTTTCTTCGAACCGAAGATTGTAAAAACTGTTTATGATCAGTTTGCAGAATGAAATGTCGTTCCTAAATGTACATTTAAAATTTGGTTAGATCAAATATGATCCCCAGAGTATGTATCTCGATCTGTGAATTGTTTTTCTTCACAGGCAATAGTGTTCTAGAAGCGTGTGCGATAGGTCTTTTCTTCCCGTCTGATATTTTGTGTAGTAAGCAAGAACCTACGCCATAGAACTCGCGTCACTCACTATTATTAATTTTAATTAGGATCATAATGTATCAAAAACAGATCAGTCGTTAATGTTTTAATAATTTCTTCAAATGATTCTTGGCATTGTACTGTTCAAGTCCATTCTTTCTCTTTTTTAATAATTCATTTAATGGAGCACGTAATTTATGCATATTGGCGATGAATTCCTGGTAATAATTTACCAATCCAAGGAAACTTTGTAGTTACGATATATTTCTCGGTGCCGGCATATCTGTTATTGCTTGCAGCTCTTTCAGGAACCGTACTTCTTTCATCCTTGCTTATAATATGCCCTCGGTATTTAATTTCTTTCAAGAAATAGTAGCACTTTTGTACTTTCACTTTGAATCCATGGCTTTGGATTTGCATAAACACATCCTGAATGTGTTTCGCATGTTGCTCCACGCTGTCACTCTTTATTAGTATGTCGTCTAGATATGCTATGGCGAAATCTAATCCAAATAACGTTGTGTCCATCGTTTGTTTGAAAATCGCTGGTGATACTATAATTCCGAAAGCCAGCCTCTGAAATATGTAAAATCCCTTATGTGTGTTCATGCATAGTAGATTAGAAGTCACCTCATCTACTGGCACCTGTAAATAGTCCACGCTTAGATCAATTTTTGAAAAGTATTTACCATTCTTTAGTCTTGTGAACACTTCATCAGGACTGGGAAGCGGGTAGTGGTACTCTTCTATTGCATTGTTAAGACCGGTTGAAAAATCCGCGCAAACACGAATTTCACCTGATTTATTAATGTAGACGGACGGCACAGCCCACTGGCTAAATTCTAATTTTGATAATATTCCCATTTCAACGAACCTGTCCAGTTCCTTTTCAATTTTTCCTGTTGATGCGAAGGGAACATTTCATTTCTTTTTGAATATTGGTTGTGTGTCCTGTTTCATTTCTATTTTTGCAGCTAACTTTTTACATTTGCCAAGTCCTGGTGAAAACACGTCGGGGAACGTTTCTTCTAATTTTTCTGTTAAAATGTTCTGCTTCTGTCGGTTCGTTTTCCACTTTCTGAAAGAAAGTATTGATAGGTAAGTCCCATAAGTCAAATTTTGGCATCCAATCGGTTCCGAAAAGTTTCTCGGTATTTTTTTGGACGAACATTTTCAGCTTTTTTGTTTTCCGTTAAATGATAAATTAGTAATTATCTATCCTTCGAATTTCATTCTTTTACCCGTTACCGATCTTGCGATTGTGTTTGTCGTGAGCTTGTTTACTTTTCTAAACCGATAATGGTCAAATCAGAGCTTGGATCTAGCTGTAATTTGATTCTTTTTGTTTAGAACTTCTACTAGTGCGTATTTCCTTATGTTCACTCCGTCCTCATGCTCCGTTTTGGCAGCTCTTATCATGCATCTGTTTCTTTTTCCAGTTCTGCAATGAGAACTTTTGTGTCTCATTTTGTTACATGCTTCACAGGTTTTATATAGATGCATGCAGTCTTTATACCAGTAAAGAGCTCCACATTTGTAACACGGACTACGAGATCTTAATTTTTTTCTTTATCAGTAACGTAATTGGTTCGATCTTACTTTGGGGAAGGTAAAAAACGTTTATTTCTGTTTACTTCTCGAACATGTGCACGCCCCATTCTTCGATGTCCCTTGAGTCTTTCTTCACACTTAAACACATCTGACAATCATCTGCTAGCTTCTGTAATGATAATTCCGGTTCGTTTTGTAGTTTTCTCAGTAGTCCCTTTTTGAGACTAGTCCTTGGACAAAGATAAAGCATTTGATAATTGTCCTAAGAACACTCTGATAGTTTGAAATCGTCGTAATTTCTGTTGAAAATCGCGATAAACGTGGTATAATCTTCATAGCTTTTTTGTAAGATTAAAACATTTCCACCTTTTATGGAAAAATGATGTTCTTCGGCTAAAAAGTTCTGTTAAGCATCTAAATATTTCTTCAAAAGTTAACTCGTTAGTCTTCTTGGGTAATATATAATCGACGAACTTTGTATATTCGGAAGTCCCCGGTTTTCTTAACAGTAACCTCAATTTCTTTGTATCCGACTATGTCGCGCAGTAGATTTTAAAAAAATCTTCATACCTCCTAAAGTAATCTTCAAAAGTTTTGTCCTCGTCAGGAGGGTATTTAAAATTTTCTATAGTATACTATTTGGCATTCTGTGAAAACGTAGACTCTTTTCCACTGTTCTCCCCTTTGTTAGTTATAGCTTTCAGTAGTAATTCCTACAATTCCATTTGCCTGGTTTCGTTTCTTAGCTGCATTACTGCTTGTTTTTCTTCTAGGCTCCGTTAAAATTCAAATTGTTTTTTTAGCAGTTCCAAGAATGCTGTTTGAAAATCCTCCATGTTTTTAACTTATTTATTTCTCTGAGGAGGGTAAAAGGAAGAACCTTTTTTTACGTAGTTGCGTGAAGGTAGAATTTTATATCATTTCAATAACATTGTCGCTACTTGTCGTATCGCAACTGCCGTGCAAAAGGTATTTTCTTTTTATCTCCATGTGAATTATTCGAATATCCTCGTCGCTTCTTGGGACTAGTGGAAAAAATTCCCTTTATCTCCGAGTAAATTTTTTGAATGTTCCCGTCACCACTTGTCATGTGAAATTATTTTTTTCTTTTTTTTATCTTCGTGTAACGTTTTTGAGTCTTCGTCGTCACTTGTCGTGTGGGGCGATGTTTTTTTTTTCTTTATTATATTTCCGCATGAATTCTTTCGAATCGGCCTCGCCACTTGACGTGGACCCGATCCAGCAAGAATAACAAAAACAATTAAAATAAGAAATAACGAATAAGTATACTAAACATGGGAAAATACAACACTGCCTACTTTGTTGGTAGAACGAAAATACGAGTTAATGTATAATACCATAATTCGATCCTCAAACTGAGACTCGTAATGGTCGTTACGATAGCAATGTTCGTAGACGACTTTCGGCTGAGCTCAAAAATCTTACGGAGAATCTGTGATGTGATCGATTCCAACTTGGCAGCTCAGATACAGTCTCTTTCTTCCCGGCGTAATGTGGCTTTCCTGGGTCTCTTCTTAAAACACTTTCGCGAAATCTATTCCTATGAACTTACCTCACTAGTGCCCCTATGTATGAATTTACTCGAGCCTCATTATTAGCAACTCTCTCCCATCCTATAACTGTGAAAATGTAAACGTAAATTATACTTCAATCAGTTTCTTTTCTGGCACTCCAAGCTTGTAAAATTCCCTTCCGTTACTCGCTTCATCGACAGCTATAATCTCCAAGAATTCAAATGTCAAGTCAATAGTAATCTTCTATCTCACTGATTCGCATTCTTTACTTCATGTTCTTTTCTCCGTCTACTCCACTCAATTCACACCAATATTGTCATCCTTCTCTTACCCACTTCTTGACAGCCCCTATAATCTGTTCCTCTTTCTCATAACTTTTCAACTGTGTAACCCACTGCGCACCAGTGGCAGTAAACTGCCTTGCGTGAGGTGATATGGCTATTAAAAAATAAAATAGGTCGCAAAAATGAAAGAATATAACAGAAAGAATAAGTTTAAGAATGTGATAAAGAAACTACTAAAGAAAATACAAACGGAAGTAGGAAAATAATGAAAAAATAGTTAAAGATTGAAAATTGCACAAAGATATGATAAAGAATTTGTAAAGAGAACGTAAATTATAGATGTGGATAAAAATTACAAAAAGTCTGAAAGAATCAATTTCAATTTAAGATGCAGACGAAGTATACAAGGGAAAAGTAGTATAGAGTAAAATTTAAGAAAATATGAAAATAATTACTAAGTAATGTAAAATGATCATAGATTTCGAATGAATTAAACCGAAAAGTAAAAATTCAGAATGAACAAGATGAATGGAAAGTAAAAAGAAATAAAACGTAAGAAAAATGGTAAAGGAAACGTGGGCAAATAAAGAACATGAAAGAAAATCAAAGATAAATGCATTGCTCAAAATGGCTTAGAACAAAAACCCCAAATGTAAATGAAATGATCAAAATCATTACAAAGGTGAGAAGTATAACTAGGAAACTGGTTGAATGCAAAATAATCAAATATTCTAGCAAAATGACAGTAAGGGAGGGAGAGAGAGAAAGAGAGAGAGAGAGAGAGAGAGAGAAATGAAATAAATTAGGTAATTTTAAAATAAAAATTCATGAACATATAGCAAGTGAATTACAATAGAAGAAGACATAGAATGAAAAAGAAAAAGATGAAGAAGGACTTAAAGGTGGCGGCTACGAAAAGAAGCACGTAGAGGATGTACAGATAAAAAGAAGTAAACGAAATGATGATGCAAACCGAAAGTAAACATTTTCTAAAATTCAACTTATACAACTCTTCGGTATCAGTCAATGCAGAGGCTTTACAATTCAGTTGTTAATAAATGTGCTCTAAAATATGTGTGAAATATTTATTGACATAACGTAGAATGTATGACAATAATAAAAAGGTGTCTTTGACCTACAGAGGTGATGGTTAAAGACTTCAGTAAAACAGCCACATCTGAGTCAGTTCCATAAAATAGCAGATCATGAGAAATTACTTCTGAATGAAACATTCTCTTTACATGAGTAGTTTAGATGAGATAAAGAGAATTAGAATAATGTATTGTCGTTTTAAACAAATGAGCTGGTCGAACTAAGAAACTGAATTAGCCTAGCATAGTTTACATCTTTAGAAACGGAGTTATAGAGAGAGAAATAATTAATCCCTCACAAGATTTTTGGAACAGTTTTGAATATATGTGTGCGAAGTAAACAGAGGAATATTTTCTATTAACTCACCCCAAATGATGAACATTTAATTATGGTTGGTTCACCTCAAGCAATGATAAATATTGAAAAACAAATTGGTTTCTATTAACTTATTTGCACTTTTTTGGAATTATAAATTCAAAAATAAAATTTGTTTAACGTACATTGCAAAAACCTCGAAATTAAAAGTTACCACAAATCAGGGTGTTGTTTACATTTTGTAAGTGTGCATAATATTCGAGTTACTTAGAAAAAATATTCTACAATTTTTAAGAAACGATCAAAATAATTCTATTTTTTTGGTTGATTATCGGTGTGAGCCTGACGTTGTCTCCACTCTTAGATATAGCGCACCCTTGTCGCAAAGATCAACTGACCCAGTGTGCAATGATGGGTCTCACTTAGTGAGAATTTGGCGTGAATTTTAGTAGATATAAATACTTTTTTATTTTGTGGTGAATTAGTTAATTGACATACGTGATATAGGTTTGGTCGATCATGTCTCTAAACAGTCACAACTGACTAGGCAGTGGGTTGATATTATTTTCTGTGGTAGAATGGCTGTAGAACCCAATCTGTCCTATTATTTTATCCATAGCTAGAAGATAGAGACAGGTTGATAACTTTCCATGTTTGAATGTAACGAATTAAACTGAAATTCGAACTCGGCTCTTCAATTAATGGAGCCGAGTCGATATCCGCTGTATCACAAACATGAATGACCATAAAATTAAGAAAATAATAAAAGGAAATGAAATAGCGTAGGCATAAAAGCACTCCTATAAACAAACGATAAAAAAAAACAGAGAAATATTAATAAAAAAGAAAAAAGTAGAAATAAAAGAAAGTAATAAAGGAAAAGAAAAAGAGTAAAAAATGAGAAGGAAAATATCTACAAAGCAAAAATTAATTGAACAGAATGAAAATAAACAGTTAAATTATCACTCTAAACCGAATTCGATACTTTCTTAGGCAATGAACTACAAACCAGATAAGATATAACAGAGCCTCTTTTTTCCACTTCACCTCATTTCAAAGCAATTCGTAGTCGTGTATACAGACAGGGTAACAAAGTCCTCAAAATCACCGAAATAAATGCCATGATAAAAATGTTAGGTTGTAACTATGAACTAATTCCTAATATAAACGAAAAAATATATCAGCAACAATTCGGTAAGTAAAACGTCATAACAATAGTTCTTGTCGGATTCTTTTCGGTATATTTCCAAAAGTTTTTTACCTTCCATATCCTTTTATTTCTAAATCAAAATGTGAAAGGGATACCGCCATTGCGTGATGTACAATTCGACTGAGATGTGTGCTTGGCATTTATTTTAGCAATTTTTGAGAAAAAAATTATAAACATAGGAAAATTGAAAATGAGGAGGTTTAAATCGCATAAGCAAGTATGCGGAGGAAAAAAATGAGAGAATAAAACAAAAAAACAAATATCCTTTAGATAACTGTGAATACAAATGTCAAAAATGATAATTAAAGGGTAATGCGGGCAAGGGAAAGCCAGAAAGGAAGAATCATCTGGAAGAAAACTCAGAATAAAGAAAAACAGAAAATAAACAGAAAGAATGAATCATAGCAGAAAAAGAAAGAAAAACGAAGGAAGAACGAAAAAAAGGAAGAAAACAATGAAATGAGGGGATAATGTAGAAAGAAAAAACGAAATTAGGAAAGAACAAAAAAGGAAACTTGACTTTCTTTAAATATAAATCAATGCAACGTAAAAATTAAAGTAATGACGCAACGAAAGAGAAAAAGATTAAAAAAAGAAAATATAAAGGAATAATAACAGTCATAAAACAAACGAAAATAAAGTATCAGACCAAGAAAGATAAATAGAAAAAGAAAAAAAATAACTCAAAGGTAAAAATAATTGTTTATATATTTTTGAGTAAGACTAAATATCATGAAAACAATGTTTAACCATATGTCATGGAAAAGATCAAAAATACATTTCTAGAAGGTTTCTTCAGTGCAGAAATAAAACCCATTTTGAAGTTGAGATCATTGAACTCTACCTTTAATTCAAATATTTTTTACACTTGGCGTGAATAATATTAACAGACTTAATTAAACGGTTTAACGGGAATAGCTTTTGCAGCGTTGTAGCGATTAGACCTTTGCACATGGCCAGTTGCAGTGAGAATCATGTAATCAATATGACTCAAGATAGTCAATTCTGTCCAAATCGGAAACTAGAAACAAGATAAAGATTTAAAGAACGAAACACTGGATGAGTTAGAAGCTAAATTAAAGCGTTGAACAAATGATAGTGCGCGTGGAAAAGGTCAATGACATCATGGGGAGGATTGACGAAAAAAGAATAAAAGCAGTAAGAATGGAGCAAAGGAAAAATCTTAAAAAAATAAGATGAGAGAAGAAATAAACAGAAAGGAAAAGAAAAAAGGAAATGCATAAAATGTGAATGATAAACCAAAACGAAAGAGAAAGTTTGAAGAATCAAGCAAAATAATGAATAAAATAAAGCAAGAAAGCAAAACTAAGAACAAATCAAAATAAAGAACCATGCAAAAGAACGAATAAATGATCAGGAGAACAAAATAAAACCAAGCAAACTAAGAAAGCCAGCAAAATAAGTAACCAAGTAAAATAACGAATAAAGCAAGATGGAAAGCAATGTAAAGAGCCGAGGAAAATGAAGAACCAAGTAAATTAAAGAACCAAGCCACATAGAAAAAAACAAGCAAAATGTAAAATATAAGAAAACAGGAAAGCAAGATAAGGACCGAAGCAAAAACAAAAACCATACAAAGTAAGGAACAAAGAAAAACAACGAATAAAATAAAACAGCAAAGCAAACAAATGCTACCAAAAAAGAATCAACCAAATTAAATATACAAGCAAAATGAAAGACCAAGGAAAGTAAAGAGTAAAAAGAAAAGAAAAAAAGAAAATAAAAATCAAGCAAAGGAATGACTCAAGCAATTAAAGGATAAACGAAAGCAGAAAAGCGAAGTAAATAATCATGTGAAATAAAGAATCAAGTTGTTTTATGAACCAAGCGAAATAAAAGCCGAACAAAATAACGAATAAATGAAAGAACGAATGTACAATAAGGAACCAAGCAAAATAAACATCCAAGCAATTTCAATAACCAAGCATCTTAAAAACAAGGAAATTAAAGAATAAAAGAAAAAAAAGTAACATAAAGAACCAAGCAAATTTAAAAAACAGACAAATTAAAGAATAAAAGAAAGGAGGAAACAAAAAAAGATAAAAAGAACGAAATAAAACAAAACGAATAAAGATTAAAGAAAGCCGGAAAGTAAAATGAAAAACAAGCAAAATAAATAATCAATGATGAATAAAAGAAAGCAGGAAGCAAAATAATGAAATAAAACACAACAATAAATCAAACAAACAACATGAGATAAAAGTTGAAAATATATTATGAAAAGGTAGAAGAAAACAACGACGAAAATTTTATGAGCGAAATTACAAAAATTGATGGAAATAAAAATTGTTAATATAAATACATGTGGATCTATTAATATCGAGAAACTACCGAGAAAGCAAATGTTGAGAGGGAGCAATTCAAAATAGAAAGTCTAAATTATTGATGGGGGTAGAAGAAAAAATTGAAGAAAAATTATGAAAATCACTGGCATTATAAACGAAGTTGGAAATGTTAATTTTGAGAGTTAATTGCTACCTGCTCGTACGGTTATCGAACGGAATCAAATATTCAGATATTTAAAACTATCCAAATCCAAAACGTCTTATATCAGTTCAAAAACATTCTTTATCGATGGATGGGTACGGAATTAAAGACCAAGCAATTCTAGCGAAAATTATAATGAAGATGAAAATGGCGCCAAATGTGGAGTTATTCCTAGCAATTTCATCTAACACTCAATAAGCTAAAACATTGGCTTTGAGGCTCACTGGGCGCCAAAACGTCTTTGATTTTCTTCCAGTGTAAGCGGTGATAGCTATATATTTATGAGAAACAGTGAAAGATTTCGGACGACATGCAAAAATCTTGATGGGGAAGAAAAAACAAATGAAAAAATAACGTATATAATATAGAAAGAAATACATAAAAAAACACCAAGGGAAATATTCAGAAATGTTACAGAAAATAGATAAATATGAAAAAAATATTTAGAAACAATTATTGAAGTTAGCTGGGTTTAACGTAGTACAACATGTAATGATTTTAGCCTTCTAAAATAAGGATTTAGAAGGCTGTTTTGAAGACACTGTCCAATATATATTCAACCTCGTATTCTACTAAACTAAGCCTAATAAATATACAGTAATAAAGAGAGTAAAACAGTAACCAAATCGTAGAGTACTCTATACATAGGGAATTTGAAATATCGAAGAAGAAACTTTTGCCTCAAGTGATTTTTCTTCGTGTCGAAATTTATGGAACAGCATGAAAGACTTCTTGACAGAAGAGGAAATCAACAAACAATCTGACGTGTCGGAACTCGGCGACAAACCGGAGACACGCCTTTGCCATAATCGAGTTCAAGATAAATAGCGTAGTTCGCCCAAAAGGAAAAGGAAGTGAAATGAAAGAGATAGAAGTAAAAAAGCTCAGTTAACGACGTCTTCACATCACCAAAATATACAAGCCAACATTAATAAAAAAGAAAAGTGCCAGTGTAAAACAAAGATTTGATTAAGAAAATATAAAAAGCTTGAGGATAAATATTAGAGTCTTTTTTTTCGGAAATTAAAGTAGGTTTATTCTAGTGTGGATAAAATCAATTCAAAAGGAAGTAATTGAAAAAGAATCTGTTCAGAATATAACTCTTCTTTTTATGAATAGTTAAATCTGCACTTTGAGCATATTTTCTAAATTTGTGCGGTAAGAATTTTGATTCATGGACAAAAAATGTGTCGATAAGTAAACGATCCTGGCAGAATTACAGGGATTTGAAGAATTCTGTTTCATAGTGCCGAATAAGTACAAATTTGACAATGTTCAATCCAGTGATAAGGGTTTTCTCTTTTATATACTTTACTGTGTGATCTCATTTTTCTACAGGAAATTTTACAAATATTTTATAATTGCCTTTACAATTAATAATAATATTAATTTTGTCATTGAGATATAAATGTTATTCTGATTCATTTGTATGTGTTTTATTGCACACGTCAGAAGACGACATAGCTTTCCAGATAACATTAATAGATTGAAAGCAAGTCATTTTACCGAACTAAACTAAAAAAATCAAAAATCTTTTAAAAATTCATATAGATATTCACAATTACGTTTTTGTTTTTTTCTTGCAGTGAACAAATAAAATTTAAGACTTAATGAGAAATGACCTCATTGCATCATCGATGCAAAACTGTGTTATCTTCTATCGTTTAATAAAAGATAATTAAATGGTACCAAATGTATAATTTAAATACAGAAAACAAAGTCAAATATGAATTAGTAGAAAACATATATGGAAGATCATTATATTATTGATTTTGATTCTCAATGTTTGTTCCACATTAGTAATGTAAATTTTATGAAACTGGTACATTTGTTATAACGGAAGTTAAATAACATCGAATTCGATGAATAGATAAACGGGTAGCTAATATAGATAAATTATTTTATGCACAATTTGAAATATGACACATATAAAATATGAACAAGCAAATTGAACCTTCATTCACGGTTTAATTTATTCATCCTCATCAGCCTCAATAAATAATTCATAAGCTTTTAGAAATAATTATTCTCCAATTCAGCGCGAAGTTGTTAGAAATCGGTATATATCAAAGTGTATCGATGAAATACTTCCTTTAAGTAAAACGTTGTAAAGTCACAAATAATGAATTACTTTATTAATTTAATTTATTAAAATTTATTATATAATTTCTTTTATCTCAGTATCTATTATTTTTTGTAATCAATCATTAAGAACAAATCATAATGCATATTATCTGTCAGTAGCATTGATATTTGATATCCAGTATATATATATATATATATATATATATATATATATATATATATATGATAAGATTCTGTATTCGGTTTCATCCATCCGAAAACGATTATGGATTAAATCCCACGTCAATAAGCGGAATATATTTTAATTATATATATATTATATAACATTTAGGGAAGTTAACTGGTGCATAACATAGAGTGAAATAGAACAATATATAATCCATCTAATATAGACTAAATAATTATAACAGTAATTAATATAATACGAAAAATCTTTTGTTAAAAATTGATGTATCAGTCTAAAGAAAAAATACAGTCTGTACTGTATTTTTTCTTTAGACTGATACATCAATTTTTTTACAAAATAATTTATTTATTATTTATCTTGAAAAATTACTGTTATTTTGAATTAGACAAATTAATTTATTATTCTGTTCAGAAAAATTAAATACATTATTTTTGTTCTTTTTTATTATTATTAAAGCCTAACACCGTTGCGGCTATTAAATATTCTGGGGATTGTCAGCAAATATCGGTTCTAGATAATTTAAAGCACACCATTTGTAATACCTAACGTTTGCAAAGAGAACTGAACACTGGTTACATCATGAAGTCAGACTTTAATCGAACCAAGCCTTATTTGTCTCAGTTAATTTCCTGTTGTATATCAGTAGGTAGTGTTACAACGAAACACTTTAACCAAATCACTCTAGAATTAAAGCTCATAACTCATTTCAAATACAGGGTAGACAATTTTTTCACTTGTATAATTTAATGCAAAATTTTTTACATATTAAATAATTGTGTTGGTGAATTAATTAAATAAACGATATGGTATTTGAAAGAATTGAGTAAGAGAATTATGGAATTGATACACCAGGAAAAATGGAGGCATAAGAGAAGAATATACAATATATAGTATCAAAGTAAGCAGTCTCAAAAGAATAAAGTAAACGCGGTTGAAATAAAAATGGGAGAATAGTTGAAATAATAAAATGACAGGAAAGCTCACCGTTTTAGAACACATAAAGAGACAGTGTAATAACATAAAATAAAAAGTTTAATTAAGAAAACAGATATTTGTTCGTGTTAAAATGTGTTTAAACCAACTGCGTCTAGGATTATATAGAGGCTCTGAATTAAAGAAATAATAATGTCAATTTAGAAATACAAAATAAAATAAACATAACAGTTACAAAATGGATTACAGGCATAAATTTCAATTTTTAATCAAGAATTAATTAGCTTTAATTTACCTTGTGTTACTATTAACCTATAATTAAATAATTTTAAAATGTTGTTACATTTTGAATTTTGTAAGTAATGCTGGATTTATGTTTGTCACTGTTTGGTTAAAGTAAATTGCATGGGATAAAGATTATGAATAAAGAGAAAGGCCAAAAAGAATCACAAAATGTTAAAATGAAAAGAAAATATTATAATCGATATAAAATATAAGGATACTGCTTAACAAACAGATTTTACCCAAATATAGTGTCATCATCTTAACCTTCCTTCACGGCTTGCATTTTCTCCCCAACGATGTCTTTTCTATAAATATTTTAATCGTAATTTTTTATGAGATTTCGATTTTGTTATATCGACGTTATGAATTGAAGCGCAATACGAGATTGGTGGTTAGGTCTGATAATTTTAAAGCTGAAATTGTTAGATGTTACGTATCTTTTATTCTAACAAATTCTACGTTTGTACATCTTATTTGGTTTACATAAATTTCAGTAGTCGTTTTCTATACATCAACAAACTACTAATTTGAATCTTATTTTATGCAAGTGATGATTGTTTGCGTGATTTACGTAGCACTGACGAGTATAGTATCATCGTCCGTGGTACACAACCTAGCAACTAGACTTGAAATTAAAACAGTGATTGTGTCAGCCATGAAAAAATCATAAATATCCAGGATGTGAAATGAATATATACTTATCTTTTTGAGTCTATCAGATAAGCATATTTAGTGTAGGAGATGAGGGAATCTATCGTGTTGTTAATTTGCCTCAGCAGATCGAAACTTTCATGCATGGCATCTAACTCGTTCATAAATATATAAATAATCAATTATATAAAACTGCTTTCTTTTTAATTTGTTGAAAATGACTTCAAGCAAATCAGTTGGACTGGCGCTAGAGAACTACAAATGGAGAACCGTACAAAATTACTGAAATAATATCTCTTCATCGAGAACATGTTACTCAAAGAAGAAATAATAACATCATCATGATTCTGATGTTCCATACAACATTTAAAAAAGATGTGTGTAAGAATAACAGAATCATTACTAGAAAGAGCAATAACACCGCTGGATTTGAGACAAATAATATCCTGGAATGCTAACCAAGAAAGGTTTAATAAATTTCAACTAACGGTAATGCTAATTTCTTTATTAATCATTGCTGAATATTACCACATAAGAAAATTTCTAACATTACATTTACCAGTAATAAAAATTATACTATTAGTTCATTTTAGTACTTATACAAATAACTTAGAACAGAGACAAGGCTATCTAAGAAGTTACACAATTCAATCTGAGGACTTTCGACTATAAAAGAAAAGTAATCTGCCTTTCCAGCAGAAAGAATCCGAAGAACATGAATTTTTTTCAATACTTTAATGCAATATGCTCTCAACTTCCTCGAGCAGATACTATACCAGATTCATATTGGTCAGGATTAGTTGACATCTGATTCGTTCCGTTAGCTTAGGACCACCACAGAAAATCGCTCCTACGCCCCCACTAGCATGGATCAGGCTAGTCTCCCTTCAAGCAAATCCTTGCGCCTCCTTGGCATAACTCTCTCAGCAGACATCAAGTGGAATGACTACATCGAATCCATAGCTAAATCTGCTGTTAGGATGGTCGCTTTACCGTGTAGGGCCAGGAAGTTTTTCCCCTCTGAATACATCCTGCACATATATAAATCTACCATCCTCCTGTGTATTGAATACTGCTGCCACAAATGTTCCGTTGCATCCGCTGTTCACCTTGGGGTTCCTGACAAAATCCAACGGGGAATCTGCAATGTGATCGATCCCGACTTGGCAGCTCAGTTGCAGTCACTTTCTGACCAGTTTCATGTGGCTTCTCTATGTCTCTTCTAGAAATATTTTCACGGCTTCTGCTCCAACAATCTTAGCTCTCTTTGGTCCCATCTGCCCGAATTTACTCAAGCTACTAGACTATGAACTGGGTCACACTTATTTACAGTGAAACGAATAAAATGCAACCGTAACTTCTATTCCATAGCTTCTTTTCTCGCACTTCTCGTCTGTAAAAATTCCTTTCCGTATTCATGCTTCCTCGACAGCTACAATCACTGAGAATTTAGATTTAAATTTAACTGTCATTTCCTATCTCTCTAACTGGCGCCCTTTCCCCCATGTTCTTTTTTCTGTCCACTCTGCTCTCATGACGGCAGTATTCTCATCCTTCTCTTACCCATTCTATTGCCATTCGTGCACAGGTGTTATCTAGGAAGAGAATGATAAAGAAAAGAGACAGGTTATAGTGTATGTTAGGAAGAGGGTAAAAGAAGGGTGAGTATACTAGTGTGATGAGAGTGGAGTGGACGGAGAAAAGAACATGAGAGAAAGGATGAGTGTCAGTGATATAGGAGATTACTTGTGAACCGACCTTCTTAGCAGTGGATATAGTCATTCCACTTGAAGTATACTGATAGAATTAGGCCGGGGAGGTGTAGTGTTTTGCTTTCAGGGAGGAGAGCCTGATCCATGCTAATGTGGAATAGGAGCAATAGTCTGTGATGGTTAAAAGATAGTAGCTACCTTTTGGAAGCATTAAAATTTATGAGCCATTTCTGAACCCATTACACCACAGACTGAGAGTCCGTTTCAAGCTCAACAGTGAGGTTCGCTCTGTCAGCAGATTTTGATCGATGCATGAGTAAACGAAGAGATTGATTGATTACTATTATTTAGTACACTTTTACAGAGCCGCCACAATCATTGTAGACGAACTTACAGGTTCCTATGCTCTGCTTTTTTCTGGAAGCAAACAGCAGCTTAGCTTCATTAAGTTTTTTTGCAGTCATTACGAACAGAGGCAAAAAGGCACCTGTTATGGATTGACACCTGGCTAATAGAGCCGGAAAATGTGATTGCAATAAGCAATGGCAGCCGAGCAAGCAGGGGAGAACCAGAGGAATACATGGTATTTAAGTCTCAACTTCTTGACTGGAAGGAAAACATATACCAGGCTTAACCGAAGATGAGATCCCGAACACACAGTCTTCAACGGGAAGATAAAAAACCTTGTTCCAAGGCATGTCACAGAGGAACGATTCCCAATTTTTTTTTGTTATTTTTATTTTTAAAGGTAATTGCTACTTGTTTTTTTTCTCTAAAGATAATTTGCTGTTTATTTTATTGCTGTGTAGGTCTGCTTTTCTTACAATTTTCCATTTAATTATGGTAGCAATGTAATTTTCTTTCTGATTTCAGAAATATTTTGATAGTGTCGTGTCTTGTTCTGTATCTTTCTCTGTTGAGATATGTTTTGTGGTTGTTGAATCTGACTTTGAAGTTTGTTTCTGTTGTTCTTATGTAAGTAGGTTCGTTAGTGTCGATGTTTTCTGATTATAAATTTGTTTTTTCCGGTGTTTTTGGATAGTTTGTCGGATTCAGGAAAACGTCTTTCTATTATATTGAAAAATATTATCTTATTTATGTTTTTACTTTGTTGTAGAGTTGCTTGAACGAGATTTTATTTATTTTCTATTTGTTTCATTTTTGTTTATTTTTGTTTGTGTTTCGAGTTTGCATGGATAACCGCTGCTTCTTAGTGTTGATTCATATACTAATTTGTTTTCTTTAATGTTTTTATATTACTTAAGTTCGTTTATATTCTTCTGTTTATATATATTGGTATGTGTTTGAATTCAATCTGTTTTTTTTATCAGCGAATTACCAAAAATAAACAACCGTGACACTAAGCTTCATCAATTTTCAACACTACATATATATATATATATATATATATATATATATATATATATATATAAAATTAGATCAATTTTCATAAAATTATCGAATGAATCATGTCCTAAAGATTGAGATATTCACTGGGAAATTAGTTTAATGAGTAACATAGCAACAAATATTATATTGTATGAATAGTTCGCGACGATCAATATGGTTTCATTAAATATACTTGAACAAGGAATGCGATAGTCATATTCAAAATGATATCTGGAAGAGCAACGTTCTTTTATGTGCCGTGTCCTTTCAGGGTTTAAGTGATCTTGATACTATCTAACTTCCTGTTACTTGTACTACTTAATAGGTTTTGTATATGTATTATTTCTCTTAAAATATATTCTAACATTCATTTACTCAAACTTGTCACGCAATTTATCGCTGCTTTTCTTCTGTCTCTCTTTCTCTTAATATGTATTGTTAGGATCAGATTTCCAAAGCTCTTCCTCCTTATTACGTGCTGCATGAATTATAATTTCCTGTATCTGATGTCAAATATAATTTTCCTTTTAGTTTTTATTTTCTCCAAATGCCTGTTTTAGCTAACATTTTGGGCCATGGTATTCTCAAAATCCTTCCGTAGAACAAGACTTCTGTTGATTTAAGCCCTATTATGTCAATATAATTTTCCAGCATTTGCTGACATACAGCAAGGGCAGATATTAAGTAAAAGTTCAAAAAAGTTATATAACTATGTTTTATTGATTATGTAATACGTTTGATAAATTACGTCACAAATACTTCGAACAGCTAGGTACGCTTGATATGTTTGAGTAAGATGTTACTATAATCCCAAAATTGTACTAAGAACAAACTTCGTTTATACGAATAGAAAAAGAATTCAGCATATATAAAAAATAGAAAGGTCCCTACGACAAATGTGCCTCCTCTGACTAGATTTAGACAACGTTTAAAATTAGGCGATCTTGACGGAATTGGAATTTACTATCGATAGATAAAATATTATCAGCTTTATTCATGCAGATGATACAGTTTCGATAGCAGACTAGAAATATGATTACGAGAAATCTGAGAGAAGATAAAAAATAAAAGCGAAGAGAATGAGCTATTTTGTCAAAAAAAAAAAAAAAAAAAACCGACAAACTGGAGAAGTCAAAACCGAGGAAACACAATTTTAAAATCCGTGAAATGTTTAACAGAGAAAGGAAAATTAAATACTGAAATCTGAATGTGCTTCAGATATCGAACGATGCATTCCAAATTTGAAACAAAGAAATAAGTAAATTCGTCAGTATCAAGAAAAAGTACATTGAAGTGCTATGCAATATCCGTCTTCCTATATGGCATAGAATACTGAACAAGCTCATCATCGGGCAAGAAAAATGTGGTTTTACAGAAAAATGTTGAGGAGACTATAAAGAGGATAAATGAGTCATGTTTAAGGGAAAATGGCAATTAAAAGAAAAATTATAATCATCACCAGACACCGCGTAGTCATTTCTCTAGCACAACATGAGGAAAATGGGCTTAGAGAATTTCACCCTCACAGAAGATATTGAAGGCAAGTTGAACAGTAGAACGTAAAGGATAACGCAACTAACAAATATGTTCTAATAGATGGCTGTACAGGGATTAGGAAACATAGAAAAAGACAATTATTATTAAAGAGAGAAAAATGTAGAGGCACATGACAATCACTCACCGACAAGACACGATAACGAGAAGAAGTTGAAGATGTAATGTAATCTGATATTTCCAGTACATTGCAAATGTCACCAGAAAACAATCTATCGAACAAAGACATACTTCATATCTCGTAAGTTAAACCTTGGACTTAATAATTAATCCCGATAAATGATAGTGACGATTAAACGAAATAATAAAAAAAGGTGGATGAAGAAAAAGATAACAAAGATATATATATATATATATATATGTATATAGATAGATAGATAGATAGATAGATAGATAGATAGATAGATAGATAGAATAAAAAAAGCAGCAGAGTTGAAATGCAAATAGAACTGAACAAATTAAAAATGAAGTAAAAAAAAATTGCAAAGAATTTACGAGAAAGGAAAGAAAGATATCAAGTCAGAACACATCAAGCAAGAAAAAAAAACTGTCTGAGCGAATGAATGGATTGAATTTTCAGAGTTAAATCCATCAGGAAATATGCAAAATTTTGCGTGATTTCCACCGGGATATTCTGCAGAAAAATTTCCAGGCTTTCATCATTGATTCAGCCAATATTATTCGATTTCTTGAATATGTTTTCATATTGTTCATAAGTACAACGCAGTTTAAACTCTAATATTATTCATTTCTGCAAATGAATTTTTCCGGTTGCACCAACCTGGATGAAATGCAAAACATCGTTGAATAATAATAATAATAATAATAATAATAATAATAATAATAATAATAATAATAATAATAAACGGGGTCATATGGAAAGCTAGATTCTAAACTTCGTACAAACAAGAAAAAACATCCCACGTAATAATGAATACAGGCCAATCTACCTCTACCTGATGACACAAGTGAACATGAGCTACTAGAAAATTATTAGGACCATGCAGGAGATACGAAAATTATATGAAGTATGAATAAAATTATTATAATATTTTACTGTCTGTAAATTAAATAAAAACAAAACTTTTATATGATATCTATTTCTAAGCTTGTAACATGTAATATAAATACTAAAGTTTTATATCGATTTTATTTTTTCCTATTTCTAGCTTTCCGATTATTCACTATATTGCAAATTGGTCAAATTGACGATTTCTTAATAATTTCCCTTTCACCTTGAAACTTTCACCTAAGGTATGATATCTTTATAAGAATGCATGCTTGAGCTTGTATTATAGAATGTATTCTCTCAAAATAAAATATGAATCTTTGTGACTACCTAAAAAGGTAGAGGGAGCGGTTTATAAATGTGTACCTTCATATAAGGTAAGAAACCATAACGTTTAAACATTAATTTTGGTTAATAAGTGTCAGGATGTATGATTTGTGATTCCATTGAGATATTAAATTTATTCTTTATCAAATTAGTTCAAAATATAAACAAGATTTTCAGACCAACATGTAACATAAAATACATACAGAAAAATACATTATTGAACCAACAGATTATTTTCTAAATTCATTAAATATTGGTAACTTCACTTATTTTTGATACGTAATTTTTAACAAAATTTGCAAAAAAAAAAATTGTCGTGAAGCTTTCATTTTATATTTAACTCAATGATAAATAATTACATTTACTATTTTCTGTAAGCAAACAACTCTGGTGAATTTCAAGTAGACATTCTATTGATTGGAACCTCAATTTTCTTTTCGAATTCACAAAATTTATCATGTTTTGCGTCTATTTTAACAAAAGTTAGTTCTCAGTTTTAAAAATTTTGCAACAATAAAATATACATCAGTCAAAAATTAGCAAATTTAATATTAAATCAATCAGATTTACACACGTATAACTTGTTTATAGTTCGAAATTTAGAATACACGTATTTCTTAATCATGTCGCTCTGATCTATTTGACATCTGAAGTGCCTGATGCCAGCCAGATGATATTTAAGAGACTGATGATAGCTAAATATGGTTGACAAGTATGAACATAATTGTCCAATTTTTTTCCCTGTAAGGGAAGAGACCATGAAAAACATAACTTTTTAATATAAGGTAGAAAAATATCTTGAATGTGAAAAAAAAAAAATAGAAAAATGCGTAATAAACAAAAAATATTCTAAAATCTTTGAGCAGGATTATGTGCATAAAACTTTACGAAATTAGTCTATACTTCTCAGATTATGTAGTATTTAAAATATTTATATTATTTGTGCAATTGTTCTCATATTTACAGCCATTTTGTAGAACGGCAAAAACGTTGTACAAACGGCAACAAAGATAAGGACACTATTCCAAATAATATAAAAAGTGTAAACTACAAATTAAGTATACATGTTACGGAAACTAAAGAAGATTAATGAAACTTTATTATAAACAACCGATAATTCGAAATGATTTGTTTGAACATAATGCTTGATCGATACTTCAAACAAATAATTTCAAATTGTCGGTTGTTTATAATCAAGTATTGTTAATCTTCGTTAATTTCCGTAACATGATTACATTTGTTCACATTACGATACATTCAGAGCAATGATGATTATTACGATGAATTCGAAGGTTTTTTTATAGGCTTAATTTGACTTCATTTAGACTGATCGTCATTTCAGGCCGAGAGGTCTAAGACGCACCAGATCACAAGGTGGTTTGCTGCGACCCTGAGACTCCTATACAAATAGGGGTGGCAGTTTCGAATCCTACTTAATGACACACACTTTCGTAATAAAGCTTTACCGTAATTATTCATGCCGGTAGAAATAAATATATAATAATGTTTGATTATAAACAAAATATCTACTTAAATACGAGTATCGATCAAAAATAATGTTCAAACAAATCATTTCAAATTTACTATAGCAGATATAATATTCACTTTATGATATAATAAACTAAACATGACAGGTTTTGAAGTATTTAAAGAAACATATTTGAAATTTAGAAATTATTATAATTAAAAAATATTCCTTGAAAATATTCAGTATTCATCTTTTTTCTTCAGATTATTAAGTCCTTCATTGAAATATATATATATATATATATATATATATATAATATCATTGAAAAGCGTATCTAATTAAATAATGTCATAGATTTATTGATTTATATTTCAATACTCCAAACAGATTTTTGGAAAAATGGTGAATTTTATAAAAACGATATAGAGATTGTATTCCTCAAGGAGTCCTGCATTTAAAAATATCATTCGATACAATTTTATTTTTAGTGTAGAAGTGTAATAGATTAAAAAAGATAGAAAAAACTATTTTACCAATATTTTGGAAAATAATGATTTAATGATGTTATCAATTATTTTATTATAATTTCTGATTTTTTTTAAAATCAGACAATTATATGCTTTTTGCAAGAATTTTCAAATTAATGTGATTTCACCGGAAAATAATGAGTTGCGTATTATTACATTATCCAATGACAAATCCCTTTTATTTTTTCAACATAAGCTAAACAATGCTACGTATTTTAATGAGTGAAATCGCGGTAAATGTCCAGTGCTGTGTGCAGTTGGTAGAAAATACTGATCCATTGATTTGTTTACCAATGCTAAATAATAACTATTATTGTAACGAAACTTGACAATGTAACACTATTAAGAATTAGAAATAAAACAACCACTGACAGATAACTTATGGCTACATCATGTTGAAACATAGATTTGAGCCTTGTTGATACGTTGATGGCTGACCGCTTTTGTAAATGCTGTAAGCTTGAAGGTTCGTGTAGAGTAATGGATAATGGATTGTAATTGTTGATCGAAGAGAAGTGTTTCAATTACAGGTGTGTTCGTTATATTCTCGCGTAAATAACCATCGACAAGTAATAAGATAACCACTTCTTCTCAATTAATGTGTTAATTTGTAAGACTAAATCATTATTATTTCTATCCCCAATATACAAACTAAAATGTTTTTTTAGCTTTAAATAACTTGCAATGATGTAAAAAGCAACGGAAAAAGAATCCAAGAAAATAGATACTATAACAATATGGGATTTAAACTTTCATTATTTCAGTGGGAAGAGTAGAATAATTGTAATAATTACGTAAATTGTTTCCATATCATTGACAATATATCAGGGAATGAGATACAAAACATTCTAATTATAATTACTTCTCACGTATTTAGAAAAGACCTTTATAAATTCATATGGGGATTTTTATTTCCATTAGCGCTCCATTTAGAGACATCGTGATTGTATATATCTAACAGCAAACCAAATGGTATCAACAACAATAATAATTAATCATATACAAAATATATACAAAAAGAATGTAATGAGAGCGAGACAGATAAGTAAAATGAAACACTTTGGTAAATTTAAATTTATTGCACCAACTTCATTCAAACAATAATCTATATTTTCATCGTTGTGACAAAGAAAACCAATCTACGAGATTCAAGAGGCAAAACTACCATTGAATGGCAGCTTGATGACTAAAGAAAAAGTAAATTCAGAAAATATGAGGAATTTGATTGGGAAGTGATAAAGCTTTAGAAATATACCCAGAGTAATTTAAGAAACTGGAACCGAACCGAATTCTAATTTATAGGAAAAAAAAAAAATCCGACGTTCTTGAGTTCTACAAAGAAGGCGTCTAATGTAGTGTTAATAATAATAATAATAATAATAATAATAATAATAATAATAATAATAATAATAATAAAAATAAGAAGAAGAAGAAGAAGAAGAAGAAGAAGAAGAAGATGAAGAACATCAAAATAAAAACAAGGCAGTCTCGCAGACATGAAGATCCACCTTGGAAAAGAAAAATAGAAAAAGAAATCGAACAACTTAGAAGTGAACTATCAGTACTGGATGAACTGAGTAGAGGAATAAATGTAAGAACTAGGAAATGCAGAAGAGTCGAAAGAAAATGTAACATTAGAAATGAAAATGAAGTCTTATCAACTAAAGAAAAAATAAAGCAAAAAATACAACTGAAGGCACAACGAATAAGACACTATGAGAAAAGAGCAAGATTTTACAGACAAAACAAGATTTTTCAAGCCGATACAAAGATATTTTACAGAGAAATAGCTAAAAAAAGAATTGAAGTGACAGTCCCCCCCCCCAGAATGGAAGAAGTTACACAGTTCTGGGAAAAGATAATGACTTGCCCTAAAGAACATAGCAAGGAAGTAATTGGATTACACAAGAGATAGAACGAATGAAAAATAAACCAGAACAGACATGGGCTGGAATTACAGAAAAGGATGTTAAATTTGCACTAAAAAAAGCACACAATTGGAAATTCCCAGGGATAGATAAAATTCCTAACTTTTGGCTAAATTATTTAAATACAGCACATAAAAAACAAGCCAAAGAACTTCAAGAAATGGTTGACGATCCCACTAAAATTCCTGCATGGATGACCAAAGGAATTACATTTCTTCTGCCCAATAATGATGACACAAACAACCCGAAAAACTACAGACCAATTACATGTCTTCCGACAACATATAAACTATGAACATCTATTTTAACAAAACAGACATATTTATTCTTAGAAAGAAATGACATGATACCGCTTGAACAAAAAGGGTGCAAACATGGATGTTATGGGTGTAAAGACCAATTGCTAATTAAGAAAATGATCCTGGAAAACTGCTACAGTACAAAGAAAAATCTTAGTACTGCCTGGATAGATTATCGAAAGGCATTCGATAGTGTGCCACATCCCTGGATTTTAAAAACTTTAGCTATATACAAGATATCGCCCGTCATCATCAATTTTATCAAACAGTGCATGTCTATATGGAAAACAACCCTTTACCTCAATCATATAAATGGAATCTATAAGTCTGATGAAATAAACATCAAAAGAGGTATATTTCAAGGTGATTCTTTATTTCCTTTACTATTCTGCATATCATTAATAGCACGAACCAGTCAACTTAATAAGACAGAATGTGGTTATAAAATAGGCCAAAAGAAAATACGCCATCTATTTTACATGGATGACTTAAAGTTATATGCTAAGAATGATAATGAGCTGGAAGGTCTTCTGCAAACTGTAAAATTCTTCAGCGAAGATATTGGAATGAAATTCAATTTGAATAAATGTGCTAAAGCTACAGTTTTTCGTGGATCAATACAAGAAACATCCTCAATTAGCTTAGACCCTGCTGTAACAATAAAAGAATTGAAACCAGAAGAAGCTTATAAATACTAGGTGTAAATGAGAGTGAAAACATTCACCATAAAAAATGAAAGAAATAGTGCGTAAAGAGTACTATAGAAGGCTACGAATGATATTAAAAACTGAATTAAATTCACAGAACAGAGTTATGGCCATTAATAGCCTTGCAATCCCAGTTGTCCAATATAGCTTCAACATCTTAAACTGGACTCTAAACGACATCAGGCGAATGGATTCTAAAACAAGAAAGCTTCTTTTTAAGTATAAGATGCATCATCTAAATGCTGATGTAGACCGTCTATACATACCCCGTAAAGAAGGTGGAAGAGGTCTTATTCAGCTGGAATTGTCATACCAGACAACAACTATTGGCTTACTAACATACATAGAAACAACAAAGGATTGGATGATACAATTAGTAAGGCAACATGAAGAAAGAAAAAAAGAAAAAATATCCAATAATAAAAGAAGGCAGTAAATACAAACAAGATTTACAGTTAGTAGATTCTGTAAAAAAGCAAAACAGAAGCCAAGAACCAACTATTGCGGCAAAAAATATGAAAATGAAAGCAAAAGATAAAGCTCTTGAACAGATGAAACAGCGCTGGCAAGACGAACCTCTGCATGGCCAATATCCAGAACGTGCCAATAAATCCAGTGTTGACAAAGTTAATACTCATCGATGGTTACGTGCATCTTGATTAAATTCTGAAACTGAAGGCTTTATTCTTGCAGCACAAGACCAAAATCTTTTCACTAGAAACTTTCAGGCAAATATTATGCGTAATAATCTCAGGCTGTTCTGTGCTTGCCCCAAAAGAATATAAATATCGCCACGATAGAGTTGGGCAATATTTACATTGGACAATGTGCAAACATTATGGAAAAGCTGTAAACAAACACTGGTATGAATATCACCCAGCACCGGTTACAGAAATAGAAGATGTAACCACTCTATGGGATTACACCATCTACACAGACAAAAAAAATTGAAGCAAACAGACCAGGCATTATTGTTAAAAACCAGAAGGAGAAAACTTGTCTATTAATTGATATGGCTTGTCCAGCGGATTGTAACATAGAAATCAAGGAATTTGAAAAACTGTCAAAATATAAAGACCTGGAAATTGAAATAGAAAAAATGTGGAAATTGAAAACAAGAGTTGTGCCAGTGATAGTAGGTGCACTTGGAATGATAAAAAATGGAACAAAACAACACATTGAAAGAATCCCTGGAAACCCCAGCTTAAGAGATATACAAAAAATTGTCTTATTAAGTAGAGCCCACACAATAAGGAAAATATTATGTAATGCTAGGGATGATAAGGAAGATAGAAAAAACATGAAATGGAGTCATAACAACACGCCACAACCTGCCTTAGGTCTCCCCGCAGACTTGGTTGGTTGTGAGACCAAAGCAGAAATCGAAATATGATGAAAAATGACATAATAATAATAATAACATGACAAAAATAAAAGAAGAAGAAATGGAAAGAAAATATAATAAAACAGAGAGAATTATGCGTTAGTTATGCGAGCTTCATATTATGTTAAACTCTAGCATTATTATTCAACCAAAATAATGGTATTTGTCTATATTTCTTAGAGGTAGTATTTACACTATTTACATTATTCGGATTATTTCCTCATCTTCGTTTTTATTTGTACGATGTTTTCCCCGTTGTACACTCGGGCCTTTTTCAGGTACTCGGAATTTCGAACCGAACCCTTTACTACGATCGTGAATATCATTCTCATTCTTTGTGCGAAGCAACTTTTTTATCATGAGTTATCTCCCTTAATCTTGACTCTAAGTTACTTGTTCACCACTGCTGTAACCTGGTATTGAGCCCACAAATCGTTAGGACAAGTTACTGGAATTATATCCACTGGGTCATGTGTCCTGACAGACAACAACAACTGAGTTTCTGGGATTATAAACCTAATGTTCAGTAACCATTTTAGTTAGAATTTTTTTTATAATCGTTTCACCCCGAGCAAGGCACTTCACTGCCACTATTGCGCAGGGGGTTACATAAAGGGGATAGTAGTGAGAAAGGAGGCTTAGATATAGGAATTGTCACAAGGACGGTGATAGTCGTGTAAAGATACCGAGAATGAGTTTTGTGTAGATGGTGAGAGTGTTGGGAGAATAAATGCAAGTTAGTGGGATAGGAGGTGTCTATTGACCTTACATTTAAACTCCTGGAGATTGTAGCTGTCAGGAAAGCAGACAAGTGGAAGGGAATTCCACAGGCGGGAAGCGCGAGAAAAGAAGCTGTTGGAGTAGAAATTACGGTTACATCTTATCTGTTTCACTGTAAAAGTGTGGGACCTAGTTGCTAATCTAGTATCTCGTGTAAATTCGTACCTAGGCGGCACCAATGATCTAAGTTCATCGGAGCAGAAGCCGTGAAAGTATTTATAGAAGAGGCACAGGGAAGCCACATCACCCCGGTCTGCCAAGTCAGTATCGGTCACGTTACAGATTCTCCATTGTATTTTGTCAAGAAGCCCGAGGAAAGTAGCAGGGGCACCCGACCAGATGTGGCAGCAGTATTCAATACACGGGTGGATGGTAGATTATTATATGCGCAGGATAGATTCAGACGGGAAAAACTTCCGGGCCCTGCACAGAGAACCAACTTTCATAGCGGCGGATTTGGCAATGGATTCGATATAGTCATTCCATTTGAGATCCGCCGAGAGTCTAAGGTCAAGGAGGCGTCGTGTTTCATTCTCTGGGAGGCAAGCCTGTACCATGCTAATGAATTAGATGTGATTGTCTATGGTGGTTAGTTGATAGCAGCTTCGTTTTAGAAGCATTGAAATTTACGAGCCATTTCCTACCCCAGTCCACTACAGATTGGATGTCCTTTTCAAGCTCGGCAGGGAGGTTCGCTTTGTCGTCCACACCGGGTTTTTATTGAGTCGAGAGTAAACTGTAGTGTCATTGGCGTACATGCCTACTTGGGATCTAATGGCATTGGGGAGATCATTAATGTAGATCAGAAAGAGCGTGGGACCTATGATAGAGCCTTGAGGGACGCCCGCTTTCGTATGGTAGGTTTAGGAGTCATGTGCATTTAATACTACCTTCAATGTGCGGTTAGAGACGAATGACTGGATGAGATCAAACAAATTTCCAGTTATACCGTATCTCCGCAGTTTGCACCAAAGGGGAGCATGCCAGAATCTGTCGAAAGCTTTAGAGATATCCAAGGCAACGGTTCGGGCTTCGCCATTCTTGTCAAGAGCCTGGTATATGTACTCCGTAATGGTCGTTAGCATATCAGCATTAGACCTGGTGAAGCGAAAACCGTACTGTTTGTCCGAGAAAAGCCTGTGGGTCGTGAGATGCTGAATCACCTCGGCGTTGATGATGACTTCGAACACTTTGCCGAAGATCGGAAGTAGACTGATAGGTCGGTAATTAGCGGGGTCTGACGGTTCGCCAGTATTATTAAATATAGGAACTACAGAGGAGGACTTCAAACAGGCAGGAAAGCAGGGAGCAGATAGGTAGAAGCTATAGAGTTTAGAGAGGACAGAGGAGAGTTCTGGGGCACATTTCTTCAGGACTATGATTGAGATTCCGTCCCCACCGCTCGCTTTGTGAGAGTCAAGTTTTGAGATTATCTTAGAGACCAGCGAGGGTGTAATGTGGACTTTATTCAGTTGAGAATTAGTTCTAGCTGGGAAGTCGGGTGTAGGTACTCTTGACGAGTCCAGCATCGAATTAATGGAGAATCTACGAGCAAAGCATTCAGCCTTGTCCGCTGGGGAGGTGTGAACCTCAAATACATTGATTAGTGTGGATATTGAATTCTTACTCCAGTTGTGATCGCTTTTGTAATCTTTGGCGCTGAACTTAGAGGATGCTATGCGTTGTTTCATTCTGGCAGCAAACACCATCAATTAACCTTGCAATTTTGATGTTAATGGCTTCTTTCGAACTTTTTGATATTAAGCGTTTTCTCTAGCTTTTTACCAGAGTTCATACTGCAATTTTTTTATGATAATAGTTTTTCATTTACTACTTTTTACCAGAGATCATATTGTAACTTTTGACACTAACTCTGGCACTCTGGCACTCCGTATTACTGGTTCCTAAAAGAAACATCGCACAAGGGATGGCAATGATATACCCTAGTGATCGTAATAAAGAGTTCATTTCGAACTTGATTTTCAGGTGCTTGGAATTTTGAAAAAAATGAATATACAGGAATATAATGAACGGAAACGGTAAATGATGACAAAATCTGTAAAGCTTCACCAAAAAAATTAATAATAATAATGATAGTGAAGGTATTCTGCTGAAATCCTGAAATAGTAAATAAATATATTTATGAAACAATTCAAATGCTTCTAAATCATACGAAATATTATCGGCTTGCTAATGGATGATTTCTATTAATTGATCTCCAGCGGTAGTCAATAGATTTGTATTCTTTTGTATGTCGTTTCACCTCAGGACATATGGGTTAAAAGCTCTCCTCGAGTCCTTCGCCTTTGACGTTTTCAGCCTTATTTCATTCTCTATTATTTATTCCAATCGTTAATCTTCCATTCAATTTCACAAATTATTTAGGTAAATCCTTCGGGCTTTCTTTCTTTCTGTTACGTCTTGTTTTTATTAACTCTTGTGAATGTCAAATTTTCCAGTGTTCTTTTCCATATTTGGTATCACGGATGTTTTTGTTCCCATTGTGCACAGAACATCTAATTGCCTCTCATATCTCTTTCTTCATATTGTCAGCACCCATCTGTAAGCTCATTTTTCTGTTGCATTGAGTCTCTTTTAGACGAGTGAAAAATGTTGCAGAACTCTTAACATTGTAAAGAAATATTTCTGTTTCTGAATAATGTATTTATCTCCGAGAAGGCATTTTCCGACTTCATCTCTATGATGACGGACAGTCTAAAAAAAATTGAAAGTATTTACAATATTAATTTGTTACAATTTAGTACTGATACATTATGAAAGAACATTAGACTAGATATTGCTTGATATGATGAGAGAAACGACAACAATCTACCGGATAAATTCATTATAGGGCGCAGTTTGAAAACAAATAGATTATGATCTGGTCAAAGTCGCTTGAGTGCACTAAACAAAGATTTGTGACAGAAGCATAAAAAATGAGGTCTATGCTATGGTGACATGATTTCACTTGATCTCTAGGTAAATCCTCTTTACTGCGTCTGTAAAAATACAATGATGACTAATAAACAAAAAAGGACATGAATATTATCGTCTAAATATTCTTCAAGTATTGCGTTTCATCTTTGTGTAGAAAATGTTTCATTCATAATCAGAAAAATTATGACTCAGCATGATGATGTGCTTAGAAAAGATAAGCGAAGGGCAGAACACGATAGCCAATTGATGGGAAACAATTTCTTTCACATTTAAATTAAATTAAAAACGCGCTTATTTATTGCAGTCGTATTATTAAAAGGGCGTAATCAGTTAGGCTTTCATTTTTCAAATCTAATTAAATTTCATCTCACTTAATCATGCTTATTTCGTGACATTATTTTGATTACTAGTAATTAAGACAAGAAATTTGATTTATGTGTTTTGATTGAATTTCTTCTCTTTTTAATTTGGTAATTAAAAAGTTACTTTATTCTTTTTATTTCTTCTTCCTGATTTTTATTCTCTGTAGCTTTATTAATAAAAAATATGAAAAAATCTGTCATTTATGTGATATTCATCTTTTCAAGACATTATCTGACGGTTTTTAATCTCGATCATGCAAAAATAGGTTTAGTTTAATAGCCAGTATAGTCTTATTTACTAACATCAATTTTTACCCTTTCTTCATATCATAAGAAGCTTTCTGTAGATGGATAGGATCTTTTTTAATTTTATTTTTCGACACTATGCATACGATAGATCTCAGAGTTCCAGTGATTATGTGAATTTATTTTGCTTCAAAATATATTGATATTTATGTATATTCAGCATATTCTAAATTTACTCGTGGATGGAAGAGAGTTTTCCAGGTTATGAGACAAATAGTATCGTATATTATAATTATGATTGCTGATAGAGTGGTAAAATATGTCAATAAATGGCATGGAAATTAGAATATTATACTGAAATATTAATGAAAAAGTATATCTTATCTATATATATATATATATATATATATATATATATATATATATAAAGGGCAGTCTGTGAGTCTGTGTATGACTGTTGCCTACATAATTTAAGCTACGCCATTCAAACTTTCTAGCGGCACATATCTACAGGGAAGCCATATCGACAGATACTTTTTGAGTTTAAATTCAGCAATTTTCCATTTCGCACTTTTTGGCCAATTTGGTCAGTAAAACATCTAAGACCTAAGATGGTTGCTGAATTACGTCACAGAAACCAAACCACACGTGTCAATTTAAAAAAAAAATAAGCCATTATATTTAATTTTTATTCCGACGTTTTAAAAATACATTTTCTCAACAAAAAATGTGAATATTTTTCTACGTAATTTGGAAACAGAAGAAATATTTAAAAAAAAAGGTTTTTTTTCAAACAAAAACAAAATATGTAAAATAAAAGTGGCAGCTTCTCTTATTACTAAAATGATCCTGTTATGATAGTGAATAAAGTGTTTCTTTTATTTAAGCACTCTCCTGTGATAGTGTAATCTAATGGTGTTTCGTAATACTTCCATGAGTTATTGCGTAAAGATACAAATTATATATCATCATATATAAATATGATAAATCAAAACTTAATTTTTCTTAGACATACAGGGCACAAGTGAACTATTATTGACGCTGAAAGTGTATCATAAAAATAAAAACATCTGCTGTTTGGGCTCTAAACACTATCGCGAATAAATAGTTATATACAAACTCATGAAATATAATTTATTATTTCGCATACATTACGAAAAAGAAAGAACTGCATGTTGTAGAGTTCCATTAATAGATCATCCTTTCAGATAATAAAAGTAAATTCCAAATGTGTTTTAATTTATTTTTATTCCTGAGTATATGTGATATAAAATCCAAATCGTATTCTTACATTCCGGGATTAGATTTCGGATTTTATTCGATATTCGATAATTAAATTTGTGGTTTTTGATCATTTGTGTTCTTTTTGCAAGTCTAAATCCTTGAGTAACTCAAGGAATAATACCTTTCTATATTTTTGAGATTAGATATTATTACTGTTGAAACTGTTTACAGTGTTTCTCATCTGCGATTCAGTCTTCTTCACATAATTGTTATTGAGTTGTTAATGAAATAACTAAAACTGAACATGGGATATCCAGAAAACGCATGACAAATGAGACTAGAAAAAACTACTGCGGTGAACGAAATAAAAGGTTAGGCTCTAAAATCTAATCCCCTGAAGAAGTCCGAAGTGGACAATGGCATACATTTAATGAACGTGACAACAAAGATGAAAACAAGACTCCAAAAAATTTAAATAGTGTATATAATTGAAAGAAAGATATTAAGAAATAAAATATGCATAGAAATCACTTAGATAGTCATTTTATTGTTTTGTTATGTTTTTCTACCTAGAAAATTACTGAGAGCTTGGTATCTGATATTAATTTACATATATTCCTCGATTTTACTTGGAAACAATTAGATTTAATGTCATAAAGATAACTGATTAAAAAGAAACATTATAGTAAATAATGATCTGTTATTGAGAAATATTTAATTTTATTTAAAAAATGCTAACTTCAATAAATTTTAAATACTAAAAGTAAATGAAAAATGTTTCATTGCAATTTTCTTCCTAGAAAAAAGATCCAAATTGCCTGGTCTAGTTTTGACTTCACCGTGAAACCAAAACTCTCATAATAACAAGTAAGCTTTATCCTTACTTAATTAACATATTAATTTCACTGGCTGTGAGAATTTATACCTGGCAAACCAGAATAAAAAAATACTAAAACATTCATTGCAGTTTATATGTTTCTTCATATTTCCATCGTCTAACAGCAATGGCTTCTGGAAAAGTTTTACAAATAAGGCATGTTTTTAATTTGTAACAAACAAAAAAAAATAAGAAATAATTTTCTGAAAAACGTTCGGATGTGTTGCTAATAAAAACTCAAATTGGATTAGTTTAATTTTCACCGAAAGGATACTGTGAACTAACTTTAACCAACAAAATAAAGTTCATTATTTCACATAAATTTTATTTTTTAAAACAATATTCAATATATTTGCATTGGCTAAACATATGATTGATCTATTTATCCAGTCCTCAAACTTTACAAGTAATATGGTACGTGGCATAACAATTTTGGTATATTAATGAACGATGAAAAAATGCTTAAAATATTTCTAAAATAATTTCTTATACATTTATCATTTTTTCTTTATCCTTGAATTAAACTAAAACTCGTTATAAATTCATTCATGATGACATCTGTAAACATCCTGAAGAGGCGTTAGGGTTTCCAGACAAGGCAAATGGCTGATATTTACAACATTAAAAAAGATTAATAAAATGTAAAGGTCAAATTGGTTAGTTTGTTTCATATGAAAAATATTTGATAATAGCTACGTTTGCTTTATTTTGGCTCAGTTATAAAAATCAATAAATATTGAGAAAGAAATTAAAACAACTGGTAAGAATTGCCTTTAACCTTTCTGACATCGTTTCGTGATTTAACAATGCTGATAATGGTGACCTTCAAAATATAGAAACGTGCCACGTTTTTGTCAAATTGTTTGAGCAGAGATGGGCATAATAGAATAATTGATTAAATTTTCTGATTAAAACTTGAGAGTATCTATAACTGTTGATTCCCCATATTTCATAAATAAAATTGATAAAACAATTGGTTTATTACAGAGGTGTGCATTAGAACATTTCAGATGTAAAGGTATAATAATGATAACTTATTTCAAACTGTACTAATCTCATTATATCAATCCAGAACAAATAAATGCTTCTTAATAATGTAATGGCTTAAGGGTTGGCCAATTTTTAGTAAGTTTAAATACGAAATAAATATATATATATATATAATATCCTTGCCACGATCAATGAAATAACTACACAAAGAAAGAAAGGCACACGCGCGCGCACACACACACACACACACACACACACACACACACACACACACACACACACACACAAACATATATATATATATATATATATATATATATATATATTAATCATATCACCCCGAGCAAGGCGGAAACGCCACAGATGTGCAGGGGGCTACATAAGTGTAAAAGGATTAGAGGAAAGTGAGAAGAACGACAATCCACTTAGAAAGGAACAAGAAAAGGATGGGAATACATGTGTGATGACAGTTGCAAAGGTGGAGAGAAAGGAAAGGATCTATAGGACGGTGTGGGAAGAACTAGGGTCAAGTAGTTAGGAGATGAGTATTGACCTTGCATTTAAATTCCTGGAGGTTTTTGCCGTCAGGAAAGCAAGAATAAGGAAGCGAAGTCAACATGCGGGAAGTGCGGGAAAAGAAGCTGCAGGAGTAGAATTGTCGTTTGCATCTGGTTGATCTAACTGGAAAAGGTGAGACCCAGTTACCAGTCTCGTTTCACGAGTAAAAATTTGTTGATATATATATATATATATATCCGATTGAATACAGAGCGAAAAAAGAAATTACAACGGTTAAAAGATTAATTCAAAACAGTGCTCAATTTATAGTATATAGAGCTGTGAATATTTATTATAAATTATATTTTAGAACATGTATAGAATCTTTTTTTATATGTACTATTATGAGTACCTTTGTTTTGCCATTGAAACTACAATGCCCCATCAGGCGGTGTGGACAGGAATGGAAAGCCTCTTTTCATATATTTGGTCAGTTGTGTGTGGGATGTTGTTGGGGGTTAGTGATAAGGGAATAAGTATTGTGGATTGACTGTTAGAATTTTGAAGAAAGTAGTGTGGGTAGTGAATATGGTTGATTAATGAAACTCTCAGAGTTTTGTAGACAGATTTAACATTAGCAGCTAGAATGTAAGTTTTTATTATCTTGCGACTAGATATTACCCTTTGGATTTTTTAGAAGAGTAGGTACGGGGTGGGATGCTTATTTTGTACAGGATATTTGGGTGTTTAAGCAGAGTTTTTATAATTAATCTAATTTTGTATATTTAATCTTAATTTTGTATTTAGGAAATAGATTTCTCGTACGATGTAATGTAAGGGGTAAAATTTAATGTTAAAAATTTAAGATAATAGGCAAGTAGGTAATAGGTGCGTCATAAGTAGAATTTTTTGTAGCAGGAAAAATTAAATATTTGTATTTAAGGTAATAGGTAAAAAGGTAATATATGTGTTTGTATATAAGGTAGTAGGTGATTTTTAATGGGTGTGTTAAGGACTGTTTTTATAGTTAATCTTATTATGTATATTAAATCTTGCTTTAGAATTTAGTAAATTGATTTTTTCTATAGAAGTTTTAATTTTTTTTTTAACTTTTTAAAATAAAATTATTTCACAGTTTGTAGTGTATGTAGGGCTGTTGTTAGTACAGTGAAGCTGTATATTTTCTAGGGGTCCTAGCTCTGACTTTTTGTAGTATTTTGTACAAAATCAGAAATCAGTAGGATTAGTAAAGTAATATTAGAAAGAGTCAACCAGCAAATAATGAAAAAAATTCAACTCATGCAATGGAGGGGTACAATGGACTTAATCAAATGGTTTGAAAAACTTGGGGAAAAAATAATGGCAACTTCTTACAATTTGACATCGTGGATTTTATCCCATCAATTTCTGACTACCTTTTCAATCTTGCCTTGAATTTCGCGGAATTCTACTCGGATATCTCAAAGGATGAAATCAAAATAATTAGGAACTGTAGAAAATTAGTTATCATCCACGACAATGAAGAGTGAACAAAAAATTCAACGATAATTTTGATTTATCTATGGGAGCCCTGGATTCTGCAGAATCTTCAGAACTGGTAGGATTATTCCTATTACACAACCTCATTGCGCATAATGAAATTGACACGAACAATATAGGGCTATATAGAGATGACGGACTCCTGATAATAAATAAATCTTCTAGAGGTAAGGTTGCTAAAACTAGAAAATTAATTAATAAAATCTTTAAATCCTTTGGTCTTAACGTAGTGATTAACCCCAATATCAAGCAATTAGATTTCCTAGACATAACATATCGAACACTTTCCAACCTTACTTGAAAAACAATGCTAACCCAATATATATAAACCCCAATTCTAATCACCCACCATCCATTATCAAGCATATTTGATAAACACATCAGTAGAACGCCGCATTAACACACACTCATCCAGTAAAGAAATATTTGATAAACACAAGGTAATTTACAACAGAATCCTTAAAGAAATCAGATATCAATCATCAAAAATTAGCTTTGTGAAAAAATTCAGGAGTTCAAAAAGCAAAAATAGAAACAGGAAAATCATATGGTATAACCCTCCTTTTAATCAATCAGTTAAATTCAAGCTGGGACATAAATTTCTTAAACTAATAGATAAGCATTTTCCTTAACATAACCCTCTAAGCAAAGTCTTCAATAAACATACAATAAAACTAAGCTATAGATGCTCCAATAATTTAGAAAATATAATTGAAGTACATAACAGCAAAATATTAAAAGCACACAACACAAGTAACTCCAACACTAATACCAGTCCGCCACATAATAAAAACCTCTGTAACTAACCAATGCCCCATGACCAATAAATGTCTAACAAAATCCCTGATATATATTTGTTCGATTTTATCCAAGGAGAATTCTAAAGATGAAAAAATATATATCGGAAATACCATGAACGTATTTAAAAATAGATTATACAATCACTTCTCATCCTTCAACAACAAAGAAAAACAAAACATAACGTCTCTCTCTAAATACGTTTGGAAGGTAAAAGACGAAAATAAAACACCTAAAGTTAAATGAAAAATCTTTAAACAAGCAAGAAGACCTAAATCTATAAAAGATCCATGTTTCGTTTGTCTTCAAGAAAAAATTGAAATCATTATATATATGAATACCAACAAGCTTTTAAACCAGAGGCATGCAAGTACAGTAAATTGCATGCACATCAAAGAACTAACCTTACAATCATGTTAAAAAATACTAAAATAGTCAGAGTTAGGACCCCCTAGAAATGATACACCTTCACTGTACTAACAACACGCCTACATTCACCACAAACTGTGATGTAATTTTTATTTAAAATTTTTAAAAAATTAAAAATTCTATAGAAAAAAATCGATTTACTAAATTCTAAAGAAAGGTTTAATATACATAATTAGATTAATTATAAATCGGTCCTTAATACACACATTAAACATCACCTACTACCTTAAATACAAACACACCTATTACCTATTTACTTATTACCTTAAATACAAACATTTAATCTTTCCTCTTACATAAATTTCTAATTATTAAGCACCTTTTACCTTAAATTTTTAACATTACATCTTACCTCTTACATTAAATCGTACCGCAAACGGTGATGTAATTAAAATTTAAAATTTATTAGAAGAAATTAGTTTCCAAACTGTGATCTAATTAAAACTTAACAATTAAGAGAAAAAATTGATTTCCAAAACTAAGATTAAATATACAAAATTAGATTAATTATAAAAACTCTGCTTGAACACCAAAATATTCTGTACAAAATAAGCATCCCACCCTGTACCTGCTCCTCTAAAAAATCCAAAGGATATAATCTAGTCGCATGATAATAAAAACTTACATTCTAGCTGCTAAAGTTAAATCTGTCTACAAAACACTGAGAGTTTCATTAATCAACCATATTCATTACCCGCACCACTTTCGTCAAAATTCTAACGGTCAATCCACAAGACTTTTTGCATTATCACTCACCCCCACCAACATCCCACACACAACTGACCAACTATAAGAAAGGAGGCTTACCATTCCTGTCCATACCGCTTGATAAGAGATTGTAGTTTCAATCTTGAAACAAATGTACTATTTGTAGTGAATATATAAAAAAGATTCTCTACATGTTCTAAAATATAATTTATAATCTATATATATATATATATATATATATATATATATATATATATATATATATATACTATGTACATCGTTCGGGGTGCTGTTTTTATTTTTAAAGCAATGTTAACGACGTATCGGCTGTTTTCCGCATCGATATTCATTAGGGGATATGCATTGAAAGATCGAACATTTCAATTTGGAACGATATATATATATATATATATATATATATATATATATATATATATATATATATATTGTTGACTATAAGTATCAACAAAGCTCGATGCTCTCCGTGTTCCCGGAGAAAATAAAAATATCACCAGTCAAAAACTTTCGCAGGAACTGATCTTTATAAACTTGCTTTCTTGCAACATCTGACCTTCTAAAGCCTGGTCCTAAAAACACCAACATGAAACAAATACAATTAAATCATTCACTATAAAACCTACCTACACAAATAAACACGACTACAAAATCAATCTCACTGAAACATTTAGAATATTTCTTAAAATGCAAAAAATCAAATTACTTCCTCAACAAAAAAATAAAACAACGAGAGCAACTTCGGATTCCTCGCAACAGCACACCACAGTAAAATGAATTTATCGCATTTGAAAATGACCGAAAATATAATAAACGAACTAAAAATACGAGAATTAATCAACAAATAACACACCCAATAAAAAAGACAAAAAATGATAAACAACTAAGAAAACTAAACAAACAAGCTGTGAAATTTAGAGAAATCTACAAAATTGACAAAAATGACAAAAAACACTTATCAAGTTCTATAAAACAACCAATAATAATCTGGAATATAATATAATCAAGGAAATAAAAATCATAATCACTAAACTAAAACTACGCAACAGAATCTAGAACCTACCGTAAGTTGAATAATACTTTAAGCTAACAGATAAAAATTACTTCTTTATTAAAACATTAAATACCACAAAATCCAAAGTAAGAAATATAAGATCTAGTATGGGAAATATGCACTAAAACAAGACGCATTCTAAAAATAAATACAGGGAAAAACCTAACAGAAACAAATCTATTGGTTCAACAACATCAACAACAAAGGAAAATGATCATTTGTACAATTAAACAAAATATTTCTATCGATCTATCAACGAACTCTAATACACAAAAGAAAACACAACAAACAAACAACAGATAATGAAATATAATCTGCTTTAAGCCAACTTCTAAAACACAACACAAAAAAAGAATAATATTTTTAAATAATAAAAAAATATTTCCCCAAACACAATAAACTATTAAAAATGATGAACAAAATCACACCTAAATCATTTACGGCTGAGAAAATGGAAAAAAATAATCATCAAGCACAGTTAGAAAATACTCAATAAAATCAATGACAACATAAAACAACAATACCGTGCGAACAAATAACCGACAATATAATATAAACAACAACATAATATGATAGCAGTGTGACAAATAATAACAGAAACGACTTTCAAAGAAAGTTTCAACAACGAGAAAACTTCATTCAATACAGAAAGATACAAATACAACGCAACGTTATCAAAATGCATATTGAAACAGAAAGTAACAAACATTACTACAAAAATTAAATAGGAAATCGTAAAACCGCCGCTGCACAAATTCAAAAGCAGAAACATCAAATTATTGTTGGGAAAAATTAGCAATATTTACCATTAAAAACTTAAGTAAAATATTTTACAAAACAAGAATTAACAAGATGGAAACATTCAATATAACATATTTTGCTTCGCAAATATCAACAAAAATATACATAAAATAAAGAAACACAGAACAATCACGTTTAAATATAAATATATAAATATTTAATCACGACAAAAATGACAAAAAACAATCGAACGGGAAAAATCTCATATAAACACTACAAACATAAAATTAGAAAATTGCAAGCCAACACAATAAAAAGAGTTCAACAAATGTAGCAGCATAATAAAAATTAAATATAAAGCAATTAAGCCGACGCATATTCACGCGCTATAAATTAAGTTAACACAATGAAAAGCAATGAAGCAATAACAACTACCTGCACCTATGTCAGAAAAAACAAATCAATCCAATGCAATTAACCATCTGTAGATTTACTCCCATACAAATACATCAAATTAAATCAAGAGCCATATGAAATGAGAATTAACCTGGAACACAGCAGTAGTTTAAAAAAGAGTAAGAATATCAAAGTGGTATCTTCAAGAAACATCGAAATCGTTAGAAGTCTGTTCAGTTAAGTGATAAATCTTTCAAAATCAATCATATATATATATATATATATAAACTGTTTAATTGCTATATAAATAGGGAGTATCAATATACAAATTATATTTACTTTTCAACTGTTTAGAACTTCTAGACAATTCTATTCACGCCAGTCCAAACAGTCTCGAGCACAGAATAACTCGAACAGAGAACTGTTTTCAGAGTATAGAAACCCAGAAAATATCCCCAGATGCTTTATAAATATCATGTTTACATCTTCGCTAATATCAAATTAGAATTTCTAAGGTGATCTCATATTTGACTGAGACTTAGATTATAAATCATTAACACTTTGTAGTAATTTATATAATATTGCCACCAAGGTGTTATTGACGGCAAATCATACACCTGCTTTGCTTATTTGTCTGGTTTTCCTTTACAAAAGATTGTGTGTGGTCATTCTATTTCCTCATTTTAAATATCTCTAAGTTGATCACTTTCTAAATTTGCAAATATTTGTGACGTATACTTTTTTAGATATTTAGATTTAGTTTTATTTTCAATTTTTTTAGTTTCTGGGCAGATAACCATATCATCAGCTAATTTTCACTTGTATTGATTGATTATAGTTTCCGTTTACCACATTGCTTCGACCGAAAAAATAGAGTTACAGCATATTTGATATACATAACACATAGTTTTAAGGTAACGCTTTTCTTGATTCCCGTTTTGTAAAATATTCAACATTATTCTAAAACAGAAGCAATCCAAAGATAGCTGCCTAGAGTCTTCAAGGAGCAACAAAATCCCCATTTAGCTTATTAACGAAGAAACAACTTTAGAATTACAGAAAGTTGATACATATGGTATATGGTAAATAATGAGCCTTGGACAAAAAAATAAAACCATGACTTCTTCGTTGTAACAATGGGTAGATACGATGGGTCAAAGACATGCGAATTAGTAAGCATACTCATTCTCTCACACCTAGCCAGAATCCTGGAGAAAAAGAACACGGGACTATACAGAGATGACGGACTTATCCTGATAAGAGAACCCAATGGTTCCAAATTAGTTAGATTCAGAAAAAATAGTAAAGGCTCTAAAATCCATTGGATTCAAAATAGAAATAAAAGCAGGTATAAAAACAGTAAACTTCCCAGACGCCACCCTTAACTTGGAAAACAATACATACGAGCCATGCAGAAAAGATAATGACGATCCAACTAACGTACACACATCCTCCAACAACCCACCTTCAATCATCAAACAAATACCAATATCAATCAGCCGCAGACTCTCTGAAAGCTCATCTAACATACACATTTTCAATAACAAAAGAACACCATACCACGAAGCACTAAAAGAATGTGGATACAAACAACAACTTCAATATACAGCTCCGCAACGAAAAAGCAAAAACAGAAAAAGAAATATTATCTGCTTTAATCCACCATACAACAAAGACGTCAAAACATAGGTAAGACATTCCTGAACTAACTAGAAAAATACTTACCGGTGAAAAACCGATTAGCTAAAATTCAAAAATATTCAACAAAAACAACGTCAAAATCTGTTTCAGCTGCACAAAAATATTACACAAATAATAAAAAAAGCCACAACAAAAAATTAACAACCTACAATAATGCAACCGAAGCACCGTAATGCAACTACAGAAACGAAACTAAATGTCCACCACCGAGAAATTGCCAGCAAACAAACATGGTATATAAAGCCAAGGTAAGTGCAAACAATAACACTATGTACTACATCGGTGCCACGTAGGGAACATATAAAAAAGAAAAAACAACGACAATCTTTCATTTCCAACAGAAAATACTTGAACAGTACTACACTTTTCACATACGTATGACGTCTACAAGACGTTTCACCAACAATAAGCTGGAAAATACTGAAAAAAGTACAACAACATAACAAAAAAATGCCTACTTTGCCTATATGAAAAAGTACCAATGATAACTCATATCCCACAAAAGAACTTACTAAACATAAGATCAGAACTAATTTCCAAATGCAGACATGAAAATAAATATCTATTATCACAATTTATACCAAGCGTATAAAAAATAAAGAACCGCTGATACCATAATCTTATCAACTATTCTGTAGTTCAAACTACCACCATAATAATTGCATTTATTGTTATTATCATTACACCACCATTCCTAATCACTACTACCGCTTTACAAGAACTATTTGCAACCACAACTGTTATTATCATCAAATATTACTATCACCGTATTAGTCCGCAATCATTATTACCATAAATTACTCCTCTCTGCCGTGGTAAAATTAATACCACCACACATAAAATGTAACAAGCATTACAAATTAGAATTTCTACCATTTAAATATGCGCAGCCACAAAAAACCCCCCAAAAACAAGCTAATAACCGTTTTTAAAATAAAAATAACAATATAGCCTTAACTAAAATAATAGCAATTTTGACCTATCATAGATTCACACAGACCCGATCATACGTACATATGACATCGTTGACATCGTTACACTATTCGAATACACCAACCGAATGCGTATGTATGTGCGCAACGGCACACACACACACACACACACACACACACACACACATATATATATATATATATATATATATATATGCCGAACCCCGGACGATTTGCATATATGTTTATGTAAGCCCAGGTGGACGGGTGCGTTCGTGTGTGTGTGTCTTTGCGCACGTCAGTGGGCGTACAAAGTGTATATATGTTTGCGTCTGTCATGACGACAGATTTTCCTCCCACTTCCACAAAAATACACGAATATACGCAGCCATACATATAGTCATTTTAAAAAAATATTAATCACTTTCTCTGACGATCGCAAGAGAGTGAAACCCCGGGTTACAAACTCACACCTATCTATTTGAATATGTCAGCTCTATTACTGATATTGAGCGCGTTCAATTAAGTACTACGCATATGTAATATATAAATAATATAATATATATAACAAATTGCATATCTACATTTATATTTATAATTATATACTTGCACTTTTCATATATATAGTACGCATCGCTCAATCAGTGAAATGAATTAGAACGCTCTAGCTATTGGGCGCGTATAATGATATGCGTTAAAAGTCTGCCTGTTTCTACCGAACGCCCATAGTCCAGGAGTAGAGTCGCTATTTCGGTCGGGTTTCAATCCTGGGTAAAAAAGCAATCCGAGTATAACCGTTGATGAGCTGTAATACGGCGAAACAGATCCGTCTACGGATGACTATATATATGTCGGGGGATATGTATTTTTAATGACTTAGTTTTGATTATAACAAAATTATACCAGTATACTTTTTACTAATGAGTGTTAAATAAAATTATATTGTAGATGTTTTGAATATTCTTAATTTGTAAACGATCTACTACGCGACCTAGGTTTCCACCATGTGGCGCCTTCAGACGATTTGCATTAACCGATTTTACCGTTTACCTTTTTGTTTTTATTTTAAGAAAGCTCAGGTATGAAGAACGTTCACGTAACTGAAAATTTTAGGAAAAATTTCCCCATTACGTGAGCATCATAAAATTCAACTTTATATTCTTCTTCTTCTATGTGCCCTGTCCCTTCAGGACGTAGACGATCATGGATCTCCACGTCTCCCTATCCCTTGTGGCTCTTAGTATGTTTGCTCCTGTTGCTCCTTGCAATCCCCGTTCCGTCATCCACCTGATCAGACCCTGCAAATATGTTATCCGCTGCCTTCCTCTGTCTCTCCTTCCTTCTATCTGTCCAGTCAGTATCAGGTTCTCCAGGCTCTCCTTCCTAACTGCATGTCCCAGGAACTTCAGTTGTCTCTTCCTGATGCTCAGCATCAATTTCCTTTTTGTTGCCATTCTTTCTAACACTTCGTCGTTGCTTGTATGCTCAGTTCACGATATCCGTAGCATCCTTCTGTAGAACCACATTTCGGCCGCTTCCAGTTTTGTCCTCATTTTCGATGATATTGTCCAGCATTCACAGCCGTATTGAAGAACTGACATCACGTAGCAGTCTAGCACTCTTTTCTTCGTTTCTATTGAGATTTTCCTGTGTGTTAGTATTTTGCTCATCTTCTGGAACGCGTCCTTTGCTATGCCAATTCGCCTTCGGATCTCCGTGTCGCACTTTCCATCTCCTGTTAGAACACTTTATATTAGCAATCTTAAAAAAAAGGTAAACGGTAAAATAAGTTATGCCTGAAGATACCACATGGTGGAAACATAGATCGCGTAGTAGATCGTTTACAAATGAACAATACACACACACACACACACACACACACACACACGCACACACGCACACATACACACACATATATATAAACATATATATATATATATATATATATATATATATATAGGCGTGTATGTTCGTTTGTGCGTGCGTACAGGATTAAGCAGAAATTGATGCCATATAATATACATAACAGAAATGCGTGAGATTTCTGCAGTATTTTTGCTTATTTTCATTTTAATCATCTCTTAATCACTGATACGATTTCTGGTATTGTGATTAAAATGCACAGAAAGATTTTGTAGTAATGTACATTAGTTTAATTTAGCCAGGTACTTTCTAACTTATCTAAGGCCATCATTGAAATAGTCCAAATCTTAATATCAGAAAAACCCAATAATGAAGCCATAGCCTCAGTTGATGTCGAAAATTTATTTACCAATACATCTGTTAGAGAAACGACTGATAACATTATAAAGAATATTTACAACGATGCCTGTCTCCCGCCATTAATTATTAGACCTAACATACTATGGAAACTACTTTTCACTTTTAAATGTCCCCTTCTATGACTATTAAAATAATATCTACATATAACTTGATCGTGTTTCCACGTGTTCAGTTCAGCGTTCATCATTTAGTAAATTTCACATGGCTAACTTTGGAAATAAAATATTTAATACCTATATAAACTATATCTAGCTAGATAAGATATGTGTTATTCTTATCTTAGACAAAAACATAGATTAAATATATGAAGAGCAACAAAAGGACTCTGTATTCAAGTTCACACATAAACTTAGCAATAATAAAAACGTCATTTTTTATATATTACTAGACATCAATAAAAATATATTTCCTACCTCCCCATAAAAAACAATTATAATAAACTCGTTCATTCTCAACTAACAACCATTTGTTTAGCCTGCGAAAAGAGTCCATATGAAGAAATGTGATAATTCTAGAGCCTGACAGTACAGCCTATATGGTTCTGTTATCATTTCGAGCTCTCACGCGGTGTGACGTCATAGAAACGTATAACAAATTTACGAAATATGTATGCTATTTTGGTAACTGTTATCGTTGCCTATGTCAACACAAGATAAAATCGTCCCTGATGGTGGATGTTTTTATTTTAACGTACTTGTAACCTCTCTGAAGATGGCTCATATTAACCGATAGCTTAGAACCAACTTAATAAATAATTATCCAAATGTTGGAGAATCTTTCTCTATAATTTCACCTGAAATTAAAACCAAAACACGACGTTTAGTACGGGTCATGATTAAACATAATTGGCATTCATTGTCTCTTATATTTAACAGTATATATATATATATATATATATATATATATATATATATATATATATATATATATATATATATATTCTCAACTGACTGATTACAAACGATTCACCTTTTATCACGTGCAGATTTGGAAAACTAATCACAAAACAACAAATTTAATTGAGAGCAAAGTTAGAATGTTTTAAATAATTATGTTATTCAGTCAGCACTGACTAGACAGCTGTCTTATCAGTTGAACTGGTATTTCAGATTAGGTAAAAAGAGCCTCGAAGAATCTACATTCTGTTTCGTAAACTATAAATGATTACCAACGATCGGGCGAGAAACATTGGATTTCTTTAAGTTGAAAACAAACCACCTGTTTCAATGCGCTCTGATTGCTAGTTATTTTTGTCCAGTGAGTGATAAACAGTCAAATATTTGAAAGCGATACTGCACGTTCTTTTCTATTTCTTGAATATTTTTTTCTAGGAAAAAGACAATTTTTTCAGATAAACCATACATAATCTCTTTATTGAAGTAATTCAAATTATTTTCTGTTATGTCTAATTTTCTTACCAGCCATAAATTATATTATTCGTCGATTGAGTTAACATTGAAATATAAAATTGAATGTAACTTCTCTTGTTTTCTTCAACAAGAAAAATATATCACAATTCCTGCACCTTATAACTGTGTTACCCTGACTGTTTCCGCTGTCTATCAGCGAAACAGTGACCTGCTACTAACATCTATTCCACGCACATTTGCCTACGGAAGTTTACTTAATTGGATAACGAATGATACTTAGGTGCAACATTTTTTTCTTTACGTGTTAGACAGTGATTTCAAGTGCAATCACCTCTACGTTTCTACCAGAGTTTAACCTGAAGGTATATTTCTACAAACCTATACGTTTTTTTCTTTTTAATGTTGCTGAAGTTACCATCTGCTCTCATTAGTTTCCTGCGAATATATTCCAACTACATGATACATAATAAGGCCATTTAAAATAGCAACCCGCCTATTTCACGCAACCTACCTACTAGGCTTTTCCAATGTTGTAACTGTACAGTTGAGTGGTAGGTTGTTTTGACATAAGAAGATTTTCTGATTCTAATATGGTGACAATAGACACTATTAAAAAATTTCCCACAACAATATATATATATATATATATTTTAATATATATATTTGCTCTGTAATATTTTATTACATGGAGCTCTCTTCCTGTATCATTTTTTAATATTAAAATAAATTTTTAATATTAATTAGGATCGGGTTTTTTTGAATTTACCTTCCTGCTTTTTTCCCTTGGATTGAAGTATCTGAATTAAAATATATATATATATATATATGTTCAATTCATGAGCAAAAATGCAGTGTATACTTATCGATCGACCCAGCCTATATCTCTAAACGCTCTCAGATATTTATTAATGTTTCCCTGTAAATAATGCTGAAACGAATTATATATACTGTCTTTTAGATAGTAATGATTCATTCTAACATTTTTAACTTCAACCGACAAGTTCTATCTATTTAAATTTTCAAATGTTTTACAACTCATTTAAATTACCCCATAAATCGTTTATTTTCTCAACATTTGTTTTAGAAAAATATTATTTCAACAATAACTAGAAAGCGTTTGCTATTTTATTATCTGGAAGTCAATATATATAAACATTTCAAATAATATATTTACGTAATTATATAGAAAATTATTTTGTGTAGGAGCCCTTAACAATTTATTGATTAACAATATGTTTTTGCAAGTTTACGCCGAGTCTTACTTTCAGTCCATAAACTACATGAAATGTTAAAATATTAATTGAACTGCATTTAAAACACACTGCGATCAAGGAACTTCTGTTTACTCTTATTTCTCAGTGACTCCTGAAGCGCATTATGCAAAAATATTTAAGTGATTGCCCGTTTAAAATACCACTTTTTCAGAGATTTATTGATTATTACAAGTAATGACGTTTTCTTTTCTGTAATATACATCCTCGGATACAATGAAAAATACGATTTCTTTTTGCATTTAAATATTTCACTATAAATTTTCTGCTGTTATTTTTTATGAATAATGGAACGTAAAACAACAAAAAAGTGACATTGCTTTTCTTTTCTCTATAGTTAACTAATTGGCCAACATTTTAGAACCTTCCTCCATCACTTTAGAGATTACAGCACAGTTTTAGGTAACAATATAAAGCACAATTGTTTAAGAATCCATTTGTACCTCATGAGACTTCTTCTTAGTTCTTTGATTTTGATATCTTATCTCCTAATATTCTCTTTTAATTTTAACCCAGTTGTTTCACATGTAGTTTTAATAATAAATTTCAATAATTTGAATTTAGATATTGTCATGCAGGTATCATTTATATGCAGATATTGTTCACATACAAATTTATAAATTTTCTTGGTTAACTTCCATTAATCTTCTAAAACCATACACGAAAAAGCTTTTTGGACCAACATATATTTGCTCAATGTTATCTCGAGGGCTGTTAATTTTGACAATCTCTATTAGAAAAAATTCTTATAATGTTTTTCATAGTTTCCACTCTGACCCAGGGAAACTGTAGCGTTATTTGTAAGATCCTCAATGAATAGGAGCTTATACTTATGTATTGAGCAACATATTGTATGCAACGCTTTCTCGAGTTTCTTCTCAAGATCAGTTGTAAGACCTGCCTCACATCAGTATATGTTGTCATAGTGTATTATCCACAAACAACAGCTTTAAGGATATATAGATTATTGAGTATTTTTTAATGCACTGCATGAACAGAATAGCACTACTCATGCCTGTAATTGGAAACTCTCGGAGAAGATGATATTCTTCACCTTCAATTCTTTTCCAGAGAAAATGCTAACCGGTATTATTTTTCTTATTTCTGATATATGGATAACAATTTATTAGTATATCCTCGCAAAATAGTATTGCATGATTTCGTAAATACAGAAAATATCATAGAACTAACAATCGAATATACATATGAACGATAAACAAAATAGCAAAAAAACTCTCATATAATTGTTTTCATAAACATCTATTAAGACCATACTAATTAGAAAAAAGACATAATAATTTTCGTCGTCTGTTCAAGACTTCATGGCATTTATAGTTTCTAATGTTTATATTATGCAGATAAATACCACAAAAGTACTAGCCAGATATATTATTCATATAATTACAAAATAATTATTATATTCTTAATTAAACTATACATAATAAAACTATATTCTCAAAAACGACTGCAATTTAAAATAATTTATTAATTCAATACGAAAGTTGTTACAACTACCTTTAAATGTATTAGAATTATGTCAGTGTATTTGTTTATTACACTATTCAAACAACACTCATAAAATAAACATCGAGACTACATAATTAAATTTAAAACACATTAGAAATATTTTGTGCATGGCTTCATTTTATTGTTTTTAATGTTACGTCAGCAAAACATAAATAAATTATCAACGATAAAACATGAAAAATGTGAGGTGTTTAACAGTGTTAAAATTATATATAATTGCAAATATACAGAAGCTTCACGAAAATTAAGGCGGGTAAGCTTTAAAGATAAAGGAATATGTATGACAAAACATGATAAAGAGTAATGAAATTAAAATAATAATCGATATAAAAATAACATATCTGAACAATATATGAAATAATATTAAAATCTGTAGTCAATGAACTGTGTTGATTTAAAGAAAATAGGATATGTTTTAATGATAAGATAAAAACAATTTTCTCTCAGGAAGGAAAAATATATGGAAATATTAAAGTGTATTGAGATTTATTTAAATATATTAAACATAACAAACTAAAAGATGAAAAAACAATAAAAGACATAAAAATCTAACAAAGTAGAAATTAAATTTCGAAGAAAGTTTCAGAATTAAAAAAATAAAAGTCAAACTAGTGCGGGAGCGACCACATCCCAGTCGTCTGTAAACTAAGGGTAAAACTCCGGTCAATGAAGAAGCCTAGCACAGCAACAAAACTGAAATATAACACTCAACCGGCAAAAAGAATACACTAATAGTGTGAAAAGCAAAATACGAAGAACAATTTGGAAAATGACATCAGCAAACAAAGTTGTTTAAAAGAAAATCAAACGCAAAAGAAAGAACGAGTGGATGAGTGAAGAGATTCTCGATATGATGCAAAGGAGACAACAAAATGATGTCAGACAGGAAAGGAAATAAAAGAAACTACTCAAAGAAATAAGAATCAAATGCAGACAAGCTAAAGAGGAATGGATCAACGTCAAATAGCAGAGGTACAGAGATGGATCAAGACTAATAAAGCAGACCTGCATAAAGAAATAAGAAAACTGACTGGACAAAAAACCTGCTTCTCAACAGGATGTATAGAATCCAAGGCTGGAATGATAACATTGGAGAAAGATGAAATACTGCAGCGATGGGAAGAATATATAAAATATCTTATCCACGAAAAGTGAGAGCAACCGATAATACACAAAGATGAAAACGAACAGAAAATATAAATGTTCGAAGTTGAAGCTGCAATGGCCAAAATGAATAGAGACAAAGCAGCTGGTCCAGACGGCATTGTAACAGAGTTGCTGATAGCCATGGAAGGATTTGGCATAAAGAAAATTAGAGAAATAATAAATGAAATATATAACAGTGGTATAATAACAGACGACCTATGCAAGTCTACTTTCATAAAACTGCCTTAGAATCCAGGTGCAAACGAGTGCGAATTACATCGAACTATCGGCTTAATGCGTAATATTACAAAACTGATCGTCTGAATCCTGATGAAAAGAGCGAGCAGCAGAAACAGGCCAGGGATAGGTCATGAACATTTCGGATTCGTCAAAGACACTAGAGCACGGAACGCTGTATTTATGATTACGATGCTAATGAAGAAGGACTTGTACCTATGTTTTATCGATCATTCTAAGGCGGTTGACAAAATACGCCACAAAGAAATGATGAAGATTCTCAGCCTCGACATATTTGGGAAAGATATTAGAGTAATTAAGAATATCTACTGGCAGCAAATTGCCTGCATACGGACAGTTAACGACTTCAGCGCATTTACAAAGATAGAAAGAGCGGAAAACGAGGATATGTCATTCACAGGATCTATTTAACTTTTACAGCAAGACTATTTTCTGGATCCTAGATGTTATGCTAGGATTTTTCATCGGAGGTCATAATTTGAACAACATAAGATACGCAGTGCTGATTGAAGACACAGAAAGAAAACTACAAGACCTCTTACAGAAGCTAGCTGAAGAAAGTGACAAAAACGACTACAAATATACAAAACCGAATGCATGGTCATCAGCAAAAATAGCAACCCAAAATTTCAAATACAAGTGGGGGATACTAAAATCAAGCAGGTACAAAAATTTAAATACTTAGGAAGTTTTATAACAGAAAACGGAAAGTGTGACACAGAAAGTCGTAGGCGAACTTGCATAGCAAATGATGCGTTCCAGAAGCTGAGTAAAGTATTAAGACATAGGAAACTTTTACTAGAAACAAAGAAGAGAGTACTAGAGTGTTTTGTGATGTTAGTTATTCAATATGGCAGTGAATGTTACATAATATCATTAAAGATGAAAGAAAAAAATTGAGTCAACTGAAATATGGGTCTACAGATGTCATGGACCGAGCATGTGAGCAACGATTAGGTGTTGGAAAAAATGGAAACAAAGAAGAAGTTATTATTGAGCATCAGGAAAGCCAACTGAAGTTCCTTGGTCACGCATTGAAGAAGAAAGACTTGGAGAACCTCATGCTAACAGGCCAGGTATAGGCAAAAGAGACAGAGAAATGCTGCGGATAACATTTGAAGGGCCTGAGCAGGTGGATGACAGAACGGTGGCTGTGAGAAACGAGATAGCTTGCTAAGAGCCACCAGGAAAAGGGAGACGTGGAACGAGGTGATAACCAACGTCTTGAAACGACAAAGCACATAAAAGATGAGAAGAGAAATGAAGACTAGAAAAAAATATCTGAAACAATTAATTACATAAAAGTAGCAAAAGCACATCAACAATTTAATAACCGAATCAGTAAATATACAAGGTAGCGCCGGAAATCGGTGATTCCAAGTACGGTCTAGTAATAACAATAAGCAATAAATGAACAGGATTTAAGCATTAACAAAAGAAAAATGCTGACATATTAAAAGCAATGATCAGCAGAACAAATGACTCGTTTAAAATTAGACAAAATACTAAGCTAGCTGTATGACTTCGGACTTTGACAATTTATCGGGGAAATTTTTCTTTGCTTCTTTCTTTTTTTCATGCATTCTATTTGTTTTGTGTATGTTTACACAGAGCTTTACATAATATCTATCTATCTATTCGAATTATTTATCTATTTCTGTTTTTATCTATCTATGTATGAGTCTGTCTAACAAACTATGTATGTAACCATATATGTTGTATGTATCTATGTATGTATTTATTTATTTTTCCATCTATCCATTTATCTATCATCGTATCGGATTGCATATCTATCTATCTATCTATCTATCTATCTATCTATCTATCTATCTATCTATCTATCTATCATTATTAATGTCTTCTTATCTCTCTCTTTCTTACTTTGTATGTACGCATGTATCTATGTGAAGATCTATTAATCAAACAGACATATTTTATGTGTGACATTTGCAGAAAAGTTTTTAATCTCGTGCCGGACTAAAGAAGTATAACAGATCACACTTATATCATTCATATACACTTCACTGACTGCATTTATGTTATTAAATTTTTCTCTCTGCATCATAATGTATATTTGTTTTTAATTTTTTGGCATAATATTTCATTTTATATATGGTGTATATAAATTTAATGCAACTTTACCAATGCAATATATAATTTACATGTTTATGAGCAAGGCATGTTCGATAACAAATGAACAGCAACCATATGCATATATATATTTTTTCAAAATATTTAATCAACAAATATTTAAGAGATAATAAGTGGCAATTAACATATTTTTACTGTTCAGATAATATAAAAATCAAGTATCACTCAAAGTCAAGTGATATTGAATAAGGGAATGTTGTAATGATGTATAGAGAGGAATCAAATTTTGCATATGATGAGGATATGTAATGTTGACACTGAATTGGTATGGGTTAAGATTGTAATGATCAGGAAAGATAGACCATTTAACATTGCAACAAGTTGGAAGAATGTGCTGAATGGAACTGACACTTTTCCAAATGATTATAAAGATGAGAATTAGTCGGCTAAGTGCACGTGGAATTGGAAGTCCGAGCTATGCAGATCTAAACAGATTGAACCAAAGAATTTTGGTCGCCCCACAATCTACTTTGAAAATAACATTGGATTGACAAGTTACTACCAGACATATATCTGTAGTATTACACACAATGAAGTAGGAACGTCTTTCAACTTAAGTCCGGCTGTAAAGAATGGACTGGACAGATGTGATACTAATATGCAATATTTGGGGCACCTCAGCGTGGTGTAATAGTTAGCCAACTTGTCTCGCTAGGTCCAGTTATAATTGAGTAGTGAGGCCGATCCTAACTGGGTGTCCCGTAATTTCGACCTTGTGCCACATCTAAGCGGTGCTTATAATATCACCTAATATGCAATGTTTGGTCCGATAAAGATTCTTGTAAAGTTAGAATTGCTAGGTGAATTCTTGTAATTGTTTAAAAACAAAACAAGGAAAAATATATTTTTCTGCCACTTTAGGGATAGATCTGGTGAAATATTCAGTTCGTGTAGAAGTACGAGGCAAGGAATATCTTTGGGAAAACTACTGTTCTTCATGAAGCCATGTTGTAAACACAGGGTCAGATATCTAATAATGAAAACTTTTATTATTGCTATGAATATCTATTTTATTATTGTGTCATTTTTAATCATATTTTTATTTCTGCTATGGTCGGACTACCTACCACGTCTGCGAGAAGAACAAAGGCAGATCATGGGGTGTTGTTATAGCTTCATTTTATGTTTTCTATATCTCCCTAACATCCATAGCGTTACATACACAAAGTTTTTTTTAGTGTGTTTAAGAAAACAATTTTTTTTTATATTTCTGAAGCTGGGGTTTTCAAGGATTCTGTTAATGTGTTGTTTTGTTCCATTTTTTTTTATCATTCTAAGTGAATCTAATATCTACATTCTTGTTTTCAATTTCCAAATTTTATTCTATTTCAATTTCCAGGTTTTTATATTTTGACAGTTTTTCGAGTTCCTTGGTTGCTATATTAGAATCCGCTGGAAAAGCCATATCAATTTATAGGCAAGTTTTTTCTTTCTTGTTTTTAACAAAAATGTCCCGACTATTTGCTTCAATTTCTTTGTCTGTGTAGATTGTGTAATCCCATAGAATGATGAAATTTTCTATTTCTGTAACCTGTGCTGGGTGATGTTCATACCAGTGTTTGGTTACTTATTTTCCATCGTGTTTGCACATTGTCAAATGTAAATATTGCCCCACACTGTTGTGACGATTTTTATATTCATTTGGGGCAAGTACAGAATATTTTGAGATAATTTTTGTATTCATCACAAAATCTGCATTTTTGATCCATATTATTATGTATAATATTTGTCTGAAAGTTTTTAATGAAAATACTTTGGTTATGCGCAGCAATAATAAAGCCTTCAGTTTCAGACTTTAATGCAGATGCATGTACCAATCGATTAGCATTAACTTTATCAACATTGATTTTATTAGCACGTTCTGAATATTGGCCATGCAGAGGTTTGTTTTGCCAGTATTGTTTTGTCTGTTTAAAAGTTTTATCCATGGCTTTCTTTTTCATATTTTTAATGTACTAGATAGTTATTGTCTTTTGTTTTGCTTTTCTACAGAATCTACTAAATATAAATCTTGCTTGTATTTACGACCTTCTTTCAGTATTAAACATTTCTTCTTTCTGTTTTCAACTAATTGTATCAGCCTGTCGTTCCTTGTTTCTCTGTATGTTAGTATGTCAATTGTTGTTGTCTTGTATGAAAATTCTAGTAGAATAAGATCTCTTCCCCCTTCTTTACGGGGTATGTATAGACGGTCTAAATCAGCCTTTGTATGATGCATCTTATGTTTAGAAAGGGGCTTACATTACTTAGAATACATTCGTCTTATATCGTATAGAGTCTAGTTCAAAACGTTGAAGCTACGTTGGGCCAGCTAATTAATGGCCTTAATTTTATTATTATGTCATTTTTCATCATATTTCGATTTCTGCTTTAGTCTCACTACCAACCAAGTCTGTGGGGAGACCTAAGGCAGGTAGTGGCGTGTTGTTATGGCTCCATTTCATGTTTTTCTATCTTCCCTATCATCTCCAGCATTACATAGATAAAGTTTTCCTTAGTGTGTGGGCTGTACTTAATAAGACAATTTTTCGTATATCTCTTAAGCTGGGGTTTCCAGGGATTCTTTCAATGTGTTGTTTTGTTCCATTTTTTATCATTCCAAGTGCGCCTACTATCACTGGCACAACTCTTGTTTTCAATTTCCACATTTTTTCTATTTCAATTTCCAGGTCTTTATATTTTGACAGATTTTCAAATTCCTTGATTGCTATGTTACAATCCGCTGGACAAGCCATATCAATTAATAGACAAGTTTCTCCTTCTGGTTTTTAACAATAATGTCTGGCCTGTTTGCTTCAATTATTATTATTATTAGTAGTAGTAGTAGTAGTAGTAGTATTAATATTATTATTATTATTATTAATTTTATGTTGACATTTTCTGTATATTTTTAAGGTGGGGTTTACGGGATTCTTTCAATCTGTTGTTTTCTTCCATTTTTTATCATTTCAAGTGCATCTACTATCACTGGCACGGTTTTTGTTTTAAATTTCCTCATTTTTTATATTTCAGTTTCTAGGTATTTATACTTTGACAGTTTTTCGAATTCATTGGTTGCTATGTTACAATCCGCTGGACAAGCCATACCAATTCATAGGCAACTTTTTCCGTCTGGTTTTTAACAATAATGACAGGCCTATTTGCTTCAATTTTTCTGTCTGTGTAGATGGTGTAATCCCATAGAATGACGACATCTTCTGTTTCTGTAACCGGTGCTGGGTGATGTTCATACCAGAATTTGTTTACCTATTTTATTAATGTTTACACATTGTCCAATGTAAATATTGCCCCACTCTATCGCGACGACTTTTATATTCATTTGATGCATGTACAGAACATCTTGAGATTAGATTATCTATTGTGTATTAGTATTTATCACAGAACCTACATTTTGTATCCACATTATTATGTATAATAATTGTCTGGAAGTTGCTCGTTAAAAGACTTTAACCCAGATGCGCGAAATCATCGATGAGTATTAACTTTCTCAATATCGGATTTATTGGCATGTTCTGGATATTGGCCGTGTAGAGGTCTGTTATGCCAGTGTTGTTTCTTCTGTTCAACAAATTAATCCTTGGTTTTCTGTTTCATATTTTTTGCCGCATTAGTTGGATCTTGGCTTCTGTTTTGATTTTCTACAGAATCTACTAAATGTAAATCTTGTTTGTATTTACTGCCTTCTTTCATTATTTAATATCTTTTCTTTCTGTTTTCACGTTGTTTGACTAATTGTATCAGCCAGTCGTTTTTTGTTTCTATGTATATTAGTATGCCAATAGTTGTTTTCTTGTATGACAATTCTAGCTGGATAAGACCTATTCCGCCTTCTTTACTTGGTATGCATAGATGGTCTACATCAGGCTTTGGATGTTGCATCTCATGCTTAGAAAGAAGTTTTTTTTTATTTAGAATCTATTCGTCTGATGGCAAGGCTAATAATGACCATAATTCTGTTCTGAGAATTCAATTCAGTTTTTAATATCAGGCATAACCTTCTATAGTACTCTTTACGCACTATTTATTTCAATTTTTAATGTTGAATTTACACTTAAGTATTTATAAGCTTCTTCTGGCTTTAAATATTCTATTGTTACAGCATGGTCTAAGATAATTGGGAATGTCTGTTGTAGCGATCATCGTAAAACTTCACTGAAGAATTTTACAGTTTGCAGAAAGCCTTTCAGATCATTACCTTTCTTAGCATACAATATTAATTCATCCATATAAAATAGATGGCTTATTCTATTTTGTGCCATTTTATAACCACATTCTCTCGTGTTAAGTTCATTGGTTAATGCTATTAATGATATGCAAAATAGTAAGAGGGACAAAGATTCATCTTGAGATATACCGCTTTTGGTTTCTATTTCACCAGATTTATAGGTTCCATTCATGTGATTGAGGTAAAGGGTTGTTTTCCATATCGACATACATTTCTTGATGAAATTGATGATGACGGGTGATAACTTGTACATATCTATTATATTTAAGATCCACTACTACTACTATTATTATTATTATTATTATTATTATTATTATTATTATTATTATGTCATTTTTCATCATATTTCGATTTCTGCTTTGGTCTCACTACCAACCAAGTCTACGGGGAGACCTAAGGCAGGTAGTGGCGTCTTGTTATGACTCCATTTCATGTTTTTCTATCTTCTCTATCATCCCCAGCATTGCATAGATAAAGTTTTCCTTAGTGTGTGGGCTGTACTTAATAAGACAATTTTTTGTATATCTCTTAATCTGGGGTTTCCAGGGATTCTTTCAATGTGTTGTTTTGTTCCATTTTTTTATCATTCCAAGTGCACCTACTATCACTGGCACAACTCTTGTTTTCAATTTCCACATTTTTTCTATTTCAATTTCCAGGTTTTTATATTTTGACATTTTTTCAAATTCCTTGATTGTTATGTTACAATCCGCTGGACAAGCCATATCAATTAATAGAAAAGTTTTCTCCTTCTGGTTTTTAACAATAATGTCTGGCCTGTTTGCTTCAATTTTTCTGTCTGTGTAGATGGTGTAATCCCATAGAATGGTTACATCTTCTAATTCTGTAACCGGTGCTGGATGATGTTCATACCAGTGTTTGTTTACAGCTTTTCCATAATGTTTGCACATTGCACAATGTAAATATTGCCCAACTCTATCGTGGCGATTTTTATATTCGTTTGGGGCAAGCACAGAACAGCCTGAGATTAGGTGGTCTATTGTTTCTTGGTGTTTATCACAAAACCTGCATTTTGGATCCATATTATTATGCATAATATTTGCCTGAAAGTTTCTCGTGAAAAGACTTTGGTCTTGTGCTGCAAGTATAAATCCTTCAGTTTCAGACTTTAATCCAGATGCACGTAACCATCGATGAGTATTAACTTTGTCAACATTGGATTTATTGGCACGTACTGGATATTGGCCATGTAGAAGTTTGTCTTGCCAGCGCTGTTTCATCTTTTCAAGAGCTTTATCTTTGGCTTTCCTTTTCATACTTTTTGCCGCAATAGTTGGTTCTTGGCTTCTGTTTTGCTTTTCTACAGAATCTACTAACTGTAAATCTTGTTTGTATTTACTGCCTTCTTTTATTATTGAATATTTTTCTTTCTTTTTATTATTATTATTATTTTTTTTTCTTTCTTTTTATTATTATTATGTCATTTTTCATCATATTTCGATTTCTGCTTTGGTCTCACTACAAACCAAGTCTGCGGGGAGACCTAAGGCAGGTAGTGGCGTGTTGTTATGGCTCCATTTCATGTTTTTCTATCTTCCCTATCATCCCCAGCATTACATAAATAAAGTTTTCCTTAGTGTGTGGGCTGTACTTAATAAGACAATTTTTTGTATATCTCTTAAGCTGGGGTTTCCAGGGATTCTTTCAATGTGTTGTTTTGTTCCATTTTTTATCATTCCAAGTGCACCTACTATCACTGGTACAACTCTTGTTTTCAATTTCCACATTTTTTCTATTTCAATTTCCAGGTCTTTATATTTTGACAGTTTTTCAAATTCCTTGATTGCTATGTTACAATTATTATTATTATTTCGTTTATTATTTTTTTCTATTATTTTTAATTTTATTTATTTGTATTTACGGAGTATAAACGTTTCATTCCGAATTCCATGCAGATACAGAAGGTTAGACATTTTGCACTGATCATTTTTGTAAGAAAATATGATCGCTTACATTTCACAATGATAAAGCACTTCGGAATATTTGAACTGTATTTGAGTATACAATTTGTTTATTTAGTTACAGCTACCACAATTATTTCAATGTATCTATCGGAAACTCTTTCAATTAATCTGAGAGCTCCAAATACAACTGCAATTTTTGGTGTCTTCATGTGAGACATTTTTTTTTATTTGCACTTCAAGATCCTTATATTTTGATAGATTTTTCTACCATAGCAATTTCCTAGCAAGTGAAAACTGTTCAACAGGCTCACAGCTTTTCACCATCACTCGAAATCCGATATGTAAGATCATTGAAAATCTTGTTTTGTTGTTCTTATTTTTCTGTTTTTAACCATTTTTTGACTTTATTTAAGCTATATTCTCTTATCCTTGTTCTAATAATGAATATACATTCACGATTCTTTTTTAACGTCTTTACATTGTATGCCAAAAATATTTATATTTGGCATGTTGGTATCTCTGTTACATGACATATATTATGAAAACTGTAACTAAATTTTATGCAATGACTTTGCTTAATTGATGCAAACAAAGTGTTAAATTTCTTTTGTAGGTGTTACAGTTAACTTTTGACTTTTTCTATTGTTGCTATATTGCTTCCAAACAATATTAATATTAGAATTTCGTTATAATATGTCTGATTGACTGTCTTGTCTGATGAGAAATATTAATATCTTCATTTTGACACTATTAAAATGACAAACTACTTACGCCACAATTGCATTGTGTGTGCATGTTCAGATATAAAATCATCTGCCAGATTCTGGTCATCTATGTTTTTAACTCATTATATATTTAATTGCGACCTCAAAATAAAGTGTGTCATATATTTCCATTCATCATAAATATTTGAAGAAAAACATGTTTAGCTTCATAAATCTGTTAAGATGCTTTCTCTGAGTATTCTAGCATAAATCGACATGTTTATATAATTTTCTGATTCTTTTCGTTAAACATTAATCATGACATATATACTTGAATAAGGATTTTTATATTTTCGTTACTGACCAATAATTCTATTAAGAAATACGTAAAATTATGAACATGCAGATTTTATTTTATTCTTTGTTGCTAGTATCACCAATCATTAGATATTGTGTCATTCGTATAACCTTCAACACTATGCATCTAATTTCGAAACGAAACTTCATTAAATCCACTGTAATATATTGTTCTCGTTTCGTATCAGTTATGTAGGTATATATCGTATATTACTGCTCAGTTATAGTTTCTCCTTTTCTGGCTAAGTCCATGCTAACATTGCTCGGTCCACGAAATGAATTTGTAATTATATATCAACAAATTCATGAACCGAGTTTTTAATCCAGTATATCATTGTTCCATATATTACTTTTTGTGATAAACTTAAAGTTTCAATTTTAAACTGCCTGCTTTGTGTGATGTTGGTAATTAATGTCATGCATCACTGACGCTTTTACTTTTTCTTTAGGGGCTATTGAAAACTATGCTTTTTCTAAGGAAGAATTAAATGCTAGTTCATGGTTATTGCAATGGCACATATAAGCAGGACTTCTTAAAAAATATTTTATTTAGAAACATTCAAAAATTTAACTTTTTTATTAATTAAATTGTAAATTTGTTCTCCTGTATTTATTTTTTACATATATATAATGTATATTTTTAAGTTTAAATTACTGTCAATAAATTTAAACGAATTTAGAATGCATTTCCCAAATTATCAATTCTTGATATCTATTCATAGATCTATATGTTTTAGGAATCATTAAATGTGTTAAGATGGTGTGAGCGACAGTGCTATGTGATAAGCAGTTTCTATTCAACAGATTATAATGCAAAAATAATGAAAAGTTGAAAAATACCAAATTCAGATTAAATGAAATTATCAAATATTTCATTTTTGGAAACACAATACTGCTAACTGCATTACATATTTTCTCCTCCATATTTATCAAAATTACACTTCACTCAGTCTCTGGGATAAATTTTGCAAAATGCTTATCTCGGTATTCGGCAAAATATGTAAGTATTCTTTGAAAATATTTTCGATTTTAGTCACGTCCGTTTGTTGGAATTGAACCAAATTTGTGATAAATTTACTAAATTCCAAAAATATATTTTTTCTTGTATTCATTTTGTGTTATTTACACTGAAATATATTTTTAAAAGAATATGTGTTGAATTTGCTTTCTTTTCTTGTCAGTTGCTTCTTGTTACCGAATTTACATTAACAAACGATTATTATTAACTTTATCTTCGTTTCCCCGAGAGGATTTCTGAAATATAGTCTAACTCCCTCGCGGATGCTTACCTGACAACTGCAATGTTAATCTAGTCAAATAAATATCAATCATTCTATATTTACCTTATCATAAGAATATCCATTTCGTATTATCCAAATTCACATAGCACATATCACATATAATTAAGTAATCCCTTACATTGATTAGCTCTTCGTGTTTATATTAGATGCATTTCATGTGTAAAATAACCGTTTCAATAACTGAAATTGATGCAAGTTAAAATCATGCCAAACGTGAAATCAATGTAAACGCTGCTTCACATGAATAATGTTTGTTTGTGTTGCTAAAAACACAACGCAAACACAATCTAACTGAAGATATTTATTCTATGCGCGTCTCTTCCGGATTGATTGATCATGGTTCACCCTATCATCTCATTCTTTTTAGCTCTTTGTAATGCTGATCTGTCATCTCATATACCAAAGTTGTTTGGTAGGTTATTCTATGTTCTGTCAATTCTACACAACTCTCTTCCTCAGTACGTACACAAATAATTTCGATTTTAACTTTGTGATTGTGGTTAGAAGTGTACATTGCTTCCATTTAACTGTAAAGTTAGTCATTGCTTATATAGTGATTCGATTTTATTCTGAGCATCCTTCTGCAGAATATTTCTGTCGATTTAAAGCATCTTTAGCTTTTTCAATCTCCGTTACGATTTTGATATCGACATAAAAATGTAGTTAATTCATTTTCTCTATTTCTTTCACAATACAATGATTTAAAGACACTCTCAACATATTAGTACATTGTATTTTTCAAATCATTATATAATAAAAACAAATGTATTTCTGCTTGTTTTCGAGACGATTCCAGCCGGAGAATATATCCATTTGTTTATACACAATCGGAATATTATTCAATGAAAACTACGTGTTGAAATTAATCAAATAATTACATATCAGTTTTGAGATTTAGTTATACACCCTTTCCCACGTATATAGGAATTACATTAATTTAATTTCTAACGCACCTATCCGAAATATATCTCTATTTAGTTTCTAAGAACAGCCATTTTCTAAGCTTGAAAAATGTTTCGCTTATCTGTGAAGTGAAAAGTCTTCATTGAATGGTTTTTGAATAAAGTAAAACAATAAAAGAAATATAATCAAAAGGCGTTTATTCGAACAGTTCTTCAAACTAACAAAGGGGAAGAGCAAAAGCCAAGAAAACATGAAAAAGAATTTCACATCAATGCGCTGTCTGCTATTCTTGACAGGATTATGAAATGGAATCGATTATGGTGAGCACTGTCTCGATTGGGAATTGAAAGAGACAATGCATTAAATAATTAATATAATTTGTGTCAATGGCACTTTAAAATCTTCCCAAGTTTATAAGACGCTTTTATAGACATATGCATATGAATATAAACACGCTAGAAAAGCAAGGTTATCCGAAAAGTTCTTGATCTGACAAGCTTCGCAAAACTGATTATATGACAAAGCAGAATAATGTTGTAAAAATACAACTTGTTCCACGAATCGAACATATATACATACATACATACATACATACATACATACATATATATATATATATATATATATATATATATATATATATATGTCTGTGTGTGTGCATGTGTGTGCGTGTGTGAGTGTGTGTTTGTGTGTGTCAGAATTTACAAATAAATAATGCCCAACATTAAGAAACAATACGAAATGAAAGTCTTTTTTCAGCAACGTTTTATTTTGCATTATGTAAACATGAAATGTTTGTAAATGGAAAATTTTAAGAACCTAAACGTATTTCCACATCAGTTCTTTTTACATATATATGAGGCAATACACAGTTCTCATTTTATCTAGATAATGTCTCACATATTATAATTGATATTTGTTAATGAACAAAGTAGACTACAGCTAAAAGAATAAGTCATCAGTGACAAAATTTCTATACTGATAAGATCTCATAACTTTTGAATACATACATCCGTTGGACATCATGAAAAGAAATTATGTTTCATGTAAATTTTTATCTATGTTACAGATTTGTGATGATTAACTAATGAACTACTTTTGTTGTTTTAATATTTTCTGCTAATATCAAATATATTTGTATGTTGTCTCGCCGTATATTATAACAAAACAACATTTCAAATATATTCTTCCTGGTTAATCTATTGCTTTTATGTATTAAGCTTTTATTTATTTCAGAGCTTCTATTTATACTTTATTAAAACAATCTCAAGTGTTTCTCATTTTCTCTTATATTTCTCTAATTTTAATCAAGACGTTTCTTCCATTTTCTTCCATTTATTTCACATCAGTCAATACCAGCACAACAACTTGCATCTATTTTGCGATTTCTTTTTCATATTTAAATCATATATAAAAATTAAATAATAAAGCATAGTAAATCTGCAAAGCATCTCTTGAGTTCAATAATAAACTCGTACACCATTCAGTTGTAAATATTACTTATTCACTTGGGCTATTCAAGATGTAAATGCACATTAAAATATCCATTTATTTATATCAACAAATCATAAAATAAAAAACAATAAATATACGGCTAGCACATGAATGCACAATAGAAATAGATATTCTGACGACACATTTCATTATCCGTATTGCAAACTCTAAAAGGTTTTATTCGAAGAAAATGAGAAGTAGAATGTGAAAATATCTACTGAACTCTCGTTAATATATTCAAGTAATATTGCTTAACAGATTGTTTCATTAAAAAAAACAATTACAGTTAATATTAACATCTTTTCAGGGTTTTTTCAATGCATATGAATGCTTTATAATATTTATTAATATTATCACATTTCTTTGCTTTCTGGACCATACTAATTGTTTTCAGGTTCCAAACAGAGACCTAAGATCAGAAATGGTGTCATCAGGCCATTGTCACTAAGCAATTTTTATTAAGAAAATTACACACGTTTTACATACATATATCCGTTTGTAATGTTTGTGCTGTACTTCTAAATTATTTGTTTTTCTTGGCTTTGGCTACCAGGAAGCCCTTCAATAAATCTACTGGAAATTTTCAAATCAATTTGAGGGTTTCAAATATAACGCAAATTGTTGATGTGCTCATGTGTTACAGTTCCTACTAATTTCTTGCAGTTTCCATTCCGCAGAAATCCCCGTGCAGATATTGTTCCACTCTGTTACGTTAGGTTTTATAGTCACTTGGTGCCATTAACAGATACGAGATTGTCAATTATTTAAGGATATTTATCACAGAATCTGCATGACAGTTTTCCAGTATTTCAGCATGGTAATTTCCAGTTATGAAGCATTAGTCCCCTGCAGGTAGAATAAAACATTGTTTCAGCTTTTAATTATGCACTACATAGCAACATAGTTACGTGGTTTGTCTACATTGATTTGTTTGTATTGACAGTGAAGTTGTGTCTCTTACTATTTTTATGCATCTGTTCGATCATATTAGCCTTTAATTTTTTTAAATGTTTTTGTAGCTGAACTATGTGAATTATGTTTTATTTTTATTTCTTCACTCACTTAAAATTCAACTTTGAAATGGTTTACTTTATTTCTAAAGAAAATATCTTACTACTTTGCTGTTCATTGATATAGTTCATCATTTCTCTATAGATTCTAGATATTCTTGAATGCATATAGTTTTAGCTTTGTATGACATTTCTAGTTGAACTAATTTCTGATTCCTTCAGATCCGGAGATTTGGAGACGATCAACATCAGCTTTGAGATGAATTTTGTGACAAGTGAAAAGGTTTATCATTTTAGTGTTCATTCGCTAAAGTGAGATATAGTTTAGTCATGGATGTGAAACAGTATTGCACCACGGTTACAGCCAAATTGTTTATGGCTGATATTCTGTATTTTTTTTAAAGTGTAACTCGGTATTCAATACCAGACGCACATATTTGTAGTATTCTTCTTAAAATGTCACCTTCATTTCGGTATGCTGTATTGTATCTCCAACTCCTTTGTACCTATTGGCTGTTCTTGTTTTAGTTCCCTAATCTTTGTGAAAAAATTATGATCTATTGAATATTACTTTTAAACATTCATCTAATTTGAAATCTATACCTATAACTTCAGCAAAACATTTTACATCACTGAGGAGTCATTTCAATTCACCGTTGATATTGGCAAAAATTTTGAATTCATCGATGCAGTTTATGTATTTAATAAGATTTTGGTAATTTTGTATACATAAATGTTTAGTTCATGCGTAAATCTGATTCAGGAAAAAAAAAACACCAGGTTTGACAGGGAGAGTCTTCGGATATTCAGGCGGTTAGATGTGACTGTGTCACTGCCTCTTGTGTAATATAGGTATAATGGGATTTTTCACATTCACATGCTGTGTTTAAGAAATATGCTTTCAGAGAGGAGACATTTTGCATTTCCAAAGCCTTATAGATCCACGAGTGTGACACACGATGGAAGACATTACAGCAATCTTCCCAAGCTCTGCTGATATTTTCTACCTCTTTTACTGCAAATCTCTTCGATCATTTTGATTATCAATTGCTGATTTTTGCAGTCATATGAACATCTTCGACATACTTCTTCTTCCAAGGGAAGAATGTTGTTCTTACCATAAATGTGTAAGTACAGTTCGTCAATACAGAAGGGATCAATTCATATGTGGTAGACTAAGATGTTATTGGCCACATAAAATATAACAAAACTCATCATCCGGATTCTGACGAACAGAGGGCATAGCAGAATCGGTCCAGAGATAGAATAGGAATAATGTGGATTTGTTAAAGATACCGGAACGTGGAATGCGATATTCATGCTCTAAAATATCTGAACGAGAAATACAAATGCAGAAGAGACATTTTTTAATTATTTCACCCCAAGCCAGACATTCCACTGCCACTATAGCGCAGAGGGCTACATAGGGAAAGGTGCTGAGAGAGCGATTGGATATAGGAAAGGGCAGAAGGAGGGTGATAGACGAGTAAGGAGGTACATAGGAAGAGTGTTTGAGAGAATGGGTGCGTGTTATAGTGCTAGAAGGTGTCTATTGACCTTACATTTAAACTCCTGGAGATTGTAGCTGTCGGGGAAGCAAGTATGCGGAAGGGAATTCCACAGGTGGGAAGTACGATAAAAAAACTGTTGGAGTAGAAATTGCGGTTACAGTTTACGGTTTCACTGTAAATGGGTGAGACCTAGCTGCTAATCTATTATCCCGGGCAAATTCGTACCTAGGGGGCACCAGTGATCTAAGTTCGTCGGAGCAGAAGCCGTGAAAGTATTTATAGAAGAGGCACAGGGAAGCCAAGTCACGCCGGTGAGAGAGTGACTGCAGGCGGTTAGCCAAGTCGGTTTCAATCACATTACAGATTCTCCGTTGTATTGTATCAAGAACCCCGAAGAGTATAGCAGGGGCACCCGACCAGATGTGGCAGCAGTATTCAATAGACGGGCGGATGGTAGATATATATATGTGCAGGATAGATTCAGACGGGAAGAACTTCCGGGCACTGCACAGAGAACCAACTTTCATAACGGCGGATTTGGCAATGAATTCGATATAGTCATTCCATTTGAGGTCCGCCGAGAGTCTAAGGCCAAGTAGGCGTAGTGTTTTATTCTCTGGGAGGCAAGCCTGTACCATGTTAATGAACTAGATTGTCTATGGTGGTTAGTTGATAGCCGCTTCGTTTTAGAAGCATTGAAATTTACGAGCCATTTCCTATCCCTGTCCACTACGGATTGGAGGTCCTTTTCAAGCTCGGCAGCGAGGTTCGCTTTGTCGTCCACAGCGGGTTTTTTCATCGAGGCGAGAGTAAACTGTAGTGTCATTGGCGTACATGCCTATTTGGGATGTTATGACATCGGGGAGATCATTGATGTAGATCAGAAAGAGTGTAGGACCTAGGATAGAGCGTTGAGGGACACCCGCGTTTGTAGGGTAGTTTTGGGAGTCATGTCCGTTTAATACCACCTTCAATGTGCGGTTAGAGAGGAATGACTGGATTAGGTCCAACAAAAGTCCAGTTATACCATAACTTCGCGGTTTCCGTAGAAGGCCTGCATGCCAGAATCTGTCGAAAGCTTTAGAGATATACAAGGCATTTATCCGTGTTTTATAAACGATGCAAGGGCGTTCCACAAAGTACGAGACAAGGAATTGATAAAGGTGCTCGACAATTTACATTTTCGAAGAGACGTTAGAATAATCAAGAATCTACATTGGCAGCAAAGCGCTTGTGTACTGTTAGGAAGTGAACTTAACAGGTATGCAAAACTAAAAAGAGGCGTAATGCAAGTTTGGTTTTCTTACCGGATCTTTTCAACCTATACAGCAAAGCAATTATGAGAGAAACAAAATCTTGCCAGGATCCGACATTCGCGGCCACAATCTCAAAAATATCAGATATGGGGATCACAGGGCGCTGATAGCAGAGAGGGAAAAGGAAAATGCACGATCTTCTACAGAATTTAGCAAAAGAAAATGAAAAGAAAGACTGAGAATAAGCAGCAAGAAAACTGAATGTATGGTCGTCAGCAAAAAGAAGCGCCCAATGTACCAACAGCAAGTCGGAGAATCTAAATTAAAATAAGTAAAATAATTCAAATGTCTGGGAAGTCTTTTCACAGATGATGGGAAATGCGAGATGGATATCCAAAGACACATTCGCATGGCCAAGATGCATTTCAGAAGCTAAGCAGAGTACTGAAAGTCAGGAAAATTTCATTAAAAACAAAGAATAGAGTACTAGATTGCTGTGTGATATCTGTCCCTCTGTTTGAAAGGAAAGGCTTGAGGCAGAAAAAATGTGGTTTTACCGAAAGATACTGAGGATACCATGGACGGAGCACGTGTACAACGAAGAGGTGCTGGAAAGAATGCAAACGACTAAAACCATTATACTAAATTTCAGGAAGAGACAAATGACATTCCTGGGACACGTAATAAAGAAGGAGAGCCTGGAACACTTGATACGCACAAGTTGGATAAATGGAAGGAGAGACACTGGAGAGCAACGCGAGATGTACTTGTTAGGTCTGAGCAAATGGTTGACGGAACGTGGATTAATCATATAAAGTGTAAAATATTGAGAGCCACAAGAAACAGCCAAGTGAAGATCCCTGATCACTTTAGTCCTGAAAAGACTTCGCACATGGAGAAGAGGTTTTTAGTTTATTTCACCTAATTATGGTAAGACATATGCAAAACTTTCTGTTATCCATTCTGGTTTTTGATTGGGTTTAGTAACTAGCATTGATAAAGATTGTTCAAAAGTTTTATGGATTGATGAAAGAAGTTAGAGTCAAAAATTGGGAAGCTTTTCATTTTCTGGAGATTATCATTTTTGGGATGTTGTTAGAACCTGCCTAAAATTATTGTTGGTTATATTTTCTCATTCTTGTAAGATTTTATCCACTAGTTTTTCTTTTCATATATTAAACATTGGGATTATACTGCTTTGAACTACTCCAATATTCTAGTTAAATATTTACACTTTATGTGGTCTTTCGAAAGATATAAGTCCTTTTTCTGATATCGTTGTAAAATAACTAAATTTCTGTTTAGAATATTTTATTTTGTCGATTATTATAACAATTTATGCAGTTTGCTTTTGAGTTATTTTCTTGATTATTGGAAATTCATATCGTAATTATAATTTTGTATCTCCGTTTGTCCTTCCTGTATTTGCGCGTTTAATCATTTGGGTTTCTTAAAATTTCATTTAGTATTAATAACTCACATCAATTTTCCTCAATTACTCGCTCCAGTTTTGCCTGGCGCTTTTTGTCTGTTGTTTGATCTTTACATTGCCTTTACAGCAATCTTCCCAATGGCTGCTGAAGCTAATGCATTTATAAAATTATTTAGGTCTGTGGGTTTTCCCCAGTGGTTTAATGTTAACAGTGTTCGCAGTGCAGCGTTATATATTTCTATAATACGTTTACTAGAGTTTTTCATGCGAACTTTTGGGAGCTGGTCTATTTACTGGCATTTGTGTGCAAATTACTCTGCTGAGTATCTGAATGATTGGTTTTTTGCTTCAGTGATTTCACCATGGTTGTTTTCTATGAATTCTGTTCTAATGTCGTTTTAATCATCTTCACTTACATAATCTAAATAATTGCAGTTTATATTACATCTAGATTCTTCAGCTTTATTTCTTGAGAGATTACCATTTCGTATCTCAATTTATTTTAGTTTTTGCAGAACCTCTGTCAAATTACTTATTTTAAGTCTCACATTTTTATTGTTCGAGTGATAATTCATTGTAATTTGCTTTATATTTTATTTAACGTTCTGAATTTGACAATTTTTCATTTCGCACGTCGGCTGTGTGTGCATTGGCAAGCATATTTTGATTGATATAGCATTTTATTATAGTTTCCAGCATCGTTCTTTATATTTGGTATTTCGTTCCCTTTTATTATTAATTGACTAGGCATTAAGTCACTTCATCCAAGGGTGGAATAAGTCCGAGTTTGCTAACCAGGCGTATAATTTTGTTGCAAACTTTGTTCTAGTGACAGATTCATGGATACTAAACTGGATACTCTCTGAAGAACCTGGTCTTTGTTGTACTGCAAAACGGCCGATCCGGTATGAGTATTTGTTTGTAAGTACTGAGGATGATTCGTTTTTCTTTTTTTAGGTGTTTCATCCTCGACAAACAGGGTGTAATTTTGTTTAAAATTACCGGTTCTAGGACGGCTATAGACCAAATCTAAAGAGCTCGTCCTACCCATAAAACAGGGCAGTTATATTCAGATGTGAAGTACACCAGAGTTTCGAAAGCTCTTCCAGTACAGCTAACATAGAAATATGAAAAAGGCACTGATTATAATTAGTCTTTACTTAGTAACATGTCGCAATGGACATTGCCAGCTAAAGTGTCAGGTGAATATGCATTAGGGGTTAAAACGAACAATAAAAAACGAGAACCTTGTTTTTTTTAATGTAAAATCAAACTTAAATAAAATATATAAACTAATAATTTCAGATCGATTGTACAAAACTTCACGAAAGCCTAAATATAAAAGGCAAGCAAATACAGAGTGAAATCGATACAAAATTAAAATTTAAAATTGCTAATGCTAATATGATTTAGAATAATGAAACATTATGGGGTATATCCGTACCCCGCAATACACGTTAAAGGAGATACAATCAAGAACTTTATTAAATTAAAATACCAAAAACAATAAATTTTACATTTGTTGTCGTTTCTCATATTCTTCATGATACAGGACCCTTCTTCTATGTTCAATGTCCCTTCAGAACGTAGGCGATGATGGCCTTCCCGTCTTCTTATCTTTGGTAGTTCTTAGCACGCTTTTTCCTGTTACTCCACCGAATCTGCCATCCACCTACTCAGGGCCTTCAGATACAAAGGTTATGAATTGACTTCACCTGTCTCACTTACCCTATATCGCCTGTGAGTATCAGATACTCCAAGCCTTCCTTCCTTATCACATATCCCCAAAAGTTCAGCTGCTTTTTCCTGATGCTCAGCATTAATTTTCTTTTCGTTTCCGTCCTTTCGAAAACCTCATCATTGCTCACATTCTCGATCCATGATATCCATAGCATCATTCTGTAGAACCACATTTCAGTTGCTTCAATTTTTCCTTAATCTTTGATGATATTCTCCAGCATTTTCTGCCGTATTGAAGAACAGATAGTAATCCAGTACTCGCTTCTTTGTTTCTACCGAATGTTTCCTGTCTCTCAATTGTTGCTGCGGAGAAACCAAAAAATCGAAAAGCTATACAGGACCCTAAAAGTTTTAAAAATTGAAATATATTAGAAAAAACAAATATATTTGAAAGAAAAATATAATGAAATTTTAAGTTAGATATAGTCAAGTGGACTTAAATGAAAGAAGATAAAATGTAAAAACGGGGTAATTTCAAAGTAATCTTACAAAAGTTCACATAGCTTTCACATGAAAGATTGGCGAATTCAAAGATAATTCGACCAAAATGTTATCATTATTATTATTATTATTATTATTATTATTATTATTATTATTATTATTTAGACTAGCGGAGAGTTTTCGGAAAAATGATTATGATTTTTAAATATTTCTACATCTAGCCCAGCAATTTTCAATCGCAATAAAGAAGAATTCAGAAGAGCCACTGTTTTTCAATCATTTTAAGGTCAAATCAGTAGGATCTTTAATAAAGTTACCACTGGGTATATATATATTAATAATAATTTTTTTTTGTTTTCCTAGTTTTTTCTGCTTTTTCTCACCATGACTAGATTTCAAATAATAAAATTGCTTAACTGATGCAGAAAAATTAGTAGCATGGCTTTGAATCTTTCTGATGTAATGAATAGGTAATGAATATGTATACAACTTGGTTCCCCCTCACTGGAATGTGATTGACTAGTGTCAGCCACAAATATTGACTAAGGCGAGGACGTCCAGAGATCCAGAGGACTATTGGTCTTTCTCGAGAGATCTATTGGTCTTTCCCTAGAGATCTACCACCAAAGGTCTACAGGCCTTCGACAAGAGATATGCGACGATTGATCTGCATCTACAGAATACACCTTCGTAACGTCATTACGTCTACATGGTAGATTGTACGACCCGTTTCAATTTCCTTAACGACTTAAATACCTCAAATGATATATATTTCTTTCCGGGACATATCACTTTCTAAGGGCGTGCATAGATATCCGTTGTGCGGTTTCTGTAGCTTTGGTGGTCAATCAATCTACTCTAGAAATTAGTGGCAATCTACTATAGAAAGATCTGCCCAACCAGGTTTTTTTAATCGTATCACCCCGAGCAAGGCGGTAATGCCACTGATGTGCAGGGGGCTACATAAGTGTAACAAGATTAATTAGAAGAGAGTGAAGAGGAAGAGGAACCAGTTAGAAAGGAACAATAGAAAGATGAGAATACAGCTGTGATGACAGTTTCAAAGGTGGAGAGAAAGGAAAGGATATACGGGATGGGAAAACAACTAGAGTCAAGTGGTTAATAGGTGAGTATTGACATGGCATTTAAATTCCTGGAGGTTGTAGCCGTCAGGAAAGCAAGAATATGAGAGCGGGTTCCACAGGCGGGAAGTGCGAGAAAAGAAGCTGCAGGAGTAGAATTGTCATCTGCATTTGGCTAACGTAAATGTGAATGGGTGGGACCCAGATGCCAATCTGGTTGCGCAAGTAAACACCTGTTGAGGAAGCACCAGTGACTTAAGTTCGTTCGAGCAGAAGCTATGAAAGTATTTATAGAACAAAGGGAGGCCACATTTGGTCGGTCGGGAAGTGGCTGTAGTCGAGCCGCCAAGTCAGTACCTATCACATTACTAAATCTCCTTTGGAGCTTGTCGAGAACACTGAGATGAACGGCAGGGACGCCCGACCATATATGGCAGCAGTATTCCATGCATGGACGAATGGCTGATTTGTATATATGCAGGATGGATTGAGGCGGAAAAACCATCCTGGTCCGACACAGTGATCCAACGTTCTTAGCCGTGGATTTAGCTATGGACTCGATGTAGTGGTTCCATTTGAGATCAGAAGAGAGGGTAAGGTCGAGGAGGTGCAGTGTATTGCTCTCAAGGAGACTCGCTTGGCCCATGCTTATGGGAGGCAGGAAAGGTTGCGCGTGATGATTGACAGACAGCAGCTTGGTCTTAGACGCATTGAAATTTACAAGCCACTTTTTACCCCAATTCACTACAGTGTGTATATCCCGTTCAAGGTCAACAGCGAGATTATGTTTGTCCGCCACGACGGGTTTCTTACTGGTGCGGGAGTAAATTGTGGTGTCATCTGCGTAGATGGCTACTTGGCACTTGATCTCACCTGGGAGGTCATTGATGAAAATAAGGAAGAGCGACGGGCCCAGGATAGAGCCCTGTGGGACACCAGCACTTGTGATGTAGGATGAAGAGGCATGCCCATTCAACATGTCCTTCATTTTGCGGTTATTTAAGAAAGATTGGATTAGATCAAGCAAGCGTCCGGTAATACCGTAACCCCGTAGCTTGCATAGAAGGCCAGAGTGCCAAACCCTGTCAAAAACCTTGGTGATGTCCAGAGCAACAGCACGAGCCTCTCCTAACTCATCAAGGGCGGGGAGCATGTACTTCTTAACGGGTGTTAGTAAGTCGGCCGTGAACCTGGCAAAGCGTAAGCCATACTGCCTGTCAGAATAGAGTTTGTGGGCAGTAACATGTTAAGTATTTTAGCATTAATTTGGGCCTCGAACACTTTCCCGAAAATTGGTAGAAGACTGATAGGGCGACAGTTGGATGGGTCCGAGGGTTCACCAGAGTTCTTAAATACAGGAACTACTGAAGAGAACTTCCACCATGCAGGAAAACAGGAAGCAGACAGGCAGTGGTTGTACAGTTTAGAGAGGACAGAGGAGAGTTCAAGAACACACCTCTTAATAACTATCACCCGGTTTCCCTCACCACCGCTCGCCTTGTGGGGGTCAAGTTTTGAAATTACTCGGAATACTACTGTCGGGGTAATATATACGTCGTACAGTTTGGCCTCAGTTCTAATAGGGAAGTTAAGTGAGGGTACTCCAGGTGAGTCAAATGTGGAGTTGGATGAGAATCTGCGAGCAAAACACACAACGTTGTCCGCAGATGACGTGAGAACCTCAAATTCATTGATTAAAGGAGGTATGGCGGATTTGCTATTGTTCAGCACTCGTTTGCATAACCGCCAATAGTCCTTGGAGCCGAACTTGCGGTCAGCTATGTGCTGTCAAATTCTCTCAGCAAACAACCGTTGGACGTCAATGTGCATTTCGAGACATGATCACGCAAGCGTGTATAACGTATGACACTTAACTGACTGAAAGACGTACACTGTTGTATAGATGTAGTAACGTTCATGCCATCCTGAATTACGTGTTATAGTAACGTTTTGATGCATCTTTATCATTCTTGCAAGCATTGTTTCCATAGTTGCTTCAAGTAGAAATACCGTATAATATGTATGATGGATGTCCTTTTGATTCTGATGTTTTTGATGACTTTTCGGTTCTGCCTGACTCTTAGGGAAATATTCGCGGATTCTTTTACCTTTTCGACTGATCACAAGCAGAGTCAGGCAATATATCAATGTTCAAAATCGAGCCAACCGATCAGTGAAGAATGTTTTGCACAGAAGCAATCTTATTCACTGAACTGGTCTGTAACATGAGATGTAAGGTACGACACCTTATATATCAGAGTTTTACATCTACTCGAAAATTCTAATTAAACTTTGGGGTAAAATGAAACCGAAAAATACAAAAAAGCTTTATATTTATAACTAGAAACTGATAATTAAAACAGCATCAAAATGTAATAATTTGTCCCCTCGCTTTTCAGTTGATTTATCGCCTTCATTTCGGTGTAATTTTTACTATTGTTCATAGTTTCCGAAGGAAGATTTCAAAAAACATTAAAGAATTTTGATACGATTGCATGCAATTATTGCGTATATTAATGAATTTGAATTATCGTTAGATATTAATATTTATGTTTTATTGCAGGAATTCCATCAGAAACTTATCTACTCATCAAAGAATATTTGTCTGTTGGTATTTCTCTCTGTCTATATAATTATCTATCTCACTATATTATTGTAATGCAATTTCTTTGGAATTAATGGGATTTGTTAATTACGACATTATACTAATTATTTTACAAAAGATTAAGAAATACAAAAAGATTGAGAAACTGATTTATAGCTAATTGGAAATAATTTTACATATAACTGCATCAAGTAATGAGCATATATTCGTTGTTGACTCTTTTACAGCAAAGAAAACATTTTCTTATTCCCACGTACGTTGTTACAGTTAATGGAATTTCTAACACCACATGCATATACAGACACACACATACTAAAGCACATACACCAACTAAACCCACATACACACACAAATATATATATACAAAAGTCAGCTAAATGAGCTACCTTCGTCTAAATATTTCAGTTTCTTCAAACGTTTTATATCAATTAATAATCCAAAGCTTTTTCGAACGCATAAAAAGGAACTCTCATAACTCATGAGTGGAAGTTTGAAATATAGGAAGAGCTTTCCTGAAATCTTCATTGAAACATGGCCGGGTGGATATGGACGCTCTTTAGTTCCTGTGAATTGTCCAAAGAGTTGTGATATCGTACAAGGCTACAGCAGTGGTTAACAACTTAGAGAGTTAAGTGAAAGAGAGATAACTATATGATAAGTAGAAGTAGCATCGCACAGGGAATAATAATGATATGCACTAGTAATTGTAATAAAGGTTTCGGTTCGAAATTACTAGCACATGAAGAACACCGGAGTGTACAATGGCAGCAAATATGAGGATAATAGTTCGAAAAATTTAAATAGTGTGTGTATATATATATATATTCTATTCTTCCAAAACGAAGCTGCTGTTAATTAACCACCACAGACAACCGCACCTCCCTCCCATTATCATGGAACAGGCATGCCTCCCAGAGAGTAAAACACTACGCCTGCTTGGCCTGACACTCTCAGCGGACCTCAAGTGGAATGACGTCGAATCCATTGCTAAATCCGCTGCTATGAAAGTCGGCTCGCTGAATCTATCCTGCACTTATATAAATCTACCATCCGTCTTTGTTTTGATTATTGCTGCCACATCTGGTCGGGTGCCCCTGCTATTCTGCTCAGGCTTCTTGACAAAATACAGTGAAGAATCTGTAATGTGATTGATACCGACTTAGCTGACCGCCTGCAATTATTCTCTCACCGGCATGACGTGGCTTCCCTGCGCCTCTTCTATAAATACTATCATGTCTTCTACTCTGATGAACTTAAATCACTGGTGCCCTCTATGTGTGAGTTTGCACGAGATACTGGATTGGCAACTAAGTCCCACCCTTTTACAGTGAAACCGATGAAATATAACTGAAATTTTTACTCCAACAGCTTCTTTTCTTGCACTCACTGCCTGTGGAATTCCCTTCCGTATGCATGCTTCCCCGACGGCTATAACCTCGAGGAGTTTAAATGTTAGGTCAATAGACACCTCCTAACACACTAACCATCCCATTCTCTCCAACAGCCCCCTATGTACATCCTAACTCGTCTATCACCCTGTATAGCCCCCTGCGCTATAATGGCAGTGGAATGCCTTGCTTGGGGTGACATTATATATATATATATATATTATTTAAATATACTCATATATCTCTGAAATATGGTCACTTATTGAATATATTCATGTTAGTATAAAGGCAATTTTGACCAAATTCTCTCTTTCTGCGTCATGTGAATTGTCACAGAATGTTCCGGTCTAGAAATTAATTATTGCAGTAATATATGAGGTGTAGTTGCTCCATCTTCTGTATCCAGATTTGGTAGAATTCTGAATTATCTGGAGGTCTTGTGTTGAAGATCTGATTTATATTTTATAGTCTATAATCGTTTGTGTTTCAATATTTGATACTGATATGTCCACTAATAGCAGCTAGATTATAAATATAATCTCATACACCTTTTAGGTAAACGGCAAATGCAGCATTTTAAGCCTTCTTCATATCTATTTGCCATTTCGATGGCCAATGTGAAGATTCCGTCTAATCCTTACTTCCGTCATATCAGACTTACCACAAGAATACACCTTGTTACATCCACCGAGACAAATCACACTTATGTTCTCCATATTCCAAATATAAATTTCTATTTTTTCACATGATGGGATGCTCACAGAGTACTGAAAGTAAAAGAGCTACCTCCCCAAAAATTTGTAATGGAGAATTGGTTTAATTTATTTACTTTTTTTTCTTAAAATTATTTAAAATGTTAATACCATTTATCATGCATTGAATAGTTTTTGCATGCCAATAATTAGTATCAAAGAAATTAATCATACTTACGGAAATTCTTCCCCCTTACTTTGATATAACCCTGGAATGACATCAACCTAGGTATACAACATGCTGAACAGCAGCCATTATTTGGATCAAAGAAAGTGATAAATCTGTTACTAATTTTTATAGTTTCAGATTGTGTAAGAATAATTAAGCTTATTTTGGTTTCAAATTCATTGACATGGTATAGTAGTAAAAAGCATGAATATTATATTAATTGTATGTATTTCCATATTAGCTGTTTGGATTTATTCACATTATCAGATCCCTTTTGGGTAAGTGAATTTATTTTGAAACCTCTTGAGATGTTTAAACAACGGATGGTTTAAATGTATAAAAGAAAAGCCATAAAGGAGCGAAATTTCTTTAAAACAAACGAAAAGACCCAGAATCTCTTGACAGTTATAATCACTCATATAAGCAGAAGAAATTTTTGCTTATCGCTTTTATGCCGTTTTTGTATAATTTACAATAAATAAAGCGTTTAGATTTATTCAAATTTTCTAATGTTCATGACACTTCACAGTTTTGCGGATGTATTTTCTAAGTGTATATGTATCCGTATATATGCAATAGAACATACACGTGCATATATTTGTAGATGCCACTATGTGGATGTAGGTGTGTGAATATGCATAGATGCATTTCTATTTGTTGCGTCTCTAAACATCTGTATATTTATAATTTTGTAATATTTGTGAATATATAACGCTTTGTCTTCCCGTGGATATTTCTTGTTTTATTTGGGCAGTTGTGTATATAATAATGTGATCATGTTTCCATGTGCTTGCTTCTTTGTTTGTGCTTGCTATTTCACGCCAGTCGAACTCCTTGTAGATATTGGGAACCAGGTACTGAACTGTCATTGTGTGATTTTAATCATGAGGTTGACGCCAAGGTGCGCAAAATGAATGCATTTTGAAAAGGTGCCAAAAACATATGCGTAGGCTGATGCCTTGTCTGTTCTCTGATGGCCTCTTTACAAAATGTCCACCAAGTAGTGTTCAGGGAATTTTTGTCTGGTGAGTAATCTCCCACGTCACGCTTTCAATTAATAGAACTGCCGTATGAATAAAGTCTGCCGACTAGAAATAATGAAACCAAGAATCGATAGGTGTAAAATGTAATTTTGTTTTTTGATTCAGCATTACTGGTACATATGAAAAATCAGGTTTCTCTTTCCGAGTAAAAGAACTATACTTATCAAATAAATGAAAAGTAAAAGAGGTCAACTGGTTGCTTCGAGTTTGATATGTGTAAAAATTCGACCAAATAATATTCGAAAGAATCAATCCATTTTCTTATCTTCAGATAATCTAATAAGGGTTTTAAAACCTCTTATCTTTTCATAAATTGATATTGTGTTTATTAATCAAAATGACGAATGCAACGAGTAGATTTTATAAGATTTTTTTTAACATGAAGGTGTATTCTTACTATATGTATTATTCTCCGAATCATTATGTCCATGTTGGTTTCTATACATTAAACTCTTCGGCCGTTGTGTATTATTCAGTTGTCTGTGGTCGTAGTATTTCGGCTAGATTTATTCTCATCGACTGTTTATTCAATATAGGGGATTACATTTTTCCCATTTACTCTCAGTTGAGGAGATTCTAATATAAAGTGTTTTGTTAGTATCAAGTTCACCTGCGCCCACAAATAATAATTAGGTGGGTAACAGTCTTAATAGTCAGGTGGACAGATTCTAAGGAATGATGTAGTCGCATAAATTGTCTGACAGCCATAAGTTTCTACTACTTGTGTGATATGATTCAGACTTTTGTTGCAATACATAGGGTATTAGAGAAGACACCCTCTTCAAACATGACCACACTGTTACAGTGTACTTTTTTTATTTTTATTCCATTGGAGAACAAGCAACACAAGTCTCTCCAAGCTTGATGCTATGCAAGATAGTTAAACGCGGATTGGTCAGCTTGAAGTATACAATTTTTTTGCAACAATCATTGAATTAGAATTTGAATAAATCGCACGCAATCAACCCACGCATATGTCGCGTGGCCAAACAGGATAAAAGAGAAAACGCGCCTAAAGAAAATAGTTGGGAAAGAACACCACTTGCAGTTAAAATTTAGTTAAAAAAAAACTTGTTGAAACCTTAGTTAGAAAAACAGTTTAAACTTGATTTGGAAATAAACCTCAGTTTGTAGACAAATCTCTCACCTACAAAAATTCAACTACTTCAAAAACATCAGCAATCATTAGTGGGTTGCATTCTTGAACAAAATATTGTCACTATTGTTTAATTTTGAATCCTGAATCTAAACCACAAGCTAAATACAAACCTTTTCATTTATATTTAGAGGTAGATAACTTTTGTCGACATATTTTCCACGAACTTTCCTGTGAATGACTTTTTTTTCATATTTTCATTCACTTTTTACACATGTATGATTTTGATATATAAAATTCTTGTTCATTTGTTAAATGATTAAGTTTTGTCAGTCAATTTTTCATCTTAATTGTTATATCTCCAATGCAAAATTACAAATCGTTTGTGAAGGAACAACATTACCTGCAGCCCAATTTAACCAATAGCCTTCTGATTATATACAAAAAATTAAAAAGCACGACACTTCCACAACAATGCTACCTCTACAAGACAATTCATGTAGACATAGATGTTGAGTCTGAGAACCTCACCAGCAGATTTGTGAGATTCATTCTGATAAGAACGATCAGAATTTGTTTTGCTAGCTGTCGCAACAACGTAATAACAATTAGACACATCCAACTCTTCCAAATCACCTGGAATGTCCACACCCACAATTCTGATATCTCATGTAGTACCGTTTCATCTACAATGTGCATTCGACAAAAACCAAATCCAACAACGCGAATGCGAGAAATAAAAAAAATACATGACAGCAGTTTACTATTCTCATCCTGCAATTAACTAAAGTTAACTATCAGTTGATTAATAAGAAAAGGATTTAACGAGCAATAGCAGAGACACAGGTGATAACCACCTGATAATCCTACACCACTTAAAAAAGCAATAAAAAAGCAATTAACTACCTGAATATCCTATATTACATATATTCTATACTAATTAAGCCTGCTAAAATGAGGTCAGAACAATAGAAGTAAATAAGATATAATTAACAACCTGCTTTACGCAGAAGAAAATAAATTCTTCAAGCAAAAATAATCTCTCACACAAAAAGATATCAAATTACATGAAACTTCATATGAAATGAAAATAAAAATTGGGAAAACAACAGCAGCAAAAAAATTCCTTGAAGAGAGAAGACATCACAATTATGTCTTCAGAAAACTTTAAAGTCAGCATAACAGAAACAAGACAACACATTAAGTAAAAACTTTTCCACATTAATACTATCAACCTTATTGATATCGAGAAAGTTAGAAAAAAAACCGGTTACAAAAATCTTTTTCTACCCGTGAACTACTAAAGAAATAGCAATTTTGGAACTAGACATCATTAAAGCTTAAAAGAATATATATTGTTTTAAGTTTTAACTGTGCACAATTTCTTGGCAAGGTACTAATGCTGTTTTCATTAAGTTCTTTTCTTGTCTTATGATATTCAAGTTTTCTGGACATAATATATGTTGACATTTTTCGAATATATATATATATATATATATATATTTGATAATGTTGCTTAAATATACATACACACGTACACACAAACATACGCAGACAAATACACACGCAAATACACACACACATACATATATATATATATATATATATATATATATATGATATTGTCTTTGAGCATCACTAATGAAAATGTGAATGCCAATCTTATGAACGCAAAATTGTATTTTATTCAGTGTCACATTTCGTCAATTACGGTCGGAGGAAGTGTCGGTGTAGCGTTGATGATTCTATAAAAGAAAACAGAATATTCTCGTGTGGATTCAAGTGACTTAAAGATTATTTTTTTATTTATGTACTGTTTATCAAACCTTTGTGTGTTACTATAACCAGAAAACCTTTTGTTTGTTAGATTATATTTTTTTTCTTTTCACGAATAATTTTTTATGACAATTAAATATCTCTAATGCACATCCTACTATTTAAGCATAACTGAGAGTATAAGAGTGAGATCTATCTTTTTCATCTTATGAACCTTGTTCTTTCAGGACGTAGGCGATCATAGCCTTCCTCGTCTCTCTATCTCTGGTGGTTCTTAGCACGCTTTCTCCTGTTACAACACGCAACCCCCGCTCTGCCATCCATCTGCTTAGTCCCGTCAAATATGGTATACGCTGCTTCCCCTGTCCCTCTTTTCCTCTATCTGGCTTGGGAGTATCATATTCCCCAAGCCCTCCTTCCTTATCACATGTCTCAGGAACTCTAGCTGTCTTTTCTTGATGTTCAGTATTAATTTAATTTTTGTTACCATCCTTACAAAAACATCATCATCGGTCCATGATATCCGCCGTATGCTTCTGTAAGATCAAAGTTCAATTGCTTCATCTTCGAAGAGATTGTCCAGCATTCACTGCCATATTGAAGAACTGATATCACATAGCAATCTATTACACTCTCCTTTGTTTCTAGTGAAATTTTTCTGTCTCTCAATACTCTACTCAGCTTCTAGAATGCGTTCTTCGCCATGCTAATTTGCCTTCGGTGTTGCACTTTCCATCTTCTGTTAGAACATTTCCTAGGTTATTAAATTTTTGTACATGCGTAATTTTAGTATTTGGGCTGCACATTTTGCTGATGACCGTGCATTCTGTTTTGTTTAAGTTTATATATATATTCCTTTCTTTTCACTCTCTATAGCTACATTCTGTAGGAGGACGTGTAGTTTCCCTTCAGCGTCTGCTATTAGCAATCTATCATCTGCGTAACTTACGTTGTTCACATTGTGGCCACCACTGATAAACAGATCCCGTACAAAGACAAATTACGCCTCTTTCCATCTTTGTATATCTACCGATTTCGTTCCCGTCGGTAAGGAGGCGGTTTGCTACCAGTAGAGATTCTTGATTACTCTTATGTATTTCCCAAATATGTCGAGGGTGATGAGTATTTCTATCTCTTCTTTGTGTCCTACTTTGTCAAACACTTTCGCAGAATCGATAAAACAAAGGTACACTTCAATTATCTTGGAATTGTTTTGAATTTTTGTTCTCATCTTGGTGGATATAGGTGTTTTAATAGACACAACATTTCGACCAAGTACCCATATAATATATCCCCTACGCCACCGTCCCGAAAGACTTTAGTAGTGTATTTGTTTAGTCTTTTTTATTCAGTGTCAAGTGGATTTTAAAAACTGGATTATTTTAGTGGATTCTTGCCAATTGTCATGATTTGTATTTATTTGTGAGATGAGTAATTTCAAATATTCTTGGAAATATTTTGAAATTTGTTTCTCTTCTTGGTTGATATAGGTTTTATAATAGACACATTGTTTCTTCGGGGCGGTGGCGTAGTGGATATAGTACTTGGTTATATATGTGTTAGAATCATCTAGTGGTCATGAGTTCCATCCTTAGACTTGGTAATGATAGTACCAAATTCCAACATGAAATAACAAATTTCACAGGGTATTCCGCAATAATCAACGGGATAATCCCTGTCAGCCAATCTATGGATAACCAATGATGACCAGAGGGTACTTGGTTGAAATGAAGTGTCTATTATAACACCAATATCAACAAAGATGATAACAAAAGTTCCAATTAATTACAAGATTATTGAAAATTACTTATCTCAGAAATAAATACAAATAGGTACACTTCCTTTCGCATTTGTATTGCCCTGTAGGACATCAATCTAATGATAAATTTTGTGTTCCTTTTTCCAATGTATTTGACTAATCCATACTGTTCTTGTCCTTTTTCTGGCCTGATTCTTCTCGTTCTATTCATCAGATTTCGGACGACGAGTTTTGTAATGTGGTTCATGAAACTGATTTTTTGGTGGATTTCGCACTCGTTTTCACCTCTCTTCACAGGCAGTGTTATGCAATCGGACCTGCTGGTGTCATCCGATAATACACGACTGTTATAATTTTCACTTATTATTTCTATAATTTTCTCCACGCTGAATTCGGTCAGTGTGTCAGCATCTTTATAAGAATGCTGCCTGGTCCAGCTGCTTTGTTCCTATTCATTTTTGCTATGGCAGACTTCACTTCGGAATTTAATATTTCTGGTACTTCCTCATCTTGTTGTATAGTCGTTGCTCCATCTTGTCGTTAAAAGATCTTTTATATATACTTCCCATCGTTGAAATATTTCCTATATCTCCAATATAATCGTTCCATCCTTGGATTTATACATCCTGTTGAGGAACATGTATTTTGTCAAGTCGGTTCTCTTATTTTCTTATGTATGTCTGATTTATTAGTCATGCTCAGTCTCTCTACTTGCTAGGAAACCATGCTTTTTGACACATTCTTGTGGTCGTTATTTTGTTGAAACTTGAACTTACGACCCAAGCACAGAGCTTCAGCATGTTAATCTTTCATGCTTCTTGTTACTTGACACTGTCCATGAGACTATGGATTTTCACAAGCTCTCCAGACCCTGTAGCTGAAAAATAAATCTAAAGCATGCTATGCAGTGAGGGTGGTATAATGAGATTGATGAGCAGTGACTTTTTACCGCCAAACGTAGCGTTTCGTATTTTTTCCAAATAACTCAACTTCAACTTCAATAACTCAAATTTTCCCAAATGGTCATGTAATAAATAATGTGACTTTTTTCAAAGTCTAACACAGTTTGCTTGTGCATAGGCTTCAGAAGGGGCTTTTTCTAGCTACCCTCCCTATCAGGCCAGACCGGTGGAATACTCTGGAAAATTTGGATGCATGGACATCTGTCGCAGTACTGGAAACTGTAGCTTTTAAGTCTTGCAGACCAGTTTGGATTTTACTCTTCTGGTAAATTTGCTCGGTCTCCAAGATCCTGTTAAGATAGCAGTAGTTTTGTGCACTAACCACTTATTAAGTACAGCTTTAACAGTGCTTATGGGCAATACTAAAACCTTTGCAATCTTTTTATAGCCATTAATGTCATTGTACATAGAATAATTAGATTTTTAATAAGTACCCGAGACAAAGGCTTGCCCATTGTATTTTACGAGTTTGACATTTTGTGTTTACAATCAGAATCCAAAGACCAAAATACCAATAAACCATGTATTTGATGATTTTGTAAGCAGTTAAATCACCTTATATAGCAAAATAATAGACTGGCCAAATTATGTTGTTATAGTAGAACGCACATATCACTTTTGATTGTTCTGGATTGTATACATCAATGATAAACTACGTGATAACATAGTATAATATTTGGGGGTGTAGTTTTTTTTTTTAATTTTTAAAGTTAAAAGATTTTAAGAATCTTTTGTGACATTTTTGAAATATAAATTTTTATATCAAGGGAAATTGTGATGCATATGCTTATTACTAAACAATCATTGGAATTGAAAAAATGCGTTGTTCCCTGTTAAATTATACGAAATATATAAATTTTCAAACGGGGTTAAGACTTTTGCAAGATGCGGTATTTCCTTGTGTAGTCCCCTGTATTCCGTTCCATGTCTTGGCATTATTTTCTGTTTCCTTTGTTAAGAATCTCATCAGTCATCTACTCCATTTTCCGTCTGCGTCTGATTTCGTTTGGAACAATGTTTGCTGATGTCACAAACGGTTTTGAGTGTGCCCCAATTCAAGTTTACACTTAAAATCTGCTTTTCACACTATCAGTATATTTTTTTTTCATGTTGAGGTCATTCACGAGCGTATTTTATTGCAGTCTGTATACTGCACTAAGCATCTTCAGTCTCAAGTTTTTCACTCTTAATTTGCAGATGATTGGTAGGTGGTTGTTTCCATAGTGGGCACTTGATTTGGTTTTGCATTAAACCACGGCATTTCTAATTCTACAGTTTATACTTATGTAGACAATTTGGTTTTTCATGTCGCCTCATGGACTTCTCCATGTCTATACTTTTCGTGGGTGTTGTTAAAAACAGGTATTAGTTATTACCTGGTTATTTGCTGTGCACCATTAGATCCATTTTTCTGCTCTTTCCTTACTGATTCCTAGTTCATAATTGACAGTCGTTACCCTTTCCTCTATTTATCTACATCAACATTTAAAACTTCAAATAAGATTCTGATTTCTTGTTTATTAATCAGAGCCTCAGAATTATCCACTTTCGAGTAGAAAGCTTCTATTTCTTCCTCAATACTTTGCGTTCTTGGTGCATAAACTGCTATAATAATTACTTTGACAGTTCTCCCTATCAGTTTGACCTAGAGAACTCCTTCAGAAGACTGACAGTACCCCGAACGCATTTCTTATTTCTTCGTCCAGTATTAAGCCGACTTCATTTTTGGTAAATTTGCCTCCTGCGTATAATATCATGTTTTTCGCTGCTGAAGTTTCCATTGTTAGGCTAGCTAGTTTCGTATAATATCAGAATATGGACGTTTAATCTGCTCATTTGCTGCTTGACATTTTCGAGTTGACCACAGTTGTTGAGCGTCTTGATGATCCATGTCCCCATGGTAACCATTTCTTTGTTGCACACAGTCGCAGGGTAACGGTCCAGAGACACCTGTTTAACGAATAAATTAACGTAACTAACTCAACCGGAAATGAACATGGTTTTAAAATGTCTTGTTTAGAGATCTCTTACGCTACCTGCATATCTATGATTCCTAGAAGAGAACAGATTGCAAATTCAACCCAGCATAACATTTAACTACATGATTTATCTTTGTACGAGGCCAAATTTAACCTTAACATTGATGATAGCATTGGTGTCATACCTAAAGTGAATTCTTTGAAAACACAATCACCATATATTCTTCTGTGTTTTTAATCTCATTCTACTTGTGATAAATCTAATTATACTTAATAGAAACGTCACTAACAATGCTACAGAGAGACTATTCAGCAGATATTGTTATATATTCACTCAAATTATGGGTGTAATCCCAATAACGTAACATTTGTCGTGGTAGAATGTGAATTCAGCGGAGATTTCAAATACTACATATTACTGCTACGGTCGCTTTCTATTGCACTTGCTGAAATTTTTTCATGGCCAAATAATTTAACTTTTTTCTGTAGACATTATGGAGAAAAAACATCTTTGTATATAACTCCGAGAAGACAACCACTTCAATATATCTACTAAAAAATATGAAGCTGCCAAAAAATATAGAAAATTGAATGATTTGGCAGTTATTACACCCTTAAAAAATCTATAATTAAAAGAAAAGATTTTCAAAGGTGTCGGACATTAAATCTATAGTTTAATCATTAGTAAATTTGCGTGCTCGTTCATACAACTTTTCACTTTTTCTGTCAAAAAATTTATAATCACAGTACAGGATATTTAATGAAAAAATTTAGGTTATATACTCAAAACATATGTTAAATTACAAAATAATTAAATTCTTAGCGTCCACACCTATTTCATGCAAACGGCTCAAGCTAAAAAATGAATTATATCCGAGATGGGCAAAATGACGAAACTCTTAAAAAGGAAACATTTTCCATAATGTCTGAAATATATTCCCCCAAATTCATTATTTCTTAAAGTAAAGTTAATGCTGATTTTTATGATATGCGTATAAAGGTCGCTTTTTTCAAATATTTAGATAGTTTGGGCACTTTATGTATTATTCACATTATATTTTGGCATCAAGTGTTTTGTGTAAGTAATATCACTATTTTTCAGTATGACCTCAGACAACACGATATTGCAAACACTCTAAAGTTTACTTATTATTTGTTTAACTTTTAAATGATAGATTATCGATATTGTAATGTCGAAAACTGTCGTTAATTTATCACTTTCGAAACTAGGGAATGAGAAAAATCTTTGTATTGGAAATATAACATATTACTCCTGATGGAATTAGGCCACAATTTATAATGATTTATAACATTTATTGCTTTACAATCCACAGGAATTGATATAATTATTTCATAAAGACAGGATTATGATCACAGTTTGTTTTAACATTTAACATTAAAATTATCGGTGCATGTAAAGTCGAATCAATAATGGCAGCCTAGGGTCAGAATCAAGCGACGAAATCCATAATCGTTAGGTAGCGATGGACTTCATGCGGTGACATAGCTGGAGGTTAATAACGAATTCTGTCTACCTCAATTTTCGAACAGGGTAAACATTTACGCAGCAGGACAAACAATGGTAAGGCAATTGAACACTCGATCTTCTAGTCAGCAATTAAATATTTTAACCCATAATCTATCACTCTGCTTTTGTTACTGCTAATCTTATTGATTTTTTTCTGCTTCGCCATTATCTACGTAATTTTGTATTATGGGCAACCTTATGCATATATTCATTTTATTAAGCCTAGATCTTTTGATGTTAGTAGTGATGCTTCTACAACTTCAAATGCTTTGCATTGACGGAAGCCTCATATTCTTTTTCGTTGTTCATTTCTTCATTCTTTTTCTTATTGAAAGTTTGTCAATTTTCATATTACATTTCATGTTGGTGATAACAGCCTTTTTTCCCTCCAATCTCAAACACGCCTTTATAATATCAAAGGATCTGAATTTATGACTTTACAGACCTATAACTTATGTACATTCTTGGATTTTATTCTTGTTCTCATTTTTTGATAGAGAGGGAGCAAAAGATGCTTTCTACTTTAACAATATGCTTATTAAACGATAAGCTTATTGATTGATATTCGTGTGAATAATTGATTACGATTGATAAAAAGTGCCGCAGAGAAAAACTGCACGACATAAAATCACCTTGTCCGATATCTCTTTAGCTGAGGCATTCCAGAATCGAGCTGTTTCCCGAGGCAGGCGAATAAAATCTTGGATCGAAATCGGTTGAAAATATTCTGATCTCAATGACACATTCATGGAAAATAAATGTCGTTCTAAAACATGTACATATTTGTACGAGTTCTATGTAACATTTCTGTAAGAATTTTTCTAATTAGACGACAGATTTAAATGTCTATCTTCCATTTATTAAATTTCGTTTTACGTGTGTATTTGTAGGTTTTTATGAAGTTTAGCGTCGTAGACGAAGGATAATATCGAAGTTAGAGTGTATGCTCAAAATTCGAATATGTCAAAAAATATTTCTTTATCAGTTTATTTCACAGCAACGCTTATTCAGGACGGATTAAAATATTAACTGCATTGTACTAACGTTATTATAATCATTATCATTATATTTTAATCAATGAATATTATAAATATTATAATTGCTGTGGATTCCGGGAATGGGGCACGCACAAATAAATGAACAACGACCAGTAATTGAGATAGAAAATAAGTGTATTAAAGTAAGGATACAAACTTGAATGAAGATTAGTAGTCCAGGAATTTGGGTTAGTAAAAAGTATATGTACAAGTCTCTGAAGTGAGGCCGTAGTATATTGAGTATGTCCGCGTCGGAAGCTAGCGGTTCTGCGTAATAATCTTCTCGATGAGTGGAGCACAGAGCTACTATAGATTGCTGTGTACAGACATTTAGTCTCTCTCTGGACTTTCGTATTCTCCGATTAATTCTCTGAGAAAACTCGGTATTTTCCAGTTTTGCTTCTATAGAAGTAGTATAAATATACTCTGGACGAGTCCATTTTATGAAAAGGGAAAATCCCACAACAATAATATTATGAACATTATATTGTATTGAATTTTATTATAAGCATATTGTGGAAACGCATTATAAACAATTAGTATATAAATATTATAGTTTACAAAATTATCATTAATGTTGTCATCCTATATTTTTTATAGCAATATAGACATAGCAAAAATGTTATTTTTTGTTTCATTTCAGAGGCATAGAGGAACATAATTTTCGAATACCTCCCATCCGCTTTTGCTCTAAGTAACATTTATCACCTTAGAACTCACCATAGTTTATTTACACGCGCTGTTTCTCCCCTATACTTTAGTATTCGGTATGCCCTTTGACTGTCGATATCCGCAAACCTTCCTTTTTTAACTATTCAGATATATAAGTTTGCATAAGATGTGATCATGGCGAATAAGCAGCGTGAGTTTATTTTCTGAATATATATTAAATCGAAGATCAAACATGCTGAATTTGTAAAAAAGAAGGAAAAGAAAGTCATTTTTTACAGTCTGGTTAAAAACTATTTGATATATTTTTAAGGTAATGTAGAATATAATGAAATAAACGAGATCAAATGACGGTCACGGGTTAATGTGTATGGGTCAGAAAATCAAAGGGACAAATTCAGAATAAAAAAACAATAGAGAATCATCAAAAATTGTTTCAAAATAAACTACAAAAGAAACGCTTTTTTGATATATAAACATATATATGAATACTTTCATCTACTTACCATTGATTAAATTAAATAATTTTCATTATATTTTAGTATTTACTTCCATTTCTTCATTGTCATATATACTGGAAATTGAACAGCGTCTACCGTAATCATGAAAATTAACTAAAAGACGAAGGATATGCAAATGCATGTTTATGAATTTTGTTCTGGTGTTTATATGAGGAACCCTCTCACAAAGATTTAAAATATATTTTAAAAAAAACTTTTCCTATATGTATGTTTTGAGTGCGTGATCGTGTGTGTCTGTTTGAATGTGAGACAAAAGAAGAATTAATTTATCTCTTTATCATTGTTTACATTATTCTTTCACGATATGGTTTTAGTTATATGTGAAAATTTGCACACACATGAACCCTTATATATATATATATATATATATATATATATATATATATATATATATATATATTTGCGCGCAGCAAGTTTTCTTGTAAGTATCTTTCTTTAAATACGGCTGACAATGATTATTAAATTTAATTGATATTTAATTATGTTTTTCAAGCATTCTAACATTTGTCCGTTTTTTAGGAGTTAAAGAATATAAAGATTTGTCCATGAGATATATTGTTTCGAACGCTTGAAAATTCCTGTTGAAAACTGTCCGTTTTGAGCAGTTACATACCTTGAGCAGCTGCGTTGACGTGAAAGCTTCTTCTATGTTTAGCAATTACCTAAAACGCTATCTCCATGTTTTGAACAATGTCAGATTCATAGCAAGGAACGCCAATCAATAGGACCACTCTACTAGTACGAGTCGACGATTAAGTGATTTAAGGAGGATTTTCGTGTTATCATGTAGGTGTTTTCCGTAAAATTCTGTTAAATTACGGGTTAATAAATGCTTTTTAATAGCATTTTGATGCGACAGAAGAAATATAAAGCGCCTACTAAATGAAGTTTTAGTATGCCCGCATAGTTAATAGATCTGTGACAAGAAACAGTGTATACAGAACATTGGCATTGGTACGATATATTGTGAACAATTAAGAGTATGAGACTCACCTTTGCAAGTATGTTTCCATCTAGAGGATGGAAACATACTTGCAGACAAAAATAAACAGGGTTGTAACTCAATACATGTCCCCCTCTGTTCTCCCCATTGTGCTGATATTTATTGAGCACAATATCCACGCTGGAATAATCCGCCAATCAGAATATACATAATAGACTAGAGAGCAGAATGGAATCTCTCAAACAGTTATATAAACCACATACCAATTTGCTAGATTAATTCGAGCTGTTTCAACTTCAATTACATTTGATTACTGTCTGTTTCTATCTAAGAATTTTTCATGGTGCTGCAAACAGGATGGAAACTGAGAATTGGGAAAATTACCTCATCGATGCAGGAATCCAAGAATTATGCGTCATTATTTCTGTAAATGTCTCTAAATCAAATTCTTCCAGGGCTACCAGCAGTTCTATGACTATGCTATCTGGTTCAGCTGCTTTATTTCTATTCATTTTGGCTCTTGCAGATTCTACTTCACACTTTATTATTTCCGGTACGTCCTCAACTTTACGTATTATTGGTTGCACTCTCTTGTCATGGAAAAAGCATATTATATATTTTCCCATCGTTGCAGTATTTCCTCTTTCTCCAATATGATTGTTCCATCCTTGCATTTTATACATCCTGTTAAAGAGCAGGGTTTTTGAGCTGTCAATTCTTTTATTTCTTTATGTATGTCTACTTTATTATTCCTGCTCAATCTCTCGATTTCTGCACATTTGTCATTGAGCCATTCCTCTTTGACCTCTCTGGATTTTCTTCATATTTTCTTGTGTAGTTCTCTGTGCTCCATCAAACCCCGCCTAGCTTGCAGAGGTTGTGGTAGCTCTTAACATGGCATTCCGGGAACAAGCTTCCGCCAGCTAGCATATCAAGCATAGAGTTGAACATGATTGACGTGTGGAAAATATAACCATTTCGCTACATGTTGCCAGGAAAAAAGCGTGAAATATCAGGCCACTGTAAAAAGCTGTGTATCTGAAAATGCTCTCATGGAGCATTATCACTATCGTTGCCCATATTACATTCAACCAAAAAACTGGCACATACCCTTCTACAAATGGGAAGCAAATAGTTGAAATAAATGTATCGAATAATTATTTGCTGTTATGACACTATCGAATAGTTTCTTTATACTATTATTTTATACTTTGACGACAATTACATTCCATTCTTCTACCAATAGTAAATAACACAACAATATTTCTCTTCAATTTCTCGTATTTTGATATATCTTTCACACTTTTATCTAAAACATTATTGCTGACATTTTGTGAAGTATCAGTGAGGAATGATTGCCGGAGCCAGTTTTATCTGATTAATAGCAGTCACTAGGCCTTATATGTCTTATATTAAGGTAAAATTATTTTCTTTTAATATGACGACTGTTTTAGAATGAGAATTGTGTGTTGTACATGGATGAGATTATAGTTCTCAGGTATTACGATAGTAGATAGCTTGATAATATATAGAAGAAATTGTAGAAATTTTCAAAGTGTGAATACTTAACTCCTATTACAAGGATTTGATTTTCAAGTTTCATTCAATAAAGAAAGACTTGTTTTATAATGACATTGAAAAATCTCAATTTTACCATTTTAAGAGGTTTCTGAATAGAAAGCGAATTTACTGAAATTACTCCATTTTTAAATAAATCATTAGTTGATTTTAAGACCAGAGTAGTGTACAATATCTTCTAGACGAACGGTTGCGTCATAAAACAAGGATTAAGACATGGTATTGTAATAGTTAGAAAATTTTATTCTGTTGAAACCTTTTCGTATTGGTCGGCGGTTAGCGTGCGACGAAATTTAGAGCGTGATGTAGGGGAAATACTTTAAGTGGCGCGTGTGTGTCTGTGTGTGTTTTCCTGTTAAATATGAGCTGTCTTCTTATATTGCGAAGAACCATTGTCCGATAGAGAGGGAAATCACTTTGTCCCAAAACATTTCGTTTTATAAAATTAATTAATCAAAACCTAGAATCTGGTTGCACTGTTTGAATTCGTCGCTATCGGTTGATCTGATTTCTTGGTAAGTCTGCTGCATTTAGCTGAATGATATCGTTACACAATTAAGGTACAGTTTCTTAAAAGTGTTTCTTTCTGGTGATACCACCAACCGAGCAAACCGTATGTTCTCTATATGCCGACCAGACAGCTAATTAATAAAAAGTCGTCGTGTGCATACGGCTCCGCGCAGATGTTCCGGTTGAAAAATAAAAATTAATCAAATATCAAATTACCATTTTTTATTTATCAGCCAATGAGAAGCCCGGAACCAAATACAAGTATGAAATACGAAACGACCAGCGTTTTGAGCCAGAAGGAAAAATATAAAAGCCGTGACAAAAGGCCACAGACAGACAGGCACAGATAGAGAAGAAGAGTAATTAGTTTCTTCCTCGACCATATGTCGAGCGGCTACTAAGTTTGCCTCTTTTTCCTGCCCTGTTCTCGAAGTACCAACTGATCTTTTCTAAGACATTCTACAAACCAACTTGCTGACCTACTGACCTTAGAAACGGCAACTTGATGATGAACATTAATCATACTATCAAGCTTTTTACCTTTCAGCGTTATATCTTCGTTGAACATTCTTTTATCTCCTTCAGCTCATTATTATCCGCCATGAACTCTCTTTAACTTCGTTGGACCTTTATTGCAAGTATTGTTTTAATTGTAAAACATTGATTGAAATGTATATATGTATAAATGTTATTTTACACTCAAAATTGCCTTTCTTGAAATTATAATAATTTTTGAATTATGGTGGGCTATCTTCCCACAAGGCCAAATTCCGTTAACATGCTACGGAATCCTACTACCCCTCACTACAAATGAAATAAGAGAAGAGATACCCGCTATATCTTAAATAAGTCGATAAATACTGACAAATAAATGTACATAAACCTTTCACAAGAAACATCATGTAATTTTGCTAACACAGCACAATGAAGGAAGAAGCTAATAAAAAGATGTAATAATATTCTTAAAGATATAAACGATAACTTCAATAGTATCCGAAGCCTTTAAGCCTTTATAGAAATAGAGATTAATGCCCGCTGATTTTCTTAGGTAAAAAGTTATTTGTGAGCTACAATTTTCAGGAGAATCTTATGCAGATTTTTATGACTAATTCAACTTTCACTAGAAAAAATAATTTTATTATTTCCTTTTTAAAAATGAAGATTAAATGTGATGTGGATAATTTATTACCACTTTTTTTAACTGGAAATAATGTATCTTGAAAATAAACAAATAATGAAATAGACTAGCACACAGAATAACAAATTTACTGGTCGCATTATCTTACCTAAAACTTCTTCGCTACGGAAGTTTGTGGTAGCTAAAAACACAAATGTGAACGAACGTCTGAGGTTAATTAGTACCCCAGATCATTTTGAAAAAAATATAACTTGTCTTAAAGAAAAATTGAATAAAATTATATTCCATGAATTTTTAAACAATTGTCGAAAGAACTAGTAAAATAAGAACACGAGAATTAATTACTTTTATGCCGTCTACGCAGCGACTAACAAATTGTTTTACGATTAGTAATTTCGTTGTAGAGTTACTTACAGTAGAAAACGTAAGCAGTATAATTGGTGATAGCAAAGTATTTTGACCAAGGTTTATGAAAGACTCTTAGAAATGAGAGTTATCGGTGTTTTTTATTTCTTCTTCTACTCCTCCTTCTACTCCTGCTTCATTGTCTTCTATTCCTCTTCTTCATCTCTTTCTTCTTCTATTCTTTATTATACTCAGGTTTCTGCTTATTTTATTCTTCCACTCCTTCTCGTCTTTATTCTTCTACTTCTTCTCCTCTTTCTTCTTTATAAGTTTTAGTTAAACACATTTTAAGTATTTTTTGCAAGATTTCACATATCAACGCTCTCATTTTAGAAAATAAGTTATCTCTACTTCCTCTTTAACTCTAACTCAATTTTATCTATCTATCTATCTATCTATCTATCTATCTATCTATCTATCTATCTATCTATCTATCCATCTCTTGCTTATATTAATCACCAAAAATATAGTATGGTTTTACTTACATTTTATCTTTTAAAAATCCATGCATCCGGAAAGAATCGATATGAAAGAATTCTACTTGCGTCTTTTTTTCAAATCAATGAACCCCTTGTAATATAACAATCTGGCCCCACCCGAGGAAGTGATGCAAGCGATGGTGTTTCCCGTCGATGAAGGGGGCGGCGAAGCGACAAGACAGGTGTTTGTGAAATACATCCTGTCGAGGCCGGAGCGGATGTCATTTGACCTTATTTCCGACAGCGGCGGAAATGGCTACAGAGGCAAACAGATCAGGTGTCTGCGTGGGCGTTGCGTGGGCGAGGCAAAAACCGGAAGAAAAGTCCCGGTTCTAGAATACTATATAAAGACCTCGACACACGGATTCGCTAGCAGAGAACGGCCAGTGGAAGCAGAAAAACACCACGGCAAGACTACACTCCCGTCAACCCATTCTATGTGCCTCACACCCTTCCGTTCTCTATTCCACACGGTTCGTCGTCATTAATAAAAATATAACCTTATATTTTTATATATGCGTGTTTGTTGTTTTGTCGTCGTACGGCGATATATAACATACGCAAATTGGTGCCTAGTGACTTGCTGTTTTGAGACAACAACAACAACAAAACAGATAGATACGAGCTTGGTTACCACGGCGTCAATTGAAATTCGACGGAATTAAAAACAACTAGATAGAAGACGAAAATAGAAAGCAGCCGGACGACCATAGACATCAACGAAATGTAGGTGACTTTTGATTCGATCTTGTGTGTGTTCTGCTCTTGTTCATAAGTCTAATTAAAAAAAAAAAAATGGAACAGCATACTTTTGCCGATTTTGTTTAAGGTCTGACCCTAGAATTGAGAAATGTGGCTTGTTCGGTGTCGAACACTTTAAGGGGAGAATCTTTTTTAAAAAATATACAGCCATTAGCATGCAAAGAAGATGGTGGTTGTAGTGCTTGGTTGGAGGATATGGAGAGGTATTTTAGAGTTGTGCGCGTGGCAGAAGAAGACAAGTGTCAGGCAGCTCTTCTCACAACAAGGGGAGCTGTTGGACACTATGTATATAGACTAATTTCTAGTTACCCACAACTCACATGGAAGGAGTTAAAAACTTCTTTAAAGGAATATTACGGATTGGTTTTAGACCCCGACGCACGGTTAGTCGAATTAGTGAACATTAAGCAGGGTAGAACGGAGGGGGTGCAGGACTACATGCAGAGAGTAGTACGCCTAGCGGAGGGCGCATATGTTGGGGTTGACGGGAGGAATGAAGTTGTGACAAAACAAGTTCTAGGATTTTTTATAAAAGGTCTAAGGGATCGGGAAATAAAGATGGCAGTTATGAAGGATGAGCCACAAACACTAGAGGCTGCCTATCAGAAAGCGTTATCTGAGTTGAGATGGAAAATTCGACTCGACGCAAACTCTGAATACGAAGAGGAGCCTATGGAAATTTGTCACTCTCGGAGACGGGTACCGATAGAAGCCGTAAGCCCCGCTAAATCTAATAATAATAATGATAATAATAGGAATAAGAACAATAGAAAAGTTGGGACTCGTGAGCGGGAGAGGAACGGGAGCGTTGTTAGGTGTTGGAATTGTGGGAAAGAAGGCCACATAGCGAAATTTTGTAGACGCGCCCCGGGAAACGGCAGAGGTCCGTTCGTGCGACGCCCAACGAACGGAACAAGACGGTACCAACGCACATAGTTGGTAATGTGGGCGCGCCGAATTCCATCTTTATTAGAATAGAACGTAGACCTTATAGGGCATTGGTAGATACGGGAGCAGAGGTATCGGTTATAAGCTGTAGGGTATTTAAAAAATTGCGACTGGGACTTGAACTGCAAAAGAGGGACATTAAACTTCGAACTGCGAATGGATCCCCGTTATACGTTGAAGGCCTTTGTCGTCTACAGGTCCAGATAGGAAGTAAGTCCATACCCCATGATTTTTTAGTCGTGAAAAATCTCAATAGAAACGTTATACTTGGCCGAGATTGGCTGATGCAGAACGGGGTGAGAATGTATTTCGATTTGGGGGCATTGAAGATTGGTGAAGAATACGTGGCATTAGAGGAGGATGTTCATATTTCCTCTATTGTTAGGTTAGCTCAAAAAGTAACATTAAGACCTCAACACCTGCATGCTTGTCTGGGATTAACAAGGCTGAGAAATGGACGTGGCAAAGAATATGAAATCGAACAGCTGAGTAGTGGATATGTTAGCAACTTATGTGGTATATCAGTAGCCAACGCAGTTGTAAAAATGCCAAAGTCTCGTAAGTTTCAGTTGCTGATAATGAATAACACTAACCAGACAATCACTTTGAGACGGGGGTGTCCGCTGGCTAAATTGGAAAGGGCAGGTAATATTACTGAAATTACTATGCCCGATAAACAAAATAATAAAAGTCCTGATGTAGATTTGGAACAGGTACATGTACTGGAGGAATTCAAGCCTGAAATTAACAAACTGCTAAAAAGAAATAGGGACATGTTCGTTAGTGACGACAAGAACCTGGGCAGAACCGATACTGTGGAGATGCGTATCGATACTGGAACGCATGAGCCCATAAGAAAACGCCCATATCGCACACCCCTCAAACAAAGAAAGACAATGGATTCAGCAATCGACGAAATGATGCAGGCAGGTGTAATTGAGAGATCCAATAGCCCGTGGGGTTTTCCAGTAGTTTTAGTAGAGAAGAAAAACGGTGGTAAGAGATTTTGTGTAGACTTTAGAGCACTTAATAAGATTACAAAGAAATATGCTCGACCTCTTCCTGTCGTCGATGATATACTGGCATCACTTGGTTCGGCAAGGTACTTTTCGAAGCTTGATTTAAAATCAGGGTACTGGCAAGTTAAGCTTCATGATGATGACAAAGAAAAAAGTGCATTCACCTGCCACAAGGGTCTGTTTCATTTTAATGTTATGCCATTTGGACTTGCAAACGCACCCGGCATCTTCCAGGAATTAATGTCAGTTGTTTTACAGGGACAGGAAGATTTTGCTCTGGCATATTTAGATGATATTCTGATATTTTCAAATACGGTGGAAGATCATTTAAGACATATAGACACAGTCTTGAGTAGTCTACGTAAGCACAACCTTAAACTGAAGCCAGCTAAGTGTGAGTTCTTTAAGAAAGAGACCCAATACCTGGGGTTCAAGATAAGTGAAGAGGGAACACAACCAGACCTCAATAAAATCAAGGCTATAAGGTCAGTTTCTACTCCAGCCACTGTTAGGCAAGTAAGAGCTTTTATTGGGATGACCTCATACTATCGCCGCTTTATTAGAAATTTCTCTGATATAGCCGAACCGCTGGTCAATTTGACAAGGAAATATGCACGATTCCAATGGGACGATGCTTGCCAAACCGCTTTCGATACACTAAAAACGAAACACGCGGAGATGGTAACACTAGCCTATCCCAACCCAAATAAGGCGTATAGGTTATATACTGACGCATCCGATCAATCGATTGGCGCATGCCTATCCCAGGTGGTGTACGATAAGGAAAATAGGAAGGATGTAGAAAAACCAATTTATTTATTGTCCCATAAATTAAGTGACACACAAACGAGGTGGTCAACTATAGAGAAAGAGGCTTATGCCATACACTATGCTCTTCAAAAACTGAATCACTACCTGCATGGCGCAACATTCACAATATACACTGATCATAGGCCCCTGGAGCACTTACTTAACTCGCCCATACAAAATAAGAAGATACAGACTTGGGCTCTGAGCATGTCTGGCTACAATTGCAGCATACAGTACCTTAAGGGTAAAGTTAATGTTTGCGCGGATCTCTTATCACGCGCTGTTGATGTGAACGAAGACCATATTGCTTCTCCAGTAGATATAGATGATAGAAATTACTTGGTTAGTGTTATAAACTCCAACCTAATGGAGCCGGAAGAATTAGCAGCCCATAAAAATGTCGGAAATTCATCAGAGGCACCCGAACGGCCCACATCGAAAGGAATAGACATAATCAGGGAGCAAGAATCAGACAAAAACATCTTAGACCTGAAGATTAGATTACGAAATGGTAGGGCTACCAAAGCAGAACAGAAGAGATATATAGTAATGGATGAGGTGGTGTACTATTTGTCTCAACCTGATGATGAACCCCTCATCAGGCTGTATGTACCATCTCACCTTAGAAGAATGGTGCTAGTTCAATACCATGATGACAGTGGCCATATGGGGGTGGATACGACATTCCACTCAATAAAACAAAAGCATTTCTGGCCTTGTTTACTTAGAGAAATAAATTATTTCGTAGGTAAATGTATCCCGTGTCAGACAAGAAACCTAAAGAAGCAGCAACCCCACATACAGGAATGTGACTTCTCTCCTTTTCCTTTCGCAAAGGTTGCTTTAGATGTCTCAGGACCCTACCCAAAGACCCATTCAGGTAACCAATACATAGTTACATTCATAGATATGTACAGTGGTTGGCCGGAGGCATTTGCGGTTCCTAACAAGAAGGCAGAAACAGTGGTGCATCTCTTAGTTGACGAAATCTTCCCCAGATTTGGGACACCACTTCAGCTTTTAACTGATAATGGGCCAGAAAATGTCAACAGGGTAATGAAAAAGACATTAGAAGACCTAAATATACACCATGTGACAACTTCTTTTTATCACTCCCAGAGCAACGGTAAGGTTGAGAGGTTTCACAGAACAATGCATGATGTTCTAGCAAAACAAATCGGCAACAACGAACAGTCGTGGGATATTTACATTAACCAAATGTTGGCGGCTATCCGGTTTCATGTGAGCGAAACCACTAAGTTTTCACCGTATTACTTGCTCTACAACAGGGATGTTATTTTGCTCTTGGACAATATACTGAGGCCTCGTCGCATATATTATGGTGATGAGCATCACCAAATTGCACTACAGGAAATGCATCGTAGCTTCACTTTAGTTAGGAATAATATAAGAAAAGCGAGGAGAGCCGCGATAGATAAGTCGCGTGGTAAGACGAAAAATACAACTTTTGAGGTTGGTGATTTGGTGCACTATAAGAATCACCAAAAGAAAGGGAAGTTAGATGTGCGCTGGCGGCCATATTATGTGATCGTTGAAAAGACTGGCCCGGTCTCTTATAGAATTAGAGATCAGTTAACCGGCTCCGTCATTAAGACGCATGCTGAGCATCTTCGGGCAGCGTCCATTGATGAATGGAAAATCCCTACTTCCGATAGGCCGTTACGAAAGATTGTATTGGCTGCTCCAGTAGAATCCAGTGATTCGGATGACGAATCCGGAGCGGAACAGACCGACTTTCCAGTGCACAAAAATCGACACCAACGTGTGGAATCAGACGATGAGTCTGATGTTCCATTAATGGAGCGTCGCATCATGACGCGACGTAAAATGGCGAATAAAAACGTTTCAACTATTGATAGTGATGATAGAATCGGTGGTATAAATAATGTTTCATCCACGTTCGAGGATGATTGCTCAAAGTGCGAAACGTCTGGATCTACTCATGTAGATCAGGGTTTTTCTAGGGAATCACCTAGCAGCGAAGATGTCCAAATGAGGCAAACGTCTGTTGGGGCAAAAAGCACGGATAGAACTGCAGATTCCACAGTTGATCGGAACAAAAAGAAAGAACAACTGAAAAGTCTTGTAGACTTATTGGCTGATATGCTATAGGATTGGGAAAGAAAGCAGTGGGAGGATTAACGATAGTTTAAGTGAAATAGTTAGGTCACCTTCCTTATAGCAAAACATGCGGAAGATACAAACTAAGGAATTAAGAGTCACGGATCCATTTTTTTTTAGACTAAATTAAGATAAATGAAACCTCTAATCCTCCACAAGTAAATTGCATGCGGATTAACGTTGGAATCAGGGTAATTTTCTTCGTTTTCTATTGAACATTTCTAGGTCAGACTATGAATGATATGTACTGCAGATAATGGCAGTTTTTCTGTATTCAAACATAGTATGTTTGAAATTAAATTAAATTAAATGAAGTTACATGTGTAACAATAAACTCGAGCGGAAACACGTATGGTGTTGGTCAAAGGTCATTTACTCGATGTCAGTTTAGAAACTGGGGCGCGGTTACCGCCTATGATCATATGGTCGTGCATCGAGGCGTCTACGCGTATGGACAGAGTCGAGAAAGGAAACGAACATTGAAAGTTACAGAAACTTAAAAAAAAAAAAGAAAAAAAGATCAATGAAACATCGAGCTGGGAGAACATTATCCTCTGTATAAGTCCCAAGTAATTCTATCATCACTTTTGTGGCAGTCTCACTCATTTTGGCTTCCAACACTGCATCATGAAGCATACGCAAGAGATTCTGTGTTTTTTGTACAGGAAAATTCCACAATGGACACGAACATTGTTGGGTTGCCGATGTAGGCTCCCCCATATATTTTTTTTGTTGTTTTGTTTGTTTCGGCGTGCACATGTTTTGTTGTTTCGGCGTGCACATGTTTTGTACAATTGTCGGGCTTGTCTGGCATGGGGGGTGTGAGGGTGTTGCGCTTAAAATGTTCTTAGGTGAACATTTTGGAAAATGGGAGGGGGAGGAGTGTAATATAACAATCTGGCCCCACCCGAGGAAGTGATGCAAGCGATGGTGTTTCCCGTCGGTGAAGGGGGCGGCGAAGCGACAATACAGGTGTTTGTGAAATACATCCTGTCGAGGCCGGAGCGGATGTCATTTGACCTTATTTCCGACAGCGGCGGAAATGGCTACAGAGGCAAACAGATCAGGTGTCTCTTAGAATTACGTGAGCGTTGCGTGGGCGAGGCAAAAACCGGAAGAAAAGTCCCGGTTCTAGAAGACTATATAAAGACCTCGACACACGGATTCGCTAGCAGAGAACGGCCAGTGGAAGCAGAAAAACACCACGGCAAGACTACACTCCCGTCAACCCATTCTATGTGCCTCTCACCCTTCCGTTCTCTATTCCACACGGTTCGTCGTCATTAATAAAAATATAACCTTATATTTTTATATATGCGTGTTTGTTGTTTTGTCGTCGTACGGCGATATATAACACCCCTTACACCAACGCATAACACTTAAAATCGTCGGAGAATTTAGTATAAATTATACTTTTAGCAAACCACATCTTCTGTTATTCAGTTACCTAGAATTTTAACCGTAACCTCATACATTCCTATTTCTTTATAAAAGGAAAATATTGTAGTAATTACAATTAAAATATGAATTAAATTTAAAATGGGTGTTCTGGTTTGTATATTACCATTCAATTTTAATTTAGTTTAGATGATTTTGCTGAACGGAATGCAAAATGATGTGAATACGATTGATAAGAAGATTTCTTAATGTCATCAATAATAATTAAATATTTGAAGGCTTTTGAAATTTACTCATCTTTTTCCTGCTTCTCTGATCATTGACGTTGTAGATGGCAAGTGCAAGTGTTTGTTTGTATGCAATTAGAAAAATACTGCGTAAAGGAACTTAAAAATTTCAGATCAAAAAACAGAAATAAACACCAAAACACTCCTTATGCATATACATACACACATACTACATACATAGTGTAAAATTGTAATGATAATAATGCTTAAATGCAAAATTATAGGTTTTTCGGTAGTTTAGTGTTGGGCTGTCATATTATGAGTGCATTTTTTTGATTTTGTCATAACGTACCCGATATTAACATAGAGCGTTAATAGAATTAATTTGGAAAAAAAATTCACTTAACTGATTAGTTCTGTTTTAATAGTGCCAGCTTCAAAATTTCTTGAAGACATTATTATAATTTTTTCTCTCTTTAGGAGTTTTGTTTATTCTGCAAGTATAATAATACATTCATGAAAATTCAAATTCGGAATCACTGAAACAACACTGTTCAGTTAAATGACAAATTTCTCCACATGCATACATTTGCATATATATATGTGTGTGTAGGTGTGTGTGTGCATATGTGTGTATAAATATAAATGTGGAAACTGAATTAAACACCAAAAGGTTGCTGTCTGTTGCATCGATGCATTCTATAGAAAGTTAAATATTTTGTGCCGTCATGATTATTTATATGTATTTTTGTTGTTTTTTTTTCTTTTTAATCATATCAACCCAAGCAAGGAGGTAACGCCACTGATGTGCAGGGGGCCACATAAGAGTGTGAAGATTAGAAAAGAAAAAACCGGAAACCGCATGCTAAAGAGGAAACAAGGGATGAGCCTCTTCACCTGTTCAATAGATGTGGGTGGAGTGTGAACCGGGCTGTGTGGAAAAAGATTATTGAATAATGAGTGAATTTTTCCATTGTGCTCCACATGACATGAGTACCACGCAAACCAGCGTAATGAATGATTCATTATGATAACCACATCTTGCAGAAGAACTTAAGAATTAACACCTGTGAATTACGAAAATGCTGAAACAAGAAAATAATTTGGAGAATAAATAACTACAGACATATTTCAACAGACAATAAAAAGAAATTACAAATGAATTTGATATAATTACGAAGAAAACATTTGAAGACAGAATATGAACTTGGGGTAAAAGTGGTTCTCTTGTATTATGTAAGATATAAATTATATTAAATACAAGACAAACAATATAAAGCCAAATTGTATTTGTTGACAAGGTAAGAGTGATACGAATGTCTTCCGCATACAGAAACTGACAGAGCTCATTTTTTTAAGTCGTAGAAAAAAGGCAGAACTGTGTAGTCTATATAGAATTATGCAAATAAGTTACAATTCAGTCATAGTATTTAAAAGTATATACCACAAATCTGGACTTTTACTAATTGATAACTTTTGAAGATTGTAGTCATCATGGATTGAAGATATCGGAAGGGATTTTCACATGTGAGACTTACATGAAAAGGAGATTAAGTTTCTGTTTTATTTAGCTAGTTCTAAACTAAAACTGTGAGACCTAGTTGCGAATATTGTAACACGAGCAGTCGAGACACCTTTGAAAAGAATTTCATCTGAACAGTTATGATTATTTTATAAAAAAGACAATTGTTCATGTCGAGAGACCTAACCAGGTTCGATTACATTAAAGAGTGTCATTTGAATTTTGTCAGAAGGCAACAGAATTTCATGCATAGACGATTAGCAGGTTTATAAATATGAAATATATATTCAGATTAGATATATTTCCGGCCACAACCCTCTAAACCAGCCCTCCTAGGCGATGAGAGTAACAAGTAATTTAGTATACTCCTATGAGTTTATGTCAGTGGGAAAAAAGTTAGGGCAAAAATCGTAGAATTTTGCTCTCTTGGAGTTTAGTATTATCCATAGTTCTCTGAAGTAATTCAATGAAATTTTGTTTTGAGTGTGTTAAAACAACACGCCATTTCTTGCTCTAGTTAACCACTGATTGAATTTCATTTCAAAAGTAATGTCGAAGCTTGCTAAAGCAGGAATAAATAGCTGCACCATCTGCATAAATACTAAGCTGAAAAATGATAACATCGGGGAGATTATTAATAAATATAAGAAACATCGTAGATCTAAGGACAGAGACGTGGAGTACCTTCGCAATACTATGGAATTATATGGAAGCTTGCTGTTAACAAGATTCATTCATCGATTTGTAAGAGTGGATTAGGGTTATATTCATCCCGTGATAACATAGGTGTTGAGATTAAGAAAAAGGACTGCATATGCCAAAATCCGTCGCAAGCTTTCGCGATAGAGCTACAATCTGAGTTTCGATATTCTTATCTAAAGCTAGAGAGACGGCCATTAATAAGTTGGCTGTTACCTAGCTAAACGTAACACATTGCTCGTCCGAATAGGGGTCTTGCGTAATAGGTTTCTTAACCAATACGACATGAGCATGATATAATGAAATTAAAAAAAAACAAGAGTTTATAACAATACAAGATAGAACATGTTAAGAATAACCCCTGGTTTGGTAATCCAGTGTCCTCAGACGGTCTCATATTTATAGTGTTTCCAAGCATATACATCTGATTCTTAAGTCGACATAGATGTCTATTACTTCAAATTTGAAAGAAAATAAACCCACTTCTCTAAAATCAGTGCACTATCTCAATCAATAAATATATGTAACAACATTTAAAATACCATTACAATTCTAGACAAATATATTTGTTTTTATTACATATTTAAAGAGGTATGTATTTCATACATGATAATTATAAAATGTATTTCAGTCAATTTTAATTATTTATAATTTGCTACATTTGTTTATTTATTTACTTATTTATTTATTTTGCAAAGGTCAGTATAATTGGTCCAATATTCGGTATCCGATTTGCTTATGTTAGAAATCCTATAAATCATTTACACTGACCTTTGCTGAGAGAATATATAGCGTTATTCGTCTGCTAGAATTGTTGCCAACCAAGAATATGAGGCCTAGTTTGATTTGCTATTTACCTATAGATATAAAGGTGTCATGAAAAAATGAATGTTATTCAATCAATTATAATAAAAAGCAATGCTTTATCTAATAATGAAACAAAGATAATTTTCGAATTCTTGGTAAATTGTAAGAAAAAGAACTCTCAGTTTTAAAGTAAACGTCAATCTTAACTTGTTTAAACGCCTGTTTTTTTTCTTTTTCAGTCGAACTGTGGAAACAAACACACTTGTCAAAGCATTTGCCTATGATGCTGGAATTAGATTATTTTATATTACTTAATCAGTTACATTTTGTTTATATATTGCAATAGTTGGAGAAATAGCAAAAATATAGTAATATAAAAATTTAATAGAAAATGACACTGCTGAAAGAATATTGGATTTCACGAGTACATCATGATTACGAAAGAGAAAAAATGTTTTCATTTAAATAATATCCCGAGGAAAAGCGTCACACAATGCTTGTTTTAGACGGAAACAATACAGTGGAACGGATGAAGATGTTTCCATACGAGGGTCGATTCAATTAAGAGAGATCACCTAAAAACAAATTACTTCTTTTCTACTGTTTCTTCTAGTTTTGATTGTCAGTATATTTTGATGAAATCAAGACAGGTGTTGCAGTAGGAAACGAGTAGATGATCGCCGGAAACCTGTCAAGGCCGCGGATGTTGTTCGATTTCGGGAAAGAATACAAAAAACTGTTGCGTGAAAAACACACTTCGGCATCGTTTCCATCTCTCCCTCTTTCTGTCTACCTCTCCTTCTCTCTATCTCTCTTTCTCTCTCAAACACATACACGAACACACTTATCTAAAACGTAAAATTTATCTTAACATTTAGTATTTCTGTGTCTCGTAAAATCTGTGAAAATAGATCTCGCGCTAGTACACGGCTAAATCTGTGTATATATGTATATACGTGTGTGTGGGGGGTGTTTGTGTGTGTGTATGTGTGTGTGTCTCATTTAGCGGCTGGTATTTGATTCAAGCATGTCATTAATCCTCGTTTATATTAAATATCAATAATAAATCCCAACTAAACTAAAAGGTTATATATATATATATATATATATATATATATATATATATATATATATATATATTATGTCAGCATATATCTTCCGACAGCGGCATAGACTCAAAACGGAGGTATACATGAATTGTTTTAACGAAGATGAACTGCCTTGGATCAAGAGGGTGGCTGATGGAAGATCCTATATATAGCAACAAGACACTGCACAAAGCCACATAAGCAGGTAAACCTAGTCATGGCTCTGAAATACCTTCTGCGACCACAACACCTCTTACATATGAAGACCTATTTCCCCTGAATGCAAAACCCTTGATTATTGTGTTGTGGCTGTTGTTGAGCGAGAGACCAAAACAATAACGCTTATCTTTTCTACGCTTATACTACAAACAAATGTTGCTTCCTAAGCTATTGCTATGGATATGGTACCTCCTTCAACTTAAATTATTACACATTGAATGTCATGTTCTCACTGGAAAATTGCCCTGTTCAATTCATTTTCACTTGATAAAGAGAAATTTTTAATCCGAAATCTTCTTCATGAGATTCTTAGTTTGTGAAATTAGATCCAGAAAGAGTACTTCCCTGATCATTACAATTTGGTCTGTTCAAGTCCACGAATAACTCATATATATACTACACGACATAATATGATTTTTTTACTTCACAATTCACATAAAATCACGCTAAATAAATCTCTTCCTTTAATTGTGTCTGTGACATCTGCCGAAAAACTAACTTTAGAACAAAGAATAAATGATTTATTTTCGAAATTGACTCGTAATCGTAGCAATTATTTCGTATGTTTTTTTTTATCTTCACTGGATCGACTTTTCCGTAGACACCAGAATAAATTCAGCTTAGGTAAATCAACAACTGCTGAAATTCACTTCATCTGTAGCATACTGGAAGAATAAAGAAGTATAACAAGGATTTTAATATTTGTTTTGTAAATTTCTGGATAGTGTTTAATACTATTAGCGGAGATTTGATGTCTTAAATCTCTGTATTCTCCGGCCTACCCTTCACAATTATTAATGCAATATATATATATATATATATATATATATATATATATATATATATATATATGATTCTGCACCGGTTATATTTCTTGATGAAAGGATTCGATTCTTTCATATCGAAATAGGTGTTATGGAAGTTGACACACTTGCTTTTTTTGGTTTATCAATGTTCGTCACACTGTCCTGCACATTTATTAGACAGCATGAACGAAAAAAGACTACTATTAAAACCACACGAGAGCAGTCGTCATTGGTCAGATTACTTGACCAATCTAGATTTTTTTGATGATCTTATCCTGATTTCACCTTGTGTTAAGGATACAAACCTTTAATTATCTTCGATCGTATATAGTAGATTCGGGAAAAGACATTTGCATACGAAAAGCAATTGATTGCGGAATATTTGCGAATATTTGGAGTTCTAACTTCCGCGTTCCTTACAACTTAAAGTTTACAAATATTGACTGAGCCTGTCATTCTCTATAGTTCAGTGACTTCGAATGCTCATTTGAAGAGCGATTTGGTGGAACTTATAACAGCATTTAGAGAAAGAACTAAAAAAAATCAGCTAAAGACATCGCCTAACACTGACTTACATCTACGGAGATAACAAGCTTAAGCAGAAGCGGCTGCAATTTGATGATCGTTGTTATCGAGCTCAGAATGAGCTGATCTCATCATTGCTTTTTGGCATACTCCTGAAAGTGAATATCAAGAAAACATATGCACCTACACAGACTTTCCCAAATTTCTGGATTGGATAGGAAAGATCTGAGTACAGCAATAATTGACCGTGTTGTGTGGGGTGGAATTGTCAATATATTTCAAAGCAAATATAGACTGATCAAAGGATGATGACGAAGAAGTACAGGAATGCAAGCTCTAACGGTTTTCAGATAAGTAATTTGAGTTTTCTGTTAACAACCTTGTGATTATTATTCATCATTTGTCTTCCTTATCTAACGACGTTTTTCTTTGCTAATTTTATATTCTCACGAAGACAGAGTTACTCTAAGGATTTATGGTTGCAAAGGAATTTCGAAGAAATTTAAATCCTTGAAATATTTCGAGATTTCAAGTTATAGTTTCTAGTTTGAAACGAAAATCTTGCCTATTATTTCTTTGAACATTTAGTAGATGCTTTCGCTGGAAAGCAAGAACATAGCTTTCTAAGGAGTGATTTATTTGGAATGTGCTATGAAATTCTTGGATAATCAGCGTCCATCTTTTTATCCCTCTGCGTGACTGTGCGCAGATAATAGACTAGGTATCTATTAAACATATTGAGTTTTTCCTTTCCTCCTAAACGTACACTTGAGGAGATTTGAATTTTGGGGTTACGGGATTCTTCGCTAGAATGTATTTTTAGATCTATTACATCTTGGAATTCTTTTGAGAACTTTGAAATCGTTTATAACTGATGAATTGAATAAGTCTTCTATAGATGGCATACATAAAATTATTAAACACCTTGCCAAAATGAAAATCTAATTGTCTTACGCGGTGCTAGAATGGTGAGATCCTAGGTAATAAAATGTTGATCAGTACTTTAATCCTAATGAATTCATTTGAGATATCTTTATCCTCCAGTTTTCTGGAATGTGTAGCTGATTCAATATCATCTCCATGGAATTGAGAAAATATTTTTGAATTAATTGAGTAAATGTATTATTATCAAATGTTCAACCCAAATGAATAGTGTGTCTTTAGCGAGCGGGTATCTTTCATGACATTTCCATCATTCGTTACTTTACTGCTTATAGTTGGAGAGAGTTTTCCAGTTGATCATTTTTAATTTGGTGTATATTTTCTTTCTGTGGTATCTTTACATTAGTGTGGTGAGAAATAAAATGAGGCTCAAATGAAATTTGAGGCCAGGACGTTTCTTTCAAATTGTTTTCGATTTTATGATATTATCTTAATTCTTTATCTTTGCCCCACACTTCAACATATAATCTCTGCAGATTGGCGTAATTAATTTGGTTTGAAAATTTCCGAAGATGAATTTTTCTTAGTGCACGGACAAATTGATAATTAATTTTCTTTGTTAGTGTGTTGATATTCCCCGTTCTTTTTTTCTTATCTCTTCTCTTTATTCATTGAATCAATAATTTCAAACATGATCATTGTCCAACGGGGATATCCTTTTTGTCTAGGTGGGCTTGGAATGATTTCCCGTGATTTGGTTAATTTTTAGACGATTAGATTACCTTAATTTTCTATATTGTTTTGATCAAGATGTAATTTCTACTCCGTGGCTCGTCCAGCAAAGCAGTGGCTATCTTCTTTCTTATAAATGAAATTTTGTGAATATAAGGCAAATTTTAAGTTTAGGGTCATTTGTCAACAAAATGAATAAGAATATTACAACAAAAAATGTTGAAAAATAGCAGGAGTGCAAAGAACTAACGATGAAGATTTTCTATAGTGAATGCATAACAAATTCGAACCGAGAAAACGCCGATATAAACGAGTTTGCATGGCTTGCTGAAAAAATGAGCGTACTTACTTCTTGACAAAATATTTAAAACAGAAAAATTCGTTTGTCTCGCAGCTATTTCTTTTGTAAATTCGAAGTTTCCATATTTCTTGACCAGGGGTGAGTTGTAAAAGATAAAAGTGGAAAATACACTTATACTTCGAACAAGAAAGAATAAGTTAACATTTCTAGGACAGATTTAAAAAAGAATGAAGGAAATTTGTCAGGCAATAAGCCTATGAAATATAATGCTAACTGCGATAGAATTACCTAAAGAGGTGAAGTCAATGGTTGAACTATCGTTAATTGAAGGAATATGAAAAAGATGGATATTTATAAGAGCTACAAACAATAAGAAGCTACAACAAGTCATGTCACCCATATCCCGAAGAGACACTTGAAGTATTTTTTTAAATTTTAATGTAAAGATTATTTGTATGTTGTCAGAATATGTAACTGTTTAGTAATTATTTATAAACTCTTTAGATTACCATCCGGCGTTGCGAGTGATGGAATAGAAAGAGACACTGAATAAGAAACTGCAAAACCGTGTTCAAATTCCAGTTGAGTTCTTTACCTTCAATTACGCGCAAATACCTGTGAAAATGTCATGAATACTTCTGCTATGGGTTAAATAATAAGGCTTTTTTGTTATTCACATAATCACACAAGTTTTTATTAACTCTGAAAAGAAAAAAACATCAATACGTTTTACAACCACAACTAATATTGATGTGTGATGAATTTGTCAGGGAATTAGAGTGACTTCATTACTAAGCATGTAAATCTCTTTATTTAAAATGTCACAAAAACAGAGGATATATATATATATATATATATATATATATATATATATATATCCTTGGCTTGATATATATGAAATATTCTTGTAAGGTAAAAAAAAAATCTCTGAAATCGTCAATACTGACCTCGTACCTCGGCTTCAATCATTTTCTTACGGTAGTAACCTAGTGCTACGGTTCTTTTCCTGTGAATAATTTTGTGATAATTTTTTGATGAAACTTTCTTGTTCGTCTTAATTCAAGCGTAGACGTAGAATATGTCGCATAAATTGTCGGTATATTTATCCTATTAATCTAATATATGAAACAAGGAGACACATAACAAAACCCAGTCGTAGATTACGTCGAAACGTTAAATATACATAAACTCACAGCAATTGTCTTTTACGTTTTGAGGACTGATCTATTGAAAGTTTAAACCATTAATATTTAGTGTTTAAATTTTGGGAACAGTAGGCATTAATGTAAAAGCATAAACGTAATAAAAGCTTCATGAACCTATTACCAATAATTTGGATATGCAAGTAGTGTGATGGTTAATTGTTTATGAGGATATATTTGCGAACCAAGATCCAATTCAAGTCAGTTTCGTTACATGCACTTTCACACAAATACACTTAAATGTATGTGGTAAAGATAAAAAATCTATATTTACTCGCCCCACAAGTCGTCGGTTTAATAAATGGGAAGAATGATTTCTCTAACCGTGGTTGACAACTAAGAAGAAGCACTATCCAGACTTAAAGTTTTCATCTGTATGTATATAATAATAGCTATACACAAGATGCAGATAGTGTGTGAAAATATTCTAGATCTCAATAGCAATAGATTATCCCATTGGGAAACGATTTTCATGAAAGTTGATGAAACAAAGGGGCATAAGGTACATGTCAGATCTAATATCGGATTAAAGAATTACAAAAGAAACTGAAAACTGAAATTTTAAAATCTTTTAGTACTTATTTTTTAGAGCATTTCAATAATAAAGAGATTTTTATTTAAAGAGTTTATAATTAAAGGAAGATTTTGCAGTGAACATTAATGATTAAATATTTGATTTTCTAATTAATCATTTTATTAACATTACTTTTGCCATTATTGATTTTAAATATTCTACATTGTATTCAAATTAATTTTTAAGGAAAGGCAATATGTTATACATCATGGTATAGCAACTAATACAGAGGAATCCCAATTAAGGACCCTTTTAGTCCATCTTCGCGATAATTAATTTCCTAAATATAAAAGTGATACAATATTTTAAAAATATAGATTTTGTTGAAATGCAAAATTCATAGGACGTCGAATGTGAATGTTCTGCTACTCACGATTTTTAACGTTTTGATATGAAATATAATAGGAAATTTATTGCCTTTCTCATTTTTCATAATTGGCATTATTACTAAATATCTTTATAGTTGTTTGTTAAATCATTATAATTATTATCATTGTTTTTATTTTTATCATTATCATCATTAGTTTTATTATTAATTTGTATTATTTACTAGTATACATTATTCTATGATATTTATATTTAATTGTAGTATTGTAATGATATAATATGCTTTTTTACATCTATGTTTTAATACTTACATAATTTTTATATTAGTTAATTTTGTTATTATAATAATTTTAATACATAGATTATTAGTATTTTAATACATATTATTTCATTGAAATAATCAAACCGTTAACATCTTCTTTTTCAAAACTTATTTATTTATAAAACGTTCAGTTAATACTTGCATATATTATTTTGCTAGAAAGTAAATACATTTCGATTTAAACATAAATATTTTCATTTAGAATCGTAAACCCACACATTCATACATGACTATCTATTTCACCTACATTCATGCATGATTCTCTAACTTTATTTAGAATAGAAAATCGTTCCATCGCTTGACATTTCTACACTTTATATTCGCTACAATTTTGAACGGAAATGTATTTTGTTTTAACTATTTACACGCATACATACGTTACAGATATATAGACATTTCATTTTTGTATAGTTTAAATATGCTTGATAAACATATTTTTGCTTACATATACTTACATTCATAAATAGTATTTTAGTGTTTTTATTATACGGGGCACACACACGTGAGCAGACAAAAGTTTTCGTCTAAATTTAAAATATTCTTCTTTTGCTTTATTACACGAGATACGTATCTAACCAATAATCTTGTACGGTAATCGACATAACATTTCTGTGTATTATTAAAAGATTTTAAAATATTCTTAAAAAATTTTTTTTTAAATCAGTCATCTTTAAGACATTCAGAAGCAGCTAATAAAATGAAACATGTCAGATTAAAGACACATTTCTCTTACCAGTTCTTGACTTACTCTATTTATCTTGTCGAATTTTGATCCATATATTCAAATGATAATTGTCATATAGAAAATATGAAAATATTTTTTATCGCTTGCTAATTTAGATTCAGTAGGTTACTCCTCGGGAGAGAAGTCGTTGCTACACACTTTTCAGGTTTTTTTTTTTCAGTAATGTTCCTTATAATCCACACGAAAAAGCCCACACACCAATACACAGACTTACATGCATACATACACACAGATAGATAGACAGATAGAGAGAGAGATAAATAGATGTATGTTACCTTGAAGTTAAAATATACTTCCATATGTCTTTACGAAAACTAAAATAGTAGATCAATTCTTGTCACTAGAATCTTCTTTTAGATGGGATTATACGGTTTTATGAGCCTGCTTGTCTCAATTTAAATTTTTGCCTTTCATTAATAACACCCTGTTCGAAACTAGTCTACTAGCAATTCATTCATCATGAGTTATATGCTTGGATTGATAAAAAATCGCATTACTGATATTCTCAATATATTGCATGATAACTCTGAAATAAAAAAGCAATTGAAGGACGGGGAGATAGAGAGATAGAGAGAAAGAGAATACATACGTGAACTTACTTAATCGACTTACTTAATCTCAAATACTCAGTGCACTAAGAAAAACTATATATACTGTTTAAAAAATAAGCAATGTATCTGATCAAATAAGGATAACTACTAAAATTAAAATCACACACATACACACAGATATATATATATATATATATATATATATATATATATATATATATATATATTGATAATTAGTACGCTACATAAATACTTTGCGTTAATTAACTTTTTAGAAGGGTAATGAAATAAATTTACCGATTAGTTATGCCACTAAATTTCTATAAAGACAGGAGTCTCTATAATTTCAATTTACAATTATCTAATATACACATTACACAGGAAGTTAGATTAATCAAAATCATGTAAAATTTTAAGGGGCATTTCAGCAGTGATATTTTAATATTATTACTGAATTTGAATAAAAGACTGGAAAAAGAAAAAGTTCTTCTGGTCTAACAGGAGCTACTAATTAATATCTTCTTTTTAATTTTAGATGATATTTTTAAATCCAGAGCTTAGCATTATTTAGTGTGTCAATTTTATATATATATATATACATATATATATATGTGTGTGTGTGTGTGTGTGTGTAGATATTAGTCATCCACATACAAGCCTGTTTTTCTGTATCACGGCACATTAGTGTGGCTAGACACATCCACTTACTTCCAGCTAGGTTGGATACGTGACAGTTTTGGTGTCAATCAGAGTCAGTACTTCCTAAGCCTGGGCGAATGGAATCAGAGAATGGAAATTTTAGTATGTTATACATGTGTAGTGTATTCACACGCAAGTCACCGAGAGAACTCAATTAATTACTGAAGAATATTATATATATATATATATATATATATATACATATATATATATATATACATATATATACACACACAGTATACTAAATCTAAAAGTGAGCCAACATCGACCGCGGTTTCACAGGCCCTGACGATCTATTGTGTTGGCTCTTTTTAAATTTAGTATATTGAATTTTTGGTCAAATTTCGTACTTTTCTGTTAAGGTTTTTTTTCTCTTTCAAACAAGCTCTTGACACATTGTTCTTGTACTTGGTTTATTTCTTTTATTCCTCCACCTTTATTTAACCTACGAGGTAGTCCCCGTTGGGTTATTGTCGATTTAATTTGTTTACTGATAGGTTAGCATTGGTTTTTTGGACATTAGTACTTAATAATTAGTTCTGCTTTATTGTAATTACGTATAACGAAGGTAGAAATGCCACTCGTGGTTATGGGTTTACAGTAAGCGAATACAATGATACAGGAATATCGAAGAAAATATAAGAGATGGATGGGACTTCAGTAGATAAAAGATGACAATTGACGTTGCATTTAAACTTTTGGTGATTGTAGCTATCAGGGAAGCAATGAAATGGAAGTGTCTTCCACAAGCGCGAAGTGCGAGAAAAGAAGAATTTAGAGTAGAAAAGGTTGTTACATTAACTTATTTCTACGGTAAAATGGGAAAAATGTGTATGTTTGTTTCTTTTTGTGTGTGTGTGGGTTTGGAGATAGCGGGAAAGCGGGGTGATAGAGAGATATAAAATGTTACAAAATCATTTGTTTCAAATGTCTGATGAAATGTTAATAAGGAATCAAGTTGAAACGAGTTCAACCTACAGCTAACTATATATCCACTAATGTTTCAAATAATCTGTAACTGGGTTAAGCTTTATGATCTAAAATACATGGTGGGTTCTTTATTTTCGCAAATGACTTTGAAAAGAGTATTCCGATCTTCGCTTCATATTTATTTATTTATGTGTCCCTTTACGGCAGGAAATAGTACATCATTAACATATATAACCTGTCTATTTGTAATAACTGAAATAGAGATGTTTCTTTCACTGCACGAAAACTAAAAAAGAAAGCAATACAAAACATGAGAATTTTCACACCTTATTTATATTGACATGAATGTAACGACAGAGAAGATATGATCGATGCAGTTGCTCGTCTCATAATATTCCCGAGCACAGTCTCGATATTCCATAACAACGACAAATATTTGTAAAAAGTTTAATATTCTTCGTGGCTGGCATCTATAAATCAAGCTTCTTTTTTGCTCTTCCAAATCACGTTATTTCTATAAGCAATAAATAACGTAGTATTTGTGCGAATGCTCGTAGGCAAAGACTTTTTCATCCTTTCAATTTTAAGCAGACGACGATAACTTAAACTAAAATAAAAACAATACAAAACGTTTATAAGTAGGGAAATGGAAGGAATACATCAAAATAATGGTATGGATATTGCTTTTTTGAAAGATAAATAAATTCTCTCCATATCTTTTTTAATTTCTTTTTCAAAAATATATTATGTCAGTTGACGAATCTCTTTTTTTTGTTTCAATGCTTTATTGTCCTTATTTATAAAACAAATGATGGCTTCTTTCTATCGACCTTTCGCGGCATTCACTTTCGAAATAAGTTTGTCTTGTTTTCTATTTTATATATTTAAAAGAACATTTTACAGACTGTGCAATGGTTTTGTTTAAACCCGCTAAGACCTTAAAGGAAATGAGATTTACTTTTCGATTTAAAAGATTAAAAAAAAAACTCTATTGAATTTATATGCATCAATGAATAGATTTTATGCAGCTGTTTAAGGAAAACATTTTACTGAAAGCCACGCGGATTTGTCTCTTATTTTAGATCGGAGAATCACGTACCTCTTTCTTAAAGAAAAGTAAAAATGATAAGAAAACAATGTTCTTTAGTACGAAAAGAAAATTTAAACATTTGGAATATCTCATGAATGTGCATTCTTTATATATTAAAAGTGATCATGTGAAACCAAATATACTCAAATGTCTGAGATGTTCTCTATTATTTCGTTTTATCTTATGTTTCTCGCCTTGTTAACATTCTCTCTAATTCGGGTATCCAAAATCTTTTGGCACGCTTACAGGTGCGTCCCTAACAACTGGTCTATATTCCAACGGTCAATTAAGAATTAAGGTTTGAATTTCGCTCGAAATACAAGTCACAATATTAACTATCCTTTATTTCATTTTTTTTTCCTTTTGGTTTCTTCCTTCAGGATTTGAACCTTCATGGTTATCTGCTAGTTTCTAAGCAAACAGCATTAAGAAATTCCTGTCATTTCTATCTGTTCAAATCCGTGTACTGGAATTCATTTACACAAGTTGTTTACTCATTTTGCCCGCCATTTCATTTTATCTCTTTATGTTATATTCTCTAATACATATTTCCTCATTATGCGTCGCAGAAATTGGAATATACAATTCACATGTAATTGAACAATTACTGGCTTTTAACTTACCCAGTACACTATATTATCAGTATCCTTCTATGAGCAATATTTCTGTTGCCCCAAGTTGCTACATCATGCTTGAGGAAAGTGTCCTGAGTTCACTTCTATAAATGTATGGTTTGTGTTATATATTGCAATGTAAATACCCCGGTTAATTTCTTAAATATTCTTATAATTCAGTTACCACTATAATCTATTCTATCAACTTTCATCTACTGTTTTATTTATTAAGTATTTTCATTCGTTTTGCATTGAAGTAAATATTTCAGGTCTATTTTCATTCGTTTTGCATTGAAGTAAATATTTCAGGTCTAGCGCTTAATATTCGATACTTATGCTGCTTGATGTTGATTGATATCAGCTTTTATATTTGTTTACAATCATGTATGTTCCTCATTGCTATCATTACAGAGACAATGATTTTCTTTATGAAAATTTTACTTTTACCTCTGATATGATAGTTCACAATTTGATGTTCTTTCGACTCATCGGAAATATATGGTAATAAGAATGGTAATAGAAACCAAAAGATTTGAAATGTATTATCGTGAAGCTTGTACTGCTATTGGTTTAATTTAGGATACAACCTTTTAAGAAAATACGGTTCTCAAAGTAAGTATCTTTTTTTTGGCACTTGATAATATTGATGGCATTTTCTTTCCAAACTCATTACTTAAAGAAGTGTCGAATTTCAAACATATTAATATTTTCTTATATTTGCTTCATATTTTTAATCATATCATCCCAAGTAAGGAAGGGTGGTCACTAGTGCACAGGTTGTGGCTGTAAGAAAATTTTCTGTGTACAGGAGGTGGCGAATGAAATAGAAGATAGCAATTGAAGTTGAATTTACATTATTGGAGATTGTAGCAATTAGGTAAATAAGTAAATAGAAAGGAGTTCCACGGCCGAGAAGTGTGGGAAAAGAAACGTTTACAATTGCAAAGACGGTTAGGGTTAACTCTTTCAATGGTTAAATTGCTGGAACCTAGTAGCCAATCTAGCAATGGGATTAAATACGCGTAGACGTAGTACAAGGAAAAAGGCCCGGTAGACACCCTGCTATGAACATATTTGTAGAAAAAACAGAAAAAAGCCACGGCATGTCAGTGAGCATGTGATTAAAGTCCAATGTCAATTCTTATATTTTGAAATCTAATTTCAACAAATAGCATATTTATTTTTAACCCTTCTTCCATTTCTCGATTTACTGCATTTGTGGTTTTTAAACATGACGGTCTTCCTGATAGCTTAAAAAAATCATCCAAGATTATATCTTTTCTCTTGGGTTTAAATGTAATTCTTTGGTGCTACATTTTTGTTTAAAAACATTATTTCTGTAGCTACCAATAATATAAGTTAAAACAAGTTTATATGTGCATCCCCCAAAAATTGTTTGAACGTCTATTGAGTCTCATGATCATCTTCCAAATCCCAAGTTGAACTCATATTTACGAGTTATAGATAAGGTTTCCTGAAGTCACATTAAATCTCTGACTCCCGCTTCATTTTCTTCTATGAGCCCTGTCCTTTCAGGATGTAGGTGATCATGGCTTTCCACGTCTCCATATCCCTGGTGACTCTTAGCACGCCTTCTCCTGTTACACCATGCAACACTCGTTCCATCAGATTAGGTCCCTCAAATATGTTGTCCCTCGCTTTCCCTTTCTCTTTTTGCCTGTGTCTGCGCTGTTAGTATCAGGTTCTCCAAGCCCTCCTTTCTAATTGCATGTCCAGGAACTTCAACTGTTTCTTTCTGATGCTCAGTATTAATTTCCTTTTTGTTTCCATCATTTCTAAGACGTCATCATTGCTCACATGATCGACAGGTCGGACAAATAATGGAGTATTACTTTTCTGAAACTGATCAATCCTCATTGGCTGTCTTGAGAGATTTCAGAAGAGTATTCACGGCTATTTGTATGTTCAATTATTTTCCTGTACTCCAACACATCAAAAACATCACAAGTAAATTGGAAAATAAATAATTGGTAATTCAGACCAGCCATTCCACATTTACAAGGATTAATTATATTCATTCCTTGAAGGAGTGAATTCTACTCAGAAAATTTCTTCCCAGGAACTACAGCATTGTGGCATACACTTCCTTGTGTGTGTTTTGATAATCGCTACATTCTTGATCTCTTCGAGTATAAGGGTAACTGATTATAACTGCATAATTTCACCATCTTCACCATTTCATTCTTTCTTAAAATACCACGCATAATGCTCTAGCTTGAGTAGCCTTGGAACTGTTATTGTGCTAACATTAGTATAAAAATGAAATTGGTGTTATGGTAAAACTTCACCTTAGCCAAGCCTATGTGTCTAAATAATTAACATTCCATATATTTTATCATATATGTCTTGAACAGTTTTCATTTTGACCAACTAGAAAAGAACTAAAACTAAAGGACAAATATAAATATATTAAAGTTTACTTAATAAGGTACAAATCTGAACAAAGATTTGTATACGAAACGTAAGAAATAATAAAACAGCTAATAAAAATTAACACAGATACCCGGGTAGAAAATATCTTCAGCTTTTAACGTCATGATGGATCTATATTATTTTCATCATTACGACTGTATCATTGTCCTTATTAGCATATTCACGACATTTCGGTTGTTGTGCGTTCTAGACTTATTCGGGTTATTTATTTGGAATTTCTTGAAGGATATTGCATTAAGTAATTGACAAGGTTTGTGGCGTTATCTTTTATGAGAAATGACTTTGTTCTCTCTCTTCATATTCCGTTAGAGAATTTGAGGATGATGAATGCTGATAAATATTCTGCAGATATCACATACATGATTATACCCTCTCAAATGTTTATCAAATCGTATATTCTTTTAGGAATTTGTGTTATGTGCAATAATCACTTCCTCTTGAATAGCCTCTATTCTATAGTAATTTACATAAGATATTGATCACTTTATATTCTACAATTTCAATTTAAAATTTTATTTCATATCGGAAGATAAAGACATTGATAAATATAGTTATCTATGTTTATGAACTATACTTTAATAAGAAGACACCTCTTTATTATTTAATCGATAAGGAAAGATACTTTATACTGATGGTATGGAATAATTCAATTGCAAGAGAAGGAAGAGTAAGTAGAAACTTCTACACAATTATTAATAATGTGGATAGGAACTGAGAAGATATAATTGGCTATCTGACTTCAGTTAGCAACCACACATATATATTGTTAGTCTCAAAACTAGGGTAGTGTGAAGGAAAAACTATATATTGATAACTTCCTAACAATTAATCAAAGTCATGGATTTAAAAGTTTCAAATTTCCAAAGAATGACATCTTCCAATGAATAAAAAGCCAATAGAGTAGTATTTATCAATATCACATCGGGATACAAGAGCACTATATGAGGAAGTATTTGGGGATATGTGTGCAGTGAACTGATAAATATGAGGAAATGATCACCTGAAAAACAAGCATATGAAATCAGTTTGAATTTATGCTATTTCTTTGCATCACGATATATGTTAAACACTTCTGCTCTTAGGTTATCCAATGAGTTTGTCCAATGTATCGGCGGAGAAACCCAAAGTAATACCCTTCTCTAGTATTTTAGGGCCTAGTCAAGAATACCATCGGGGTATATTTGAAGTTAGCCGACTTCCTATTATAAGTTGTAAACATTATTCGGTCAATTGTCCTCATATGTGTTGCCATTTGTACGAGGTTTGGGTCGTTGTACGCTCCGGCCTTCTTCAGATGTTAGGAATTTCGAACCGAACCATTTATTATAATCACTGGGGTATATCATCGTCATTCCTTACGTACGAACTCGATTAGAAATCATGAATTATCTCCCTCTAATCATGCAAATTGCTTGTTAACTACTGCTGTAGACTTGTATCGAACTCACAACTCTAATATTCAAGTTAGGAACTAGCCAACGTCTATATCTCCTGGGTCATGTGTCCTTGCATGGTTAGAGGGAGATAACGCATGACTTCCAATCGAGCTGTTCGTACGGAATGAGGATGATATACCCAAGTGATTGTAATAAAGGTTTCGGTTCAAAATTCCTAGCAACTGAAGAAGGCCGCAGCGTACAACGACCGAAACGCCGTACCAATGACAACAAAAATGAAAGCAATAGTCCGAATAATGTAAATACTGTAAATACTATCTCATCTCAGAAATATAGACAAAAACTAAGTCTGCCATTCTTCCATGCATAGAATATTGTTGCCACATATGTTCAGCTGCTCTTGCTATCTGTCTTAAGTTTCTTAATAGCATCTAAACATAAATTAGTGTCTCGGCTCCAGTTACTTTCACACCACCGTGAGGTTTGCCTGTATAAAGGTCATAATTTTTTGGATGAGCTATTTTCTCTGGTGCCTAGAGTCTTTGAATTTAAGGGCAGTATAGAAGAGAGACCCATTTGAGTTGGCTATATATAACCGTATGTTCTATTCTAACAGCTTGTGTTCTTGCACTTCTCATTTGTGGAACTTCCATACGGCTCTATGCGTTCAATCAAATTTAATATGAAAAAATAAAATGCAATATTAAAGACAATCTGCTCTCATATAACCACTTCCGTCCTAATGGCTTTACCGCCCTCCGAGTATGAACTCTTTAAAAAAATATATTTATACTTAAATGGGTAGTGTCTTATAGAGGTATACATTTAGGGGTAGGTGTATACGCTTGGAAATGGACATACATTTGTCTATTAAAACAAGTATCACCTTTTTTCATTTAGCTCAACATAGCAGCCAGTAAGATTAGAAATATTTCCGAAATATTTTTGCAACAATTCTTACGCATTAAATCACCTTCTTTAATGTCAGCAAGTTTTACAGGTGGGCAACATATGGTGTGCATTCAGAATGAAAATTAAAAAGCTTTAAGCAATATAATTCTTGTCAATTTGCTCTCATGTAACGAAATTAGTTATTAAGGCGTCTCTGGAGATGATAGCTCAGGAATATTCCGGTATCACTTTATATGGTCTCCTTACTGTGTATCAACACAACAATTGTTTTATTATACCTGTACAGGCCATGAACTACTTTAATTTACCTTCTTTATTTGTGTCTTTGAACTATTTTATTTTCAATGATGTCTCCTTCAGCAGATCACAATATTCCAAACGAACGAAAAACATCTACTCCTCCTCCTCCTAAAAAAATCTCAGTTGTATTTCAAAATTGTTTGATAACGGCTTAGGCTTTGTATTCATCACTAACGTATATGTCAATTGCTTGACAATGTGGGAGGCGAAATTAATTAATTCCTCAAAGACATTGCGGATTGGCATTGCGAATAGGCTGTTTCCATAGTTACGTTTTCTTTAAGTCAATTAAAATAACTAATCGCACTAACGTCTTTTTTGATTTTTTTTTTACGCGTGTGTGTTATTATTTTCGATCGGGACACTGCTGGTTTGTGTAACGAGAAAGAAAATTAATAAAGTTTATTCGATGAAATATTTGTGCAATATCTAATAATATTTATCCGAACAAAATAAAAGAAAATTACAGATTTCAAAAAGGCAGCGATCAGAGATTTACTTTCTTTGAAAATACCATTTTTTTTATAGCACCTGGAGTTTACTCGTTACTTTTTGTTGCATCCTTTAAAGAGGATGAAAATAGACGAAGTGTTTTTCGAATGAAAGAACAGCAACACGTGCGTAGATGAAGGAAGAGAGGTTTATTGTATGGTGAATACACTACGGTAATACAGAGAATCTAGTAGCAGGCTAGTAATTGTCGAAGTAAGTCACAAGTATCTCCTGCACTGACTATATATGGCTACAAATATAGTCAGTTCACATAGGCAATAAGTGTGGGAAATTTCATTACAACATTATTCAAATCATGATGCAGTTAGAAAACAACGTGATTCGAAAATAAAAGACATTGCAACGAGATTCCGAAATTTCTCATTCTACAATGTTTGTTGAAAAGAACGAAGCAAGTGCTACATCAAGTGGTGGCCGTTTATTAGGCTTACGTTAGATTCAAGTACGTTGAAAAACAGGTTACAGTATGATTACCAAAGTTAAGCAATGTCTAGCTTGGTCAGTAACTCAATAGTTGAACGTTTAAGATATACGCCTGGTGAAATCGATATAGATTCCGAATTGATAATCGAAGAACCAATGTCCAATTCATGTCAGTTTCATTTTATATTCAATTACGAGCCATTATCTTGGGAAAGTTATTCTGAATCATCTTCTCGCCTCATCACGGTAACACTAAATCGTTACTATCTAAAATATATATCCTACAGTCTAAAAGTACGTAGTGACTAAATAACATGCAAATGGTTGATAAACCGTAGAAAACGAATCAATAAAACAATCAGCGAGGCTGTTTAATAAATGGCCTTATTCTGACGGTGAAGTTAATTTTGACTTATTTTTGCGTTATGTTAAAATTACACCTAACTGAATAGATTTCTAACCCATTAATATATTTCATTGGTTATATTGCACAAACCTCTTTTATATGATCCGTCTCTTCAAGTCGTAGTTGATTATGGCCCTCCACATCTTCGTGTCTATTGTAGTTCTTAATAAATTTAAACTTTTATTGTTTCTCGCAAACCTTGTTCTTCATTCCATTTGTTTACGCTCATCTATTAAGTTTTGTTTAGCTTTTCTCTGTCTCTCGTAACCTCAATCTGTCCTGTGAGTGCCAGATTTTACAAGCCATATTACTCATTAAATAATCAAGAAATCTAAGCTTCTTCTTCCTGATGTAAAATATGTCTCTTTTTTTGGTTTTCATTTTATCCAAAACATCCTCGTTGCTCACATGTTAAGTTTATGGAAACCTTATCACGTTGCTGTAGAACCACATTCATTTCAGGAGGTCGTCCATCATTGGCTTCCAAACAGAAAGAAATATATCACATAACAGTCCAGTACTCATTTCTTTATTTCTAATAACATCTTTCTACGAAGATTATGAAATGAATGCATATAATTAAAATCAATTATCACAATAGATAAAAAACTTTATTGAAAGATTTTATGAATTTAAACAAGATCGGGTTAAAGGACGCGTGCCGTGAAAGGATCGACTCAAATAAGAATGAATAGCTTCTGTATATGTATATTAACGAAAGAAAATGAGACAAATAATATTTAGAAACAAATTGTTGGTAACCATAATTAGCTATAAATATATATAAAACTTTATTTACTACAAAGCAAAACAGATAGTAAATATGCGTATATCTGTAGCTAGAGATATAGAACCTACAAATATGAAAAAGGCGAGAGTGTCATAATCGGCCTAAAAAAAGAGGAATGGGAGAAAAATCAAGGCTATAAAAATGAGACGATGTTCGAGTGAAAATGATATTATATTTATATGTTCGGGTGATGTACAAAAAATATAGATAGTTAATGTCGAGATTCTACCGCATAGGTACGCGTTGACAATCATCGATTTTCATTTGTTTATTTGTTTTAGAGAAATATCGACCGAAAAAAAGATGCGAGCTATATTTTCTAGCTGAAGTAGAGATGAAAAAGCAAATGTAAATAAAACATAAAACAAAAGAACGCATACTTAAAGAATGGGAAAATTCTTTAAATCATAATAAGAAAGAAATGTTTGGAACACTTTTATTTCACATGGCACAAAAGAGCCACCTACCTGTGTGAATGGATAACACAAAACAGCAATGAGAAAATCACTACTGTCCACGAGAATTAGGAATTTAGGGAGAACCATATCGACCGTTTCCTGAAGAGAAAATGTAGATATAATGATTAGAGGCATTGGTTACTTCTGTTATCATCGGGTTTCTGGCGTTTCGACGTTTATTGATGGTCACTAGCATGGCCTTCTGTATGTAGATGTTTTCACCGTGCACTATATGGGAGAGAGACAGGCAAATTTCCCTTGCATCTTGGATGATCCTTCTGCTTCGGTGTCAAATGTAGATATTGGCTACACGGGATACATGTTTGGGCGCACATATCACTTTCGATTTATGACTAGGTAAATATTCCCGCAGTAGTTTGCCATTTGCTTCTGCGGTAGAAGAGATGTCATCAAAGTATATAGCTCCAAATCTCTCCTGGTGTATACGTTTCACAAGAGTATTTGAGCGTTAGTTAATGTAAATTAACCTACAGGGATTCGAACTTAACTATGTATTGTTGGAGAAGCTCAAAAGTATTTAGTTATACTTATTATTATTGATCAGCCTATAAAAAATTACAATAGAGAATTTCAAGGTTTCGGTTTAATGAATGAGGGTTATGTATTAACGAAATTTTTGAGAGAAATGCTTCAGCAATATATGATCTGAAGCTATTGCAGGACATAAATTCGGGGCACGTGCTTATGTGTACCCTGCATTAAAATACAGTTCCAATTTACATTACGCATTTAGCTACATCCTGAACGACATAGTGGCATATATGACCGAGAGAAATTATGATTTACCCTGAATTATTCTAGTCTATCTAATAATCAAATTATTTTTCTTTATTCTTTAAATAGATATAAAGGTCGTATCATGCGAAAGAATTTATGGAAAATGAAATAACGAAGTAAAATAACGAATATAATGTTGCCATATATATATTGCGTTGATATGAGCTAATATTTAATTTTTATCTCAATATTAGCCAGAAATCAGCCCATGAACAAGTTTTCTAATTTTTATTGAAGATATGCGTTTTTTGTATCAAATTGACTCTATTATACAGACGTAATGTTAACAAACACTAATTGGATGTAAAAAAAAAGTATGCAACGATTCCTATACAATAGGGCACTTAAGAGTTTTGGCTCGACCCAATTTCCAGAATCTGAGAGAATGAAAAAAACAATTACATGTGTACATTCTAAAGATTTCACGTTCTGGCAGGAAATTCACAACAACTCAGATATTTTATGATGAAGAAGTAAGATATCCGATCAGAATTTAAAAAAATATATTGTACTAATAAGCATGGCATCTCAAACAAAAAATATGTATATTATAAACTTGCTATATCACCCGGCGTTGCTCAGGGTTTTTTAGGAGTTATGTTGAAGTAGTAAGGTCAAGTGCATATGCAAAAAATCAAGTATGAGTTTGCCTTGACTCGTAATTTAAAAGAATGCGTAGTAAGTACTGCATATATTTGCATTTGTATAACGGGATTCATGCTTGGTCAATTTTGCTAATAAACGTGCATGATGTACGTACAGTTTGAAGAACGTGGGCAGCCGTTAAGGAAGCCTGTAATGGGATGCGATGAGGTTGTGGCGCAGAAGTGGATACATTGTCCCTGCAAGTTTTTTGAAAGGTTGGCACCTTTCAAAAAACCTGAAATTGTTATGGCATACGACAAGGTTGAAGTTAATGTTGAAACATAGCGTTTGTTTTCATAGACAGCCCAGCATACGAAACTACCACCTTCAGCTAAAATCACATCCATCACCAATTATCGCTTGACAATTTCTCTTCGTTTACGTCGTTTTCTTCGTCATCTTCGTCTTCGTCGAATTCTTCCTTTTCTTCTTCTTCTTTGTATTTTTCGTTTTCTTCGTATTCTTCTTCGTTTTTATTTCTTTCGCTTCGTATGCTTTGTCATTTTCTATTTCTCCTCGTTATATTTCTCTTTTTCTTTTTCTTTTCATCTTCTTGAAATTAAACTACCTACCCCCATGCACAACTTCACTTGCTACTGACATTTAATCAACGTTTCTGCTAAAACAACGATCGCGTTTACCTTCAGTCTCCGCAGGTCTTATTGCAGCGGCGTCTTTGTTCACATGAAACTAACGTTAAACGTCAGTTTCTTCTGCCCACGCAGCTGCCGTAGACGCAGCCTTTTAACTCAGTCGCTGATCAAATTCACTACGTGTATTTGGATCGGATAATTTTAAATTCGAGGGTTTTGGGAGTCATTTGGCAATTTTGAAGGCTTCTTTGACGGATTCATTTCAGTTCTCAGCCAAAAATTGATTAATGTCTAGCCATGTTTTGATTTTTTAAGGGAATTTTCTGGTAATTTATGATATTTTCCCTTCAAAAATCTTTGCGCCCTTTTCTTTTTTTCCCTTGTTTCACACATTCACTGCAGCAGTCTGTATAAATCTAACCCTGTTTTCAAAGATTTACCATGGTTGTCACACCATTGTTAGTCCATACATTTTATTTCTTAGGGGTTTTGATGATATTTTAAGCATTAACAGTTCGTATACACCCTGGTTTATTCTCAGTCTTTGCAGTTCTAGCCGTTGTAAAATAAGTAGCGTCACTGTGCAAACGAGATTATGTTGAACTATATTTTCTGACGCTCAGGTGGCAGCTGGAGTTGTAGCATTTGTACTACGGCGAAGTTTATGTTGGGCTTCATTCTCTGAAGATCGTGTAGCAGCCATAGCCGTAGCATGTTTGCTACGACATAGTTTACGCTGGCATCATACTCTGAAGTTTTGTGGCGACCACAGCTCTATAAATTCTATTTAGACTAAGCTCAAATTGAACCTCATTCTCTGAAGCTCTCGAAGTTGTCATGGCAGAGGCTTTTCCTCTCAAACGATGTTTACGTGGATGTCATTCTGTAAAGGTGATGCGTCTGCTTTCGCCTTTGCTTTCGTTGATAACCTAGGCTGACTTTCTTCATTAATCACTGAAGCACCGGTGGTTACGTTTGAGGAAACATTTATGGATCTTCTAAATGAACATTCATTATTTTCAATTGAATTTGCAGATATTATGCTCGAAGCATTTCTAGTTTTTTCGATCAAGTAACTCTCGTCCCATTCACAGACAATTTCACACTTTTTAACTCGATGAAATGTCCCGTTGACCCCTTTGTCTACACAAATGGCGTTTGGTGAAACGTTCGGTGTGTTTTTTCCTTCTAAGTATTTACATTGGGGAATGAAATTGGTCGAGTACGTAGATCTTAAATATAAAGCAGTACCAGAGCATTATGTTTACGATCCAGAGTTCGAAATTGCAAGTTTAGAAATGATTAACATTCCTAGACGCCAAAGTTTACTCATATATGCCTAACCTATATGATAAAAGATATTTTAGTCAGAAGAGTGAATTACTAGCCTTCGTTATGGAAAGTTTATCAACAAAACTCCTAGAGAGTACTTGGATTGCGTAGCGCACGGAGAGAAATGAGTAAGGAAAGTTTTTTTGTTTTTTTTATTGAGATAGAAGGTGAGGTCGCTGTTTTGGCCAAGCTTGATGAGAAATCTTAAATTCAAGAAATGTCTTTTTATATACGTTTCACAGTTTGACAGTGAAAATTCAATTTATTACAAACGTAGAATATTTGTAAAGTATGGGAATATTGTTAGAAAATAAAGCTTCATATTTAAGTATAGTGGCACCTCGAGTTTCGGAGGTATGTCTTTACTGCCGTCCAACTCCGTTCAAATATATTGATTACATTGATTCGAAAACATTTGTGTACAACAAAGGTTCGGACCCTTTTTTTGTCGAATTCGCATGAGACGTCTGGGAGCAAAAGACTTTGTAAATTCTACGATTTTCGGTTATTTCTGCCATATCCTGTAAATCGATACGAAAAAAGATAATACTTCAAAGTTTCATGTCATGATCAACAAGTGGCCCAATTTTGACTGAAATCAGACAAAATCTTTCGGAGGAATCGGGTTCGTTCAAATGGAGACACGGAAACACACATGCAGACAGAGATATCCATTTTTTATATAGATTACATTGATTTACAATGTAAAACCTGGTATCTTGATGTACAAGATACCAGGATTTTGTCAAATTCGCATAAGACGTCAGGGAGGAAAAGAATTCGTAAATTCGAAGCGTATCCCTTTAATACATTCGAAAACTTTTAGCGTACATCAATGTTTCATGTCATCAACAAATAGAGACTCAATTTTGGTAGAAATTTGCCCAACGGTTTCCATGGAGTAGAGTTCGTTATAATGGATGCATATAAACACATATACATTTTTATATGTATAGGTAATGATAAAATTCCTATTATTTTAAAAATCATTCAAATATATATATATATATATATATATATGAACACACACACACACACACACACATATATATATATATATATATATATATATATATGTATGTATAATTTTTCGTATACGTTATTTTTAGTGAATTAAATAGGTACAATATATATTGGTACAAGCCGTGTCTTTATTTATTTAATTATTGAAGTGTATATTTATTTATTTTCATCGACCTGAATATTCGAGAGATCTGTTAGATAATATGTGTCTTCAGGCCGACCGCAGATTTTCTAATTAGTTTTCTTTTATAGTCAAGTCGATGCTGATGATACAGTGATGCTAGTAGATACAGAAAATAAACTACAAGACCTTCTAACGATAGTATTTAAAGAAAGCTGAAAGAAAGGCATACATGTAAAGTGGAAGAGAACTGACTGCATTGAAATCAGTAAAATAGAAGTTCACAATGACAACTACAAGTTGGTGATAATAAACTCAAACTAGTGCAGAAATTTAAATAACGAGAAATTATTTAAACAGACGACGGAATGTGCGATACGGAGATACGATCGGGTATTGGCATGACCAGGACTGCATTCCAGAAGCTGAGAAGAGTACTAATAGACAGGAAAATGTCGCTGGAAACAAAGAACAGAGAACTGGATGATTATGTGACGTCTTTTCTTCAATATGTCAGCAAATGCTAGAGGATCACAGCAAAGATGAAAGAACGACTTGAAAAAACAGAAATGTAGTTCAACAGAAGAATCATGCGAGCAAGGTCGAGGTTATGGAGAGAATTATCTCAAAAAGGTAACGAACATTTAATATCAGAAAAAGACAGTTGAAGCTTTTAGGACATGCAATGTAAAGAAGGGCTCGAATAGTGAGAAACAGAGACGAAGGAAATCAATATATATCATAATTTATTGACTTGAGTAGATGGATGGTGGAGCTGGGATTGAGTTGAATAACAAGAGAATGGGCATAAAGAGGGACAAATGATAGGGTGACGTGGAAGTCCATGATCGCCTACATCATGAAGAGGCATGATACATAGAAGAATGTAGATGAGAACGAATGAATATCAAATGTCGATCCTAGTTAGTAATTATACAAGTGACCCCTTGGGAATACCAAATGTTGTAAGCTCGGAACTTAATCAGAGAAACTAAATCTAATTTCTTTTGGGTTCGTTATATTGACTAACGCAAAAAATACCATTGGGAAAATTATGATCCTTGGCTATGGATTAATTAGTAAGAGTAGTATCACTAAAATCAATATTATCTGCGTCTAAAAATAAAAATAAATTTGCGCACAAAATATTTATATTTTGCCATTAAAGAACCTATAGAAGTTGATATGCGAAATAGTCAAACAATCAAACAATCAATATAAATATATATTTATATATATATATATATGTGTGTGTGTGTGTGTGTGCGTGTGTGTGTGCGTGTGTGTGTGTGTGTGGAGTATATATATTTGTGTGTGTGTTTAGGCAGCAATTTCTGTCGTAGGCATGTCTGATTAAATAAATTTCAAACATTATATTTACTTTTAAAAAATTGTTCAAACTTTCCAAATTTGAAGATAATACACGGAAAATTATTCGTTGATAATAACGGACTTTTTAAAAAATAAGCAGACAATATATATATATATATGTATGTATATATATATATATATATATATATATATATATATATATATATAAACTTTTATTGTTAAATATAACAGACAATGTATATATGTTATGTTTATTCTCAAGTCGTTCTAAATAAATATCTCATTTCTCATGAATAAATATCTTAATTTCTCGTGAAAATAAAAACAAAGTTGGCCCTAAATATGTTTTTTTTTTATTATGTAGTTTCTAAGTTAATCTCAGTCATCTTGTGAGTGGTTGTAGAAACGTAAACATAAAGCCTTTATGTGAACTGAAATCTTAGAAGCAACGTAATAAGAAATATACAAATATTAGACAGTTTTCGTTTTTATTTCCGCCAAAAATTAAAGTAAGAATACCATGTTTAGAACGGCACATGATTAAGCATTCTAGACGCTCATTGTTTGTTATATATAAAAAATATATGTTGAGCTAATTATTTGATGCCTCAATACACTATATATATATATATATATATATATATATATATATATATATATATATGACTAAATGTCTGAGACAAGAAGAGATTATTTGTAGCTGACTAATTGACTAACCATGCAGCAAAATGAATTTATTTGATATAATGTTGTATTTATGTACAAAAACGAAATGTTGTTAGATACTAGAAAATTATAAAACTCTCATAAAAATTCATTATATCAGTTGAATAATATTAGATATTTGATTATGTCACTTTGCATAGTCGAATAAATTTTTCATACGAAGTATATAATTTTAGCGTTTTATAATTTTCTAAATACAGTTTTCCTTATGTCTCTTTTGTAGCCAAATTGTTCTTTTTCTTCAGATTATATGTAAGAATAATTGTACATATAAATATATGTAATAATGAGAACGAGAGAAGTAGAGAAAGTAATAGAGAAAGTGAAAACACATAAAGAACAATATGTAAAGAGACACCAAAACATCTTACTGACAAAATGTTTTTGGTATTCTTTAGTAAATTAGGGAAAATTCGTCTGATCTTAATGAAAGGGATTGTGTATGTGTGTAATTTTCCATATTAGAACCATTACCCTGTATTTTCTAGTTTGTTTATTCCGGTCGGAACGAATATGATGCCAATTTATTGAGCGATATAGAGGAGGAGCCGCGGTCGAATTCCAGTTGAATCCATTGTATTCACTTTCGTGCAAATACCCTTGGGAAAGGTATTAATCCGTCTCTTCCTTCCAGTTATGGGTTAAATAACAGGACAGACTGGGTTCTATAGCCTTGGTCGGCAACCAGTCTACCGCAGAAAGCAATGGCAACCTACTGCGGGATAATCTACTGCCCAGTCAGTCATGTCTCTTTCGAGACATGATCGTCCAAGCGTGTATCACGTATGGCACTTAACTGACTGATAGTATGTCATTGTGAACAAAATGCTTTTACATTGTTTCATTTATCTATTCTACATTTAATCGAAAATAACTATATATATATATATATATATATATATATATTTATATATATATATATATATATATTATTTCCTCCATGTTCATATTAATGAGTAACTCAAAAATGAATCAGACTTATATCTTTCATAATCTTTTTCAGTATAAAAGTGATATAAATATACTCTGAATATATAATAATCACTTAATTATACTGTATTGTTTTTAATTGGTAAATTTTATATTTTTGTATTAAGTCTTGAGTTCGATCATATACTTTTATCAAACTGTGTTCTTTTTCTCTAATAGGGTTTTCTCACAAATTTAATTCAATATGACGGTAAAAAGGAAATTAAAAATTATGTATATTATTACGTTTATACTTCATGACCTTTACAGAAGAAATCTATCTCAATAATCATCCCCCGCCCCAGAAGAAAAATAACAAATCCTGTGATATAGTTAACAGAAAGAGTGATCTACTGCCATTAATAGAATTTTAAATACAACTTTATATAATGCATCAATATGTAAACATGCATAATTCTCGACAATAAGTAGTTTCATAGAAAATTGAAAAATATCTCATTTTAACCAATAAACAGAAAAGCGAATCAAAGTTAATGTCTGAAAATATACGCGATTGTTTCAGAATTTTGCTACTTAAAGCACTTGTATTTCTCGAATTGTACATTTTTGTATTAGCTGAAATTTTGCATTCGCAGCTTCTGCCATATTTTCAGAAAACATTCTACCAAATAAACAATCTATGGGAAAGAAAAGGAATATGCTGTTGATGTGTCACATCATTTTAAAACCAGTTAAGTATTCGATCATCCAAGTAGACAAAAATAATTTCGGTACACAACTTTTTATCTTTTTTATACTCTTATTTTTTTATACACACCCAAATGTCAGATGGTATAAACTCCACGATGTAAAGATTTTGAATACGAATTACGAATATAGAATTATTTCATAAATCCTGCTATTGGAGTTATTATTCCAAAAACGGTAGATACCTGACGTTCTTTTCATAGTGAAAATAGAAATGTGTTTGATTTATTAATATTTAAAACTTGGGCTTTTACTAAGATTACATTAGACCAAACCATGAACAGAAACGAAAGCAAAAATAGCTAAAAGTAAATTTGACACTCATTGCATAGTATTGACGTTTTATATTAAAAGGATAAAAAACTTTCATGGTGTGATGGCATAAATATTTACTAAGTCTAATAGTAAATTTGAAACAGCAATTGATTTTTAGCACCTAATAAACAGCGATCATATATTTACCCAAATAAAAGTTCGTTATTGCCCGAAAGTTTTAAAATAATATTAAACGCAGGCTAAAGTGTGTGGAGTGGAGCATACCCCTATAGAGCACTTTTTCTGCGTGAGTAGCTTGACTTTATTACCTGGATCTTGAGGAATCTTTAAAGATATAACTGCCAAGGGTTCTTGACCAATTTTGTCCACTGTATATCCATATATCCACTTGTATTACGTTCGGTTGCGAACTGAAAAATACCTCTAATGAACGACAAGTTTTTTATTTTATAAAATGAATTATTGCTTCATATTTAATCAAAGAATTAACTCACGATATATGTAATTTCTTTCACAACTGTATGATAATAGACTTTTATATACACAAATGACTAACCCGCTCAAAACGACCAGTTAATTCATCTATCATCTATAAATGCTATACAAACGGTAAAATCAGCAAAAAAGAACAATGATTAAATTATTTAAAGAGATATATATTCTACAAGTCCAGCTCAATAAAATGCTTGATTAAAATTCTACCTAAAATACAATAAGCACGACTACCGAGGAATGTTTTCAAATTTTACCAACGGTTAAGAATGTGTAGGGGCTTCAGTGATGCTTGGTAAATTGGCCTTGTGCCAAACACATCCGATGTAAAATTTAAATATCAGAAGGTTGAATCTTTGATGTTGAAATGTGGATGGATAAAATATTTATTTATTTATTTATTAACTGAATAACAAAGTTGTGAGGAGAAAAATATAAATTAAATTTTGTTAAATGAACACTATAACATACTTGTGAGAAGAAAAATGTTCATTGAGCAAATGCATTTAGTTTTGTTGTTAAAACTTTTCAAATAGAAACGTATCTAAAGTGTTCCACATAAGTTTAGAGAGAGTAGCAGAATGTAAAATCTTGTGTTTCTTTACCTGTTTAGTAGTTTGGCAACAGGGTAAGAAAGAAGGTAAAACAAATAATTAAATTGTACTTAGAATATCCTGTTGTTGCTGTTATTGTTGCTGTTTTCTATGGCGACGTGGAGTAAAAATGAAGAAAAAGAAAATTGGAAGAAAGGTCGAATGAATATGTGACGTGCCCTTACGTCCAGATAGGCTTCTTGAAATTTCTTTTCTTATATTGCCACACGTTCTCTCAGCAAACTGCTCCCCTGCTGGAATGATTTTGGCCGGTCACAGAATGTCCTAAAATAATGAATCTCGTCATAAAACTTGATCCGAAAGGCATTTTATTCTTTGGGTGTGAAAAATGTTTGATTGACGTCATATAACTATTTTCGATTTCCAATCCAATTAAAATCCAGAATTTTGCTTTTACACAGATTCTTGTGAAATTTGCCGTGGTTTGGGCTTTTTGCAAAATGTTTTTAGTCGTTTTGATTCACTTTTGCGGGTGCGGAATTTTTCTTTGTGTTTTTTAGTTGACTGTAGGATTTGTATCCTATAGATGAAAGAGGGTAAAATATGTTGTTTACTTTTTAGTTAGTTTGCTATTTTTTAAGAAATTGCAAGAACAACTTTATGTGATACAGTATTTTCCCGTTCAATACATGTAAATCTATCTTCATTTGATGGAATGCTCAATTTCAACTGCTTGTTAAACAATAGTTAATACTGAAAGCTGAAGTTAGAAAAAGTGTTTTCAAAATTTTGTCATTTTTCTTTTTCTAATTCTTCTCTCTGATCTGTGTCATTTAATTACGTATACGATCATGGCCTTCCACATCTATCCTTAGTTTTCCTTAGTAGGGATTCATTATGATTTCGTTATTAAATATACAAATATTTCAAGACAAAGTTATCAGTTACCACTGTTTACTATTGATTTCTTATATGAGTCACCGTAATTAAGCAACTGGTATTGATTATTATAAATTTAATTATCATAGATACACCGTCTAAACATTAATTAACTCTAATTATCTCAACCAAATAAAATTAAACAAATTAAGCTAATCCCATGTAAGTATATATCAAATAATAAGGTAAATAATAATAAAAATCTTTTCTTTTTTTCAGAGATGAGGTAGTATTTACACTGTTTACATTGTTCGAACGATTGTCCTCAACTTTATTGTCATTATTGCAAATGATAATGATAGTAATAATGGCAATAATGATGAGGACAATATCCCGAACAATGTAAATATTGTTGATAATAACAATGTAATATCCTCATTTAAATATTGTTCATAAACTAAATACCTATCTTATAGACGAAAATTCATAAAACAACACAAAATATATTGATATATATAACATACTGACAAAAGTAAAATAAGAAAGTCACGTACTAAAACGACTGTAGGAATTAACATGGTCCTTAACAACGATGCAATAAATATAAAAACGTTTGACAAAACAAGATTGGATACGAATTTACCTGTCAATTGAAGAATATATTTATGTTAATAATAATAAAAATATTACATACATTAGTTTCACAACCACTATGCTATTGCGCCAAACATCTTCTCATAATCAGTATAAATAACAGCTTCAAAGATTAGAATTAATAAGCATGCGAATAACACATTGTTCTCCTCCTATTCATCTACTAATAAACCGTTCGTATCTAGGTATATCTACAATACACCTTATAACTTTTAATATATCGTAGAGTTTGTACGTGTTTCCTCAGTAAAAACTGTCCGGGACTGATTTCAGAATTACTATGTTACCAAATTCACGAATCAACTTTTATATCAACTGGTGATTTTCCCAACACGCAATACAGAATGGATCCTTAAAACTGGACGTTGCTTCTGTTTGAAAAGCTTAACCACTCTCACCGAATTTCACTCCATTCTACTGCAACTCCTGTTGATACCTAGGCACAATTACTCTTTCTCCCTTTAATAACAGCTTCAATATGCAATTCATTTCTATGCACTTTTAATACAGGACCAAAAGGGAGACCAAGGTAATGGAATATCTATTCAAACAAGAGTATCCATTAAAAGTATGTCTGAAGTAATAAAATATTGGATTTAAATTAAACTCATTAATTATTTAGAAATTAATTTATGTTTCTGAAACTGAACAGATGTAGGATCTCGAGTAAATCTGCATATGTTCTGTAATTCTTGTAATAGTAAAAAGAGCATGAAATCATATAATTACGAATTTACATCATTATACATCAACGCGTATTTACGTTATACTATCACTGTTAACACATACCATTATTTAAAATCTCCTGAAAGAGTTCCTACTTAATTATCTCTGAGTCTTCTAAGTGTTGAAGGACCACTTCCCGTTAATAGCACATTTTTTTTTCTTTTTTCTTTATTATTTTTCTTTCCTTAAACTCTTAATCTATGCAAATAATCACTTGTCAATAGGAAATAGGCCAGGCAAGTAGGAGTGAACAGTTTGTCCTTGAATTAAACGCAAAGTTGTTTTAATTAAAGCAAATATCACCCATTTTAAAGAATTGCGCTATCCATGTATTATTTGTGGGAGTGTCTAAGATGTTGTGTTTTTATGAAACGAATTTTTTATAAAATTATTTTTTCTCTATGACTTCCTGTCACAATTTATAATAGGATTATTGTTCATTTCTTTATTTATTTTTAGGCGGTATTTGGATTTGAGTACATGAACGGCAGAAGATCTGCAGATTCGTTAAAACATGAGCAATTTTCAGAGAAATATTTCTTATTTACAAGTGAATTAAAAATCTCATATCTATCTATCTATCTATCTATCTATCTATCTATCTATCTATCTATCTATCTATCTATCTATCTATCTATTTGTCTTATTTTCATATATATCTTTTATTCATTTATCCTATTCTGTTTCTCTATCTCCCTAATTATTTATTCTGCCTTTTACTATCTTTCACTATCTATTTATCTATCGCTCTTAACTCTAAGCTATCATCTTTACATTAAGATTATGTCATTATTATTTTGTAGTAGGCGTCTGTTGGGTTTGAAGGAAACAAAGACTGTGAATCATTACATTTGTTACATGGGCATATTTCAAAACAATACTTCTCAGGTGGCATTGACTCAAGAAGCCATGCTTTTAAAAGAAGCAGTCATCTAAGAAGAAAATACGATTTTTAACAATTATACTGATAATTCTTTTCGCCGAATGTTTGGTCGCCTAGCATTGTCAAAGATTTGTTCAATCTTTACAAATACTACATTTGTAGAAAAATATACCTTAAGGTACAATTTTCTATTTATTTCTTTAACTCTACCTACTTATATATATATATATATATATATATATATATATATATTCAGGTGAAAGTAAATATTAACAACGTCCAAAGCATTAATTTAAAACAGTGCTCAATATCAAAATAGAGCTATGAATATTTGTTATAATTTATGGTTATAACATGTGCAAACTATCATGTTCTAAAATATAATTTATATATATATATATATATATATATATATATATATATATATATATATAGGTGTGTGGATTAAGAAGAAGATGAATTTGAAACTTAATAGTCAACTACATTTATTCTTTTATTTGGAAAATGTTTTTTAGAATATTTTATACACAATTGTTTCTTGGGCTGCTAAAAAACTTATATTTTATACATATTAAATAGGTTATTTTATTTATTAAAAATATTCCTTTTTCAATTTTGAGCCATACATGATAACATGCTTGGGCAATCATGTCTTGATCGCCCAAGCATGTTATCATGTATGGCAGTCAACTGACTGAATTTACTTTCTGTTTTATACTGCTCATACATTCTTCAGCATACCATTTAAATTTTACAAGCTTTCCTTCATTTTAATGTATTTTAATGTACACCAAAATTTTCAGATGTCTTCCATTGATTTAAAAAATAATTTTATATAGCGTACTAATTAAATTTGCAGACTTTTTCTTGGAAACTAATATCTACAAATTAAAGAAAGTATTGATAATTTTATATTGAATTAATGAGATGAACCGTACTACAATATTTATTCAATACTTAATATTTACTAATGCGAATAAATAATTTTTGAAAAGACAAGAGACATTAATTGAAAGATGGTGCAAATTACAGCTCAGTATATTTTTTATTCGTTTTGCGTGGATGTCAACCAATGAAGTACATTTGTTTGATAGTTTCTAAACTTATAATTATTCGATTTTATCGATTCAGTGTGGTGTCAGGAATCGATTAAAAGTAGTGAGTTCGATCGTTCTTGAATGATTTTGTTACGCTTAGTAAACCGTTTCAAACCCATGAACGCCAGGTGGGTCGAGATTGAGTTATTAACTGTCATATTCTCAGTGATTCATATCTCAAATTGTATGTATATTTAGAATATCGAACCGATCAATTTACTTAGATCCACGTGTCATGCATTTTTTGGATATATCAGTTTCCAATATTCCCGTTTAGTAACTGAACTCACCGAGATTTTGTTTACCTCTGCTGTGGCCAAGTATTGAATTTTGTGCTTTTAGGGTCAAGTCACTAGATTTCTTCAACCAACTTTTTTATCCACTGGACCATATGACTCTTGGTGCATAAGGACTGGTATGTGGAACTAGAAAATTATATTCTAATTGAGAAAATAAAGGGTTCGGTTCAAAATTCCAAAGTATAACATCAGAAGAAGACCGGATAGTACAAAATCCCAAACCTACTGAATATGATAATAAAGATGAAAACGACAGTTCATATATATATATATATATATATATATATATATATATAATTTTTCGAAAATAATTATTAAAAAATTCTTACTGGTATCTTAAAATTACATTTCATACTTTTATTTTTCTCTTTCATGTTCTTTGGATGCTTTTAGGCCAAACTAATTTTCAATTATGCTTCCTTCACATAAATCATTCAGTAAGATGCCATACGTGATAAACGCGTTGGTAAGCATGTCACATTCCGGTTAGGCTACCAATACTTTCTAGGATAGAATGGTTGCCAACCAAGGCTGCAGAACCACATCTGCACTGCTATGTAAGCCATAAATGGAGGGAGAACAGACAGAGTATTACTTTTCTAAATGATAATTACGCTTAAGGGAATGCAGCGAATTCCTCTCGAATTCGAACTCGGTTCTCTTATTTTTCGTTCCGAGCCAATATCCACAACACCGCAATGCACATCCTACTGTGTGAAAATCTACCTACTGTGGAAAAATCTTCTTCACAGTAATTTATTGTTTCATTTGATACATAACCGCCTAAGAATATATCACGTATATCACTTAACTAATAGACCACGTGAATAGCAGTTCAGTTTTTAATAATAATAAAAATATTTCTCTCAAGGTAGGTATCATACTTTGAATATTCTCAGATGGGTTATTGCTAAGAAAATTTTCGGAACCTCTGCTATACACACTATATATTATTTTGGTCATTTTACATGACGTTCGTTCTCAGCCAACTTGTCTCATGTCTCTACGTCTTTGAAGTGTGATCAATCTTCACTAAGTGCCTCATACATTCGGCCTTCTGCTACATCTAAAGTAAGATCAGTAAAACACTATAATTGTCTGATGTATAGCCACATTGTTAATGTCAAGTTGAAAATATTTAATTGATCTAAGTTTTAAGATAAAAAATAAAACAGTTAATACTGATTTAACACATTGACTAGTGAATGTAAGTTGAATTCCTTGCATTCATTTAAGCGCAAATAAATTTGGGAAAGTTATTATTCCGTCTCTTCCCTCTAGTTATGGGTTAAAATAACAGGACAGATTGGGTTTTTAATCCTTAGTTGTCAACCGGTCTACCACAGAACATAATGGCAAACTACTGCGGAATAATCTTCTGCATAGTCAGCTATGTGTCTTTCACGTATGGAACTTAACTGACTGAGTATAATGTTCGATAAAAATCGTGAACGATGCAAAATTGTTGAAGTTAAGTTACGATTTGTCTCGTCAAATCGTGTTACGTATTAAGGGATAACTTTTTTAAAAACCTCTATGAAGAATGATAGGGTTTTGTTCGTCGAAGAAATAATGAAAGTCACAAGAAACAGAACTAATAAAGCTGATTATAATTTGGAGAATAAAGCCATTCATAAAATAAATTTAATGGAATTAAGTGAATATATATATATATATATATATATATATATATATATATATATATATATATATATATATATTAAAGAGGCTCCTTTCTTTCTCAATTTTCCTGCGACTCTCATTTGAGAGATCAGATAGAGTTTCACCTTGGGGGTTAAAGTCCGAACTCATCATATATGTTTAGACAACAACAAGGTGGAAATGGTGTCACGTTTTGAGGTCTCATTTTTTATTGTAAATTAATGAGGTGATAGCGAGTTTTGCATGGTTCTTTTGTAGAAACCAGCCGAAATATAAAGCAATTTCTTAAAACACGTGATCCGTATCTGGAGAGGAATCCAAACCTTCTCAGAAAAATATAAGTTTCTGCGGAAAAAGGCTTTCGTCATAAAATAATGAATAGTTTAAAACAGGCGTTTTAAAGATATACTATTACAGAAATGGCAATCTAAATTAGTGTCCCACAAAATATGGTGAAATGAAGCTTTCCATTCTAGAATATATTTAACTGGGACATCTGCAATACTGACAGGGTTTTACTATTTAATATTTATTGATTTGGTCCTATCAAATTCATGAGCAGAATAAACAATCAAAATCATTTCAACGTCTTCCAATACTAATTTCACAATATCCTATATACAATAACTATTAAACTTTCCTTGGTGTTGTCATAGTTACAATGAGAGTTTTGATTTTGTAAACTTGCATACATTATGTAATTATAATTATCGAGTGTACCATATTCTTAGACGCTTCATGTGATAGGGCATGATTAGCCTAAGTATTACTAGAAAATTTACTGACGCTCTCATAATAGTTTCATCATCATCTGTCACAACAAACGATCACATTTTTTGTCTATTAATAGATTTTGAATAATTTAACACAATGTTGTACATGTTTACATTAAAATAAAAATCTTCCGGTTCATCAGCCTCCCTAACATTTTTGAAAAGGTTTAGTGGTTTATCCCTATTTTCCGGACAGGATTTCCGCCTCCTTCAAATTTGTACTTCTGACGTCTCCTCCTTAAATCTGAAAATTTATTTAGTAATTCGTATTATTATTTTTCGTCTTCCATTAGGAGTAGATAGATTTGCCTATCGTCTGGTTCACAATGCTTTCCGTTTTTTTTCTTGGATATTCTTAGATGTGCCTTGTTTCCTGTTCATTCTGAATATAATATAGTACCGCTGGATCTTGACAATGCGGAACAAGTATATATAAAACTATGATATTATATTTTTTCTTCTACGATGACGCTTGTGTGGAGCGGAAAAGTAATCTGAAAGAAAGAAAGCATGTTCTGTCAGGAGTCAACACCCAGTAGGCCAATATTCAGCCAATATTCTAAACTTCATATCTTCTTAAAATTTACACGTGAACACATATGGCCACGTGCCTTTGCTCACGTAATCCATGTTTTTCATTGGTTACATTTTACTTGCACACATTTTTCTTTGTCGACACGCCGGGTTTATCACCGTACAAGGTATTATGTTATATAAAGTCTACTTTATACTCTATATATTTAACGTCTTCGTCTGAAATTTGGAATATTTACTAATTAAATCTGGACCTCTTTAAGACTAGAGTCATGTGTCTTTCTATTCTGTTATCACGTAATTTCTTGTGCTAACACGAATCCACACAGTAACTCTCTAACTTGAGTGACCAATGTGTTGGGATAAAATTTGTGATAAAACAAAAACATAAACGCAAGACGTCTCAACACAAGGCGTATTTGCAACCAACGCTCGCGTAACGTTAAACAGTTGCGATCTTGAGCGTAAAAGGTGTGTGGCTTTTGTAGTGTTACTACCACAGTCCGCTTTTCATAATATGGTCTTTGATTGGCTGTATCTTGTGAAAAGCGTGCGGAAGGTATGGAAAACTCCTGTTTATAACTTGAGGATTTACTGCTCAGATGCAAAATGATTTTTGATATAACTTTTTGGGAAAATAATGCATTTCACTTTAAGAAAAAATAGTATTAATTACAATATTCTACGTATGTCAATAATGTGTTAAATAAAATTAAAATGGAACATCCGGTGAAATTTATAGATATTCCTGCCGTATTATAGATAACATGTTAATGTACTGTTGTTATTTCGACGATTCTGTCCAAATTAAAGAAAATAATTAAGCTAATCCGTTTATTCTTTTCAGTATTGTGAGAAATAATTTCAAACAAATATTTTAAACAATGCACTCTGTTAATACTTCTATCACGATACATTAAAGAAACCTGTTATTTACGCAGTTATTTAAAATTACACAAGTACATATGCGATATATCCACAAAACCATCCGGTATGTGTCCATCAAATACAAAACATAACTCTAGTGGCTGGTATATAAAAGGTAGGACAAGATAACATACTTCCTATTATCTCACAGATTGGTAGGTAATCCCCGGAAATTTGTGAATAGTAGTTCGCCTGATAACCATCTGAAATATGTGAATAGTAGTTAGCAGAACATGAATTAAAATTAATTAATAACATTTAAAATTACATCTAAACCTATCTAGATTAAAGTACATAATCAAGAAAAACCATAGCAGATCTGCTAAGTTATTTAAGCATAATGTGCACAGAGCATAGTAAACAACAATCTAAACATCCTGTTAAAAAAAAAATGTATGCTCAGTTCGATAAAGCGTATGTGTCACTAAATTTTAAAATAAAAGACTCTTAGATGTGATATAAATTTTGAATTCCATATAATGAATTTACTATGAAAAAAGTCCCACTTAATTTAACTTTTAAGTAAACCTAATGATTTAATATAACGGGATCATAATTAGTTGAACAGACTTGTAATGTTGAGCAGTTATTATGTGACCTCTGTTGGTTAGACGAAATATATATAATTTCACAAATGTAATCAAAAGGACCGGACCGTCACTGGCTTAAATTTTACAGGGAAATGAATTGACAACGGAAATTTCTAACAAAATTCAAGAAAATATTTTTGCATCTGGATTTTTACCCCTTCAAAAATGTTTTTTTTTAATGTTCAGAAAAATATGAAATATGGCAGAGAAAAAAGTAATTAATTAAAAACAAGAGTGAGGGCACAAAGAATTAATCAATCAAAACAGGAAACAACGATTTTTCATCATTTACGCACACGGCAAGCAATCCAGCCACTTTCTTCTTCACTCTTCGATATACACACACGTTCCTTCTCTCAACACCGACAGCTAAGCAACCAAGTGGTGTTCCGAGACGATAAATGTGTGAATTAACCCCATCGATGAAAACATCTAATGCATCTTTCTGTCGAACTAAGCAGAGGAGAGTAAGTTCAGCTGAAAGCAAGCCCAGCAGGTGGCGCGTCACTCAAGAGAAATTTATATCTCACACCTGACCGAACCGGTAGGAAACGTTTGCGATAACTCTAGGTGGAACCTTAAATAATCTCTATCATATTTTTCCAAGTTTTGCGTTTATTTCACCGTGGTTTCTATGCAAAAGTATCATTCTGTTTCTCATTCCATGTTACACATAGTTATTTGGTAAATAAGGAATAATGTTTATAAGATCCGGGGCTACTGTAATTTAGTAAATAAGTTCTTACATAAAGCAAATGTAGAAATTTTAAATGCAATGTTCTATCATAATTCTCTAAAAAATATTTTCTTTTTATCTGTAAATTATTTCTGGAGTGAGAAGTTATGATTATTTACATGCAGATTATTATCGTCATTTTTCCAGTTATAACATTCCGGTCGTAGTTTCTTCCGGCCTTCATCAGGTTTATATTCGCCTGGATAACTTAAAGCGAATTTAGATCAGAATTTCATCTACAGATAAAAACTGTTCTTGTTCCACTGTCTTCTTTCTAGCGATATGTTTAGTTTATTTTTTGTTTTGTTTTTTAATAATGTTCAGTTATTGTTGTCGTTTTGACTTAGTTCAAATACACACTGACCCGCACAGGGTTTTAACTTAGAATTACTATGAAACCATATTTACGATCAGATACGTCTTTGGAAATATATTAGTGTTGTTTCCGTTATATTGATGCTTTTAAATTGAGAATATATTTTCTTTGTCTACATACCACCCAAGGCCAGACATCTACATCTTTCCGGCTGTTTAGCCCATGGTTGTCCGAGAAAAAGTGATGAACTCATGCTTTTCCCAATGCAATTTATTTAACAGTTAATATTTCGGACGAGGCTGGGTTTACATAATTTTTTTCACAAATAAATCTATATATCAGATCTCAAGTATTTGCATTCAGATAATCAGTATTATATATTTTATTACTGTAATATAATAATCTGGCCCCACCCGAGGAAGGCTGATGCAAGCGAGGGTGTTTCCGGTCGTTGAAAGGAACGGATGTCGTTTGACCTTATTTCCGGCAGCAGCGGAAATAACTACAGAGGCAAACAGAACAGGTGTCTCTGAGAATTACGTGGGCGTGCGTGGGCGAGGTAAAACTGGAAGAAAAAGTCCCGGTTCTGGAAGATTATAAAAAGACCTCGGCACACGGATTCGCCAGTAGAGGAGCAACAGAGATCGGCCGGTGAAGAGTGACACAACAGATAAGACTACACTCCCGTCAACCCATTAGAAGCGCGCTCTCTCAATTCTCTGTTCCCTATTCTACACGGTTCATCGTCATTAATAAAAATATAACTTTATATTTTTATATATATGCGTGTTTGTTGTTTGTCGATATATAACATTACTATACACACATACATATGTTTATAGGTATAGTAGCAATTAGCACTTAAAAGCGAAGAAGACCATGGCTCCTGGTCAGTAAGGGTTTGGGTGGGTGGGTGGGTAGGTTGTTGATAAGGCCAATCTTTGGACGGAAGAGTCCCTTGCAGAAGGAGCAGGGGATGTAGGGAGCAGACCCAAGCATGTGGATGGAGCTTTTGTGTTATTTTTTCTTGTGTATCTCTTTGACGGCCCTGATGCGACCCTCTTCAAATTTTGCAACTTCAGATTTCACTTGGGATCTACAGGCAACTCTATCTTAAGTAGTGGATTTGCAGAAGAAGTATGGGATGTCACAGATATTAGAGGTGATAACATCTAAAGGTGCAATTATCCCAGGTAGAGTAAATTAATAACTAGAATGATAGAGAAAGAAAGAGATATATATAGAGAGAATGATTTAGAAAGAGAGATATGTGGCTGCTAAATTTAAAGTTACGGCTTTACAAATTTTAATTTCTTCTTTAAGCGCAAAGTCGCACGTAATATGAATCAAGTAGCAACAGTTAAAATCACCTGTACGAATACATCTTTATCTCTTTATCAGCTAAAGTCTAAATGGTAGTCATGCATGATATATGCAAAATTTACAAACGGGTGTAAACTGACAGACTTGGTACTTTAGTTGCCAACATTTTGAGATATTATTTTATGATCATGAAAAGCATCCATGTGTAAGAACTGCATAAACAATTATTTTCATAAAAAGGTTAATTATGTTTATAATATTAACAGTTCTACATCATCACAAATAATGATTATGAATCCGAACAAATACATAGCAGCAGCAAGATCAGTATGAAATCTGACAATTACAACATAAAATAATAAATTGATGAAAGCAATTGTTAAAAGTAGTCTTGCTTTGAGTTTTAAAAATATTAACTTAATAAAGCAATGTTTATATAACATGTATGGCTAATTATTTCAAACGGTTTTTTAAAATATCTATTTTGGCTGTTAAATTAATCTAATCTATTGTAATCTTTGTAAAGTATATGAATGCATCGTTATTTTTAATTATAAAACTAAATGCTTAGTATGGTCGAGTATAGTGCGAGTTTTCTTATCAGTATTTACGTCCAGTTCTCTTTTACTATAGACGTGAAACATACTTAAAACAATATACATTTTTTCTAATTATTTCAACCCATGTAAGGTGGGAACGTCTATAATGCGTAGAAAGGTGACGGTGAAGGAAGTAAAATAGAATAGAGGGTTTGTCGAAGAATAAAAGATGGATGGGATTCAAAGACATCGAAGATGACAGTCAATATTGAATTTAGAATTTTAGAGATTGTAACTATCAGGAAAGCTAAGAAAGGGAAGGGAGTACTACAGACAGGAAATGCGAGAGAAGAAACTGTTACAGAAAAAAGGTGATAACGTTAAACTATTTCATCATTAAAATGGTGTGAAGTGGATACCACTCTAGTAGAACACGTAAATTGATTTAGTCGTGGTACGAGGGGAATTTCTTGTCAGATGGGTTGCGATAAAAATATTTCTATATAAAAAGAGAGAGAAACACATCACATTGGTGAAATAGTGTCCGCTAAGTCAGGATCAGTTAAATTGGAAGTGCTATGTTGGATTTTCTCGAGAATATGAAGTAAATAGTATGAGAAATCGACAAGATATGACAATAGTATTTAATGCACGGGTGAATGGTACATTTTTAATATACGGACACATTCGAGAAAACTTTCTACCCAGCGACAATGACCTAAATTTCCCTAGCAGTAAAAGAAGCTATAGATTTGATGAAGTCGTTCCATTTAAGGTCGGCTGAAAAACTGAATCCGAGGAAGCGCAGTAATTGCTCTCCAGGAGACAAGCCTCATATATTCCGATAGCAGCTAGGAACGATTCTCTATGCCGGTTAAAGAAGAGCAGTTTTACTTTGGAGGCAGTAAAATTCCTGAGCCATTTCCTACTTCAGTCTAACATAGAAGAAATATAACTTTAAAGAGCAGAGGCATGGTTGACTTGGAAGATTTACTATTGAGGCGGAAGTAAATAATTGTGTCATCTGCATAATTGTCTGCATGGGAACTATTAGATCAAGAAGATCATTGATGAAGATCAGAAAAAGCATTAGACCTATGATAAATTTTTGCCAGGCGCCTGCATTTTAATGAAAGGGTGTGGAAGCTTGAGGTTCCAGACGAATTTAATTTCACTTTTTTATGGGAACGATTGGACCAAATGAAAAATCGTCCACAGATACCGTTGCTTGTCAAAAGCTTGATATACATATTCAGTGATGGACGTTAGAACATCAGCGAAGCGGAGACCATACTGTTTTCAGTGTGTATGTTGTAGGGTATTAGATGCATAAACTCATCACCATTGATAAAAGCTTCGAACACATAGCCAAAAAACTGGTATAGGGCTATAGTCGGAGGGCTCAGGGAACTACTCACAGTTCTAATATCAGGAACTACAGATGATAACTTTTAATATGCAGAGAAAGAAGGAAGCAATAGTTATAGAGTTTTGAGTGAACAGGTGAGAGCTCAGGGGCACATTTCTTTTCGACGTAATCTGGTCGAGTGCCCCTACTATTCTCCGCCGAAGGGTAGAACCACGACTCGCTAAAAATAGACAGATATTTTTTGGCCCGGCTGTATGAACGGGAATACCCACTATAAAATGACCATGTGTCACATCTGGCCTTGCGTGGGAAGGTTAGTAAATACAAAACGTCTTAGGCATTCGCCTGACGACGCTATGACACTGTCAGCTCTCTGCCTTCGGGCAAAGGGCGCTCACTGCTTCCGAGCAGAGAACAGAAACCCAGTCGTGGTTCCGCCGAAGGGTAGAACCACGACTGGGGAAAATAGACAGACATTTTTTGGCCCGGCTATATGGCTGGGAATACCCACTATAAAATAACCATGTGTCACATCTGGCCTTGCGTGGGAAGGCTAGTAAATACAAAACGTCTTAGGCGAATGCATTCTCTATTTGAAAGTATATTCCGCTCCTACTTGTTGATTGCTCATCTGTATCTTACTGTTAATTGTACAGTAGTACAATAAATCCGTTATATATATTTCCTGTGTCGAGTACCATTCTTCCACTAAGCGTTATACTGATATTCCATTCCGGGATATATCAATATTATATCCTGCTTCTGTGACATGGTACAGAATCCTGTTGCCAGATATAGTTTGTTCCAGCTGCTACCCAATTGATCCAGAGCACTACCTCTCCAAGGTATTTTGATATAGACATCCATATTGAGTCTGTGGCCATATGGGAAGATGAATGGAGGTATAACATTGCCATCGCTAGTGATCATGCCAAAACACTTCCTATTGACATTTAGAATCATTCTACATGTTCTGAAATTTGACAACTAAAGACTTTGAAATGTTTGTACATAAGCTGTCGATGCAAATAAAAATCGGTAGAGTATTCCAAATTTCTGGTAATATGAAATCCGACATTGTTCTCGTTGTCCGACTGATTCTGGTAAACTATACAATCGACAAAATAAAAAAAAGCACATACGAAAAATATATAATACGGCGGCACTTTACACACCGCACCTTGTCTATTTCAGATATATATCTATATATATATATCTATATCTATATCTATATCTATATATATATATATATATATGTATGTGTGTGTGTGTATGTGTGTATGTGTGCGCGTGTGTGTATATGTGTGTGTGCGTGTGTGTAATCAAAAACGAATTCAATTTATGTTGAAGCGAGTTATTTCTCTTTCTATATAAAACCTAATTTAAAACAGATTGACGTGTATTTTACATTTGATTTCGTTTATGCTTATCTACTCTGACAGACATGACAGAAATGACAGACTATAATGTCTAAAACGAGGTGATCTCAACAATTAGCAAGGGTAATCTTAATTGAATAGATTAATACATTTGTATGAATTACACTTATGCAAAAGATTCAGCCAAAATATTAGGTAATTTCTAAAAAAACATTTATGATATTTGAGTATTATTTTTTATAAAATTATTACTAAGCCAGACATTATATATATATATATATATATATATATATATATATATATATATAAAGTGCATTCGTGTGTTATAAAAGTCGTTGATCAAAATTAAATTACTGTCAGTAACATGTGGCAGTCATTTTAATTAACCTGTTATTAAGGCATATCAATGACATTTTTCTTTCGCTTTATTTTTTCCGGAGTACTTCCAGTGGAAACTGTAAAAATGCCGCCTGTATCATTCATAATCACTGCAGATTTGTTTCATGAATTTTAGCCAAAATGCCAAGTTTATTTGCGATTGTAGGTAAAAATTCACAAGAAATACTATCCTAATTTGCTGTATTTTTACAAAGAATTATAAAAAGTCTTGATTTAAGAAAGTGTGTAATTAGTGTAACATCCAAAATATAATCAGACCTGATTAGTTCAAATATCGATACTAATTTTAGTAAGTTTATTGTTACGCATAAACTAGGTTTTTGACTAATTGCAGACACAAAATTTAATTAATAACACATAAAATGCATCTTGAGTGTAAATTCTTAGTGTTAAATATCAAATATATCCATATGTGAAGTATCAATTTTAACATTTAGTGGAGAACTGTTAGTGTTAAATATCGTATATATATAGATGTAAAGTATAAATATTACCAATGAATAGGAGTAAATTGGTTCGCCATTCACATTCCATCTAATCTATTGAACAGGCGCATAGTTATATATATTGTTTTCTGATTAAGATTGGGCTTCCTGCTTGATGTAATATCTTCTCATTCTCTTTCTCCCCATTATCCTCTTGCGTCTTTTTGATGTTATGGCATTCTTTTGAGGTCAGATGCTGAAAAATTCATACCATCTTTGTGTTATTTATTTTTTAATATCTTTTCTATCCTTATGCATATGAGGCTGTGTTAATGATAGACATGTCATTTGAATCAAAGAAAAGATAACTGAAATCATATATGATATCGTTACACTTATATGGCAGTGAATGCCGAAAACTTTTAAAACACAAAATACACAAATCCATGTCAGCAGTTGTTGCGAAATAAATAATTGTCTTGAGTTAATGAAGTGTCGTGAAAGATTGCGTTGAATAATGATGAAATTATTGAGGTTTTGAAAGCAACACCGCGCATCATTATTATTAGATGATGAGTGAACGTTCTTCAGTAGACCAATGTTATTGGTATAATAGGGACTGAATGCAGAGTTAAAGCGTTTAAAGTCGAATGCAAACTTGTAATAAAGTTTCAAATATAGGCATAGACACCCACAAGCATTTATTCCATAAGCATTTATTATTGCAGTTATTTGAAATTATTTGCAAAGCAAGTCATTTATTGAAATTTTTAGCCCATATGAATTGATAAATGTTTGTAATTAAAATATATTGAATAAGATTGTGTAATTGCATTTGCATTCTAAATACATTTCAATGACAGTCATCATGCTGCCTAGTGAAAATGATTTTCCTTCTTGTTGATGTTATCGCATTCTTTTCAGGTCATAATGAATCTAAAAACTTGCAATCTACAAAAAATTCAGTTTCAATTGAGATTTCACATTTCGAATCAATAATCTGTGAAGTAGTAGTAGGCCTTCGTCGGTCAGGGTTGACCACGGGTAGCATCATAGTTGTCTCTTTGGCTGGAGCATTGGCGTCTGTGACTGTAAAAAACGATGCGGGTGTGACAGTCTATGTTGCAGAGGCTGCATTTATATTTTGTTTTTTGTCTGTCGAACCTGTCATTTGGCTTCCTGTTAACCCACTTCACCATGACTACTTGTGGTTGTTGCTCCTCTTTTGATTTAATTTCATGGGCTAGGGTTCTTCTTCATTTGAACCGGTAATCAGTCAATCTAAATGTAATGCTCGGATTTCGATATAAAGATACAGGATATGTGAAACAACTGAAAGATGACCTCGGTAGGAAATATATATTAAGCAAAAAAACATGATACTACTTTGATTTATGTATATACTGCATCAATTTCCAATACAAATAATATAATACGACGACAAAGAAGATGAAAACCGCCGTTGCTTTGTCATTTCTCAAAGTTTTGTAAGACGCTTTTAGTGTCAGAAATAATCCATTTTGTAAAGTTAGCTCATAGAAATGATGACGGCTTAGGAATTTAATTATGCAATGATTTTCAAGTGATTTTTACAATGGTAGGTGTGTCAAATATTTGAATTTGACCAGAAAGACAAATGGTATAATCAAAAACCAGTTAAGGTCAACAAGATGGTAAAAGTAAACTTGCGATGATACTTAAACCATTCAAACAGGTTATAGTTAATTTATTGACATTGCTTCTACATTTAATATCAGTGTAGTTAGGAAAGGATAGAGATTTGAAATCTATACAAACTTGACTACAAAATCAAAATATAAAATATTGATGTTTTGAAAATATATGGAATATAAAAGAAAATAAGTAACTAATTTTTATTTCATGGCATGCGTTGTATCGCTGCGTTTCATGACGTGCAATCTTCAGAAAGTCTCTGCAACATTCGAGATATCAGAAATTTGATGAATTAGAAGAGACAGCAATTGATGAAATTGGGAAGCGTGTTTATTGTAATAGCTGCATAGAAATAGAAATGAAACAAATATGATGTAAAGAATATATAATTGGGATATAATCTGTGAGTTTATAAAAAATATTTTGCATTCATTTTACGAGCATTTGATGGTAGTTTGTTTAAATGTGTAATGTTTTATTTTTCTGAAACCGGCTTTTTAAAGTGCATTAACGTTGATTGAAATTACTAGTTGTAATTGTTTTTTCAATTCTAAAATGTTATTTTATGTAGTCTAGAAAGTGAAAATACTGACCGTTTTTTTTTTAATTCATGACCAATGTATATATATATATATATATATATATATATATATATATATATATATATATATTTGTTTGATGTCGGTTTGGGTCTGGATGCATGCATACGAGCAGTACTTTATGTTCTTTTGGCTAGAATACTTGATTAAGAATTACCAGTACATTTGGCGGTAATTCTGTTGTAACTCTGTTGAGTTGGCTTCTTCCCTGAAAGACTTTTTGGGAATTTTGACTCGACAAATGTTGTAAGGGTTTTCCCGTAGTTGTTTGCCAATTCATTCTGTTTGACATCAACTCCATAGAACTCGGGCTGCTTTGCTATTTACCTGCAGACGTGGTAAGATATTAATTGTTGTCTTTCTCAAGTATGTCAGTTTAATGAATTCAACTTGAAATTGATCTCGACTTTACGAACCGCAATCAATACGCCGTGCATCCACTTGGGATTAGGAAAGGAGAGCGCTGGATAAACTAAATAGTAAATATTTATATAAGACATTTTGAATTGTTGTATTTATGAGTGTTTCGTATAATTTTTGACACATATCTTTTCGTAAATTTTAGAAAATCTGCTGCTGAATCGCTTCAAATAATTGGTATGTCTATCAAGTGTAAGAACAAAATGCATTCATGGTCAGAATATAGGTTAAACATATTAAATTCAACAATGTCAGAAGCATGGTCATCAAATATTAAAAATTCCCAAAACGCCAAATACAGAACGCTGATAAAAAATTCCTTAGGTATAAAAATTAAAGTACCTGAGACGTGTTCTGACGGAATGGTATTACGACATTAAGATCCACATGCGTATTGTAAGAGCGAATGATGCATAGAAAGAATTGTAAGATGAGGATGTATCACTCACTGGATTTATTCACCCTATACAGCAAGGCAATTCTGAGAGAATTGTAAGACAACTAGTATTCCACATTGTCGACCACAGTCTTATGAATATATGATATATAGATGAAAGTTTGTTGATATCAGACACATAACTACAGAATCTCTTAAAAAATAAAACGATGTAAAGCAAGAAGAAAGAACTATCTACAGGATGACAAAAGAGTAACCCTAAATGCAAATTACGTTTCGGGATACTGAAATCCTGAAAATACAGAAATTTATATACCTGGAATATATTATAATAATGGATGGAAAGTGCGAGACTGTGACCCAAAAACGTATCAGGATGACGAAATACTCATTTAAAAAAACTAAGCAGAGTATTTAGAGACAGGAAAAATTCATTGTAAACAAACAAACAGTGCTTGAACTGTAACGTTATATATCTTATAAGGCAGCGAATACTGGATAGTCTTTTCACAGATGAATGCAGAGCCGAAAGAACGGAAATGTTGTTCTAAAGAAGGATGCTGGAGCAAAAATAAACCAAACAACGACGAGATTTTAATGGCAATGTTGAGAGTTGGAATTTCTTGGACACGTGGTAAGAGAGAAGGCTTTGAAAAGAGGATACAGGGCACATAGAGAGAAAGAGGGTCAGGGGAAACAATGCGTGACACACACGATAGACTTAAGTTAATCAATGAGTAGGGTTTGAGACAAAAAAAATGAATATATATAAAGAGCTGTTAAAGAATGAATTATGTGGAAGGCCATTTGGAAGAAGATAGATATTTCGCCAAAGATTGCATCAATTATGTTATTACATTGTAGTCTACCAGTAAATCCTAATTTTGGAATTTTCAAATGACAAATCTCGTGTATATATATTTCTATAATATTAGACATTATGGAGGTTAGATTATTGTCGATGAACAAAAGTCACTGAGGGTTGCTATTGTTTTTGTTTTTCAGGCTTCCATATTTCTGAGACAAAAAAATCATATATGAAAGCGATACATATCTTGCCTGTCTGAATTTATCAAATTCTCTCTCAAAATATTAAGTCTCGAATTTGCTTATATACGCTATATTTTCCATTTGGCTCTTTCATCTCTAAGCAAATTTGCATACGTATATCTGCATGCACGATACACGTTTTGGCGGAAATTGCTCTTGTATTTACACTAATCTGTCTTTATATATGAAATTACATTCTATGAGTTATGAATATTGGTTTGAGTTTTTGTCTGATTATAAAGTTAATGGAATGATTAAAGCCAAATAATATAATATTATCACTAAAACAACTTTTTATATTTTAACTATAAGGACATCAGAACACCCCAAAATGCCAACAAAATGTCATAGAAACTGAACTAAAACAAATAAAGAAATTTAAATACCTGAGAATCCTTCTGAGACAGGATGGAATGTGCAACACTGAAATCCGAAGACGCATTGGCATGACCAAAGACCAAAATCTAAACAGAGTACAGAGACAGAAAAATCTCACTGGAAACAAAGATAGTGTTGGACTGCTACGTGATATCTGTCCTTCTTTACGGAATTTTTGAAAGGACGAAGCAGAAGTTCAATAGAGCAGAAATGTGGTTCCAGAGATATATGCTGAGGTTACCATGGACCAAAAACCCGAGTGAAGTCAAGGTGCTAGAGATGATGCAATCGAGAAGAAATCGGATACTTAACATCTGTTAGGGACAGCTGAGGGGCCTGGGACACATGATGAGGAAGAAGTGTCAGGAGAATCTAATATTCACAGACAGACAGTGAGAAAGAGAGACGAAGAGAAAGCAGCGCGAGATATATTTGATACACTTGATCAAATAGATTGTGAAATGAAGTTTAGGGAAGTTACAAAGAGGAAAATACTAAGAGCGGAAAAAAAAAACAAAGGCAAAATATTGAATCAAGTAATATATGCTTATAATTCTTTGCGGAGCTTAGCTTTGAGTTTTGTGATTCCCTCTTCGTCTGTGTTCGGACAAGAATGTTTGTTACTACATGAATATATATTATGTAATTAATACAATTACTCGCATCCGATTAATGACGTGTAAGAAATCACGAAGCATCTAATCGAAATTCGATGCATATTGTTAAATTATATTGAAAGAAATGAAAAGTAGTAAGCAGTAATTCCACATATAATGGAAGATAATTTCCCTTCAGGTAAATATGTGTTTCATTAATAATGAATTTTCCGATACTTGAAAAAAATAGGGTAAATATCATCTGATTAAATCAAATATGTTTATTACGTCTGACGTAAGGTAACTCAAGTTTATACATTTAATTTTTTTTATTCAAATCAAAGCTATTTTCTATTATTCATAGTAAGCATATTTCCATTTCCTCTTCGAGAAGAAAGAGTGAAAACGTTCACGAGAAACAATTTCTCTAATATCTCGTAATAATTCTGTCCATATCTGCTCTTCTTGCTATCATTTTCTTGATAGCAACGTCCTTGAATATTAATTTGCTGGAATCAACTGCTTAATTACAATTATATTGCACGTTTTATTCAAAATGATGATGAAACGCCTTGTGTCGCAATTGTATTGTCAATTCTACCGACTACATTCTCCTTTACTTTCACGTCTGCCACATAAAATTATATTCATGATGTTATTTCTTTTCGCATGATTCCTAAATAAAATCATTGTCTGTTTCTATTGCTTTTATTACGAGCAGGGTTACATTTGGTACATGAAACACCTTATTTTGTAAAGATTTCAAGGAGAAGGAATTAATATTGGTGATTTATCAACGTGTGTTTTCAGTAGGTAAGTATGCAGAGAACCGACAGTTTATTTAGCAACAGTTAGTTACATAATATAATAATTTTTAATTTAACCGCCGCAGGTGGCGACGGTCCATCTCTAGGCGAGCACGAAATGGGTCACACGCTTTGGCGACCATGTCCTTATACATAACGTCGAACCGCTATATCACACCCTAGAAATAGTCAAGGTGGTTGCAGTCGGATGAGGAGGGCAGCCACAAGTCCGGTTACCAGAGGTGAGGTTCTTCTCTGATGAAAATATTTACATCCAGGATTAGTCGAGCAGCAGGTAGAACAAAACGTTGATCTTCAAAGATATCGAGGAGCTTCCTGTCGTCAAGCGTATGAAGTTTTCCTCCTCCGTCATGGTCGTTGGAATCATCTCCAGTCATGCGTCCGTTCTTTCAAAAGGGCCTTAGTGTAAATGCTGAGATCTACCAGGAGGTACAGAGGAGCGAGGGGAAGCCCTGAATTGACGAGATTATCACTGGACGACGCTACATCATCTAGCGGGACTCCGCGACTGCACACATAGAACAAACGACCCAGACATGGCAGCTCACCAATGTTCCTCACCAATGTTCCTCACCACTGGTCGCCAGACTTGTGGCCGTCCTCCTTATTTGTCTTCACGCCCTTGACTATTTTTTCTGAGGCGTGATCAAGGCGAAGACCAACAAGGACGCCCACAACACGGTCGCTTCTCTGAAAACTGCTACCGTGAAGGCATTTGTAGTTATGGACAAGGACATGGTCGCCAAAGCGATTGACTTATTTTCAGCGTGTCTTGAGATCGTCGACGCCGTGGAGGCGGTTACATTGAAGAATTATGTCGTATGTAACTCTAACTTTTGCTAAATAAACTCCTGGGTCTCTGCATATACAACTCTTATTTTATTGCCTATTTCGTTTTCTTTTTGTCAAGTGTCGGATTTTGCTGCAACTACCTGTAATATACGACAAATTTTGATAAAAATTAAAGGCAAATAACGTGTTCATTTTATAGAGAAGTACATATATTTCAACGATAATTACTCAGTTTAAAAATACTCTTAATTGAAATAGCAAAATTGCAAATCTACTCAGGTTTTAGAAAAGACTATAAAACACAAAGTAAGCAGTTGTTGATAGTCATTTATGGATGTTATTTGATATATCGGCAAAATTTCTTCTTTCGGAATCAACGTAATTGTCTGAAGTTACTGAAATTGATGAACTCTTAAGAAGAATGACAACAATCTATTATGTTTTAATGTCATTAATGTTACATTGTCCCAAAAACTAGAAAATAAGTTTTGAAAAGGAAACTATAAGGTTCATCTTAATTTTTTATCGTGGAAAATTAAATATTTTCGTGAAATAAAAGTGCGAAATAAAATGAGATTTTAGTGAATAATATAGTACAACTGTTCAAAAAGATTTTGCATGCGGATGGGTCTACGATGAAATTGTACTATAATCAAGGGTGAGATTTATTCCCTCGTTTTGTTTCAGAAACACGATATCTTATTGTAGTCAAGACGATATAGTATTCACGTGATACATTGACAAACTAAAATATACTCTCATGAAATTATATTTTTGTAGCTGTGGTAACATTTAATTTCCACTTGTTAAAAGTGAATGCTGTCATGCGTCATTCATTGGGCCTTATTTTTCATACCTATTGATATACCTTTAACTGAATACGCAAAATAAATGTAACACCACAAACAAGCGTTTATTCAGTTTCTAAACTAAGTAGTCTACTGTAAATAGCACATTGAATGTTTAGAGAATATTTTCTTACATATTTTTTTATTATGGCTAATGTAGTAGCATTCTTTGCACAACAAATTATAAGACAAATTTATTTTAGCCAACATTTTGTACAAATCAGACACTAAGAACAGAACATTATTGGATTATTTTGGTTAAAGTTTAAGATGATTTAATTATCTTTACAGAGTTTGAACAGAAAAAATAAATTACATAACATATTTGGAAATCAACTGTTTCAAACTTATGTTCGGGATATATAATTTACTGGCATCATAGCTCGGCGTTGTCAGTGCACCACTTTTTAATTAGATGTGTTTCAGTTTCCGAGCGCTTGTTTTCGCCGCCTCAACATGGGTACTGGATGCCGCAATTACACTTGTTGCTCTGACTGCCGCAGCTTTAGCGGTCATACACCGTAACCGAGCTCTTTTTTAGAAGACATGTGGAAAAATCTCGTGATGCAATTATGTTTTTAATATTAAATGGATAAATTCCTTTAAAACTCAGTTATATAAACAATTGTTGCTTAAAAATTGTTCGAAAATTTCATTAAATATTTATTTTATTTTGTTTTGCATAAACGTGATTTGATATTTTGTGTGACATCGTAAACAACATTGCGTTTGTTTTTGTTTCAAAATTACGAAGGAAGATATTTACATTTTTTGTTAACTAAATGAATTTAACAAAAAGTAAAAATTATTTATTTTGTTTTACTGAAATTAGAAATATAAAAGCTATTACGCTATCAATTCAGAAATTTTCGAAGAATATTTAAAAATGTAGACATTTAATTTTAGAAGAAAAAGTTACATGAATACCACACAAAATACAGACAGTTTATTTCCTGCAAAGAAAAAAAAGCTTTATTGTTTTTTAATTTTATTTTCTGAAGTATGAAATATTAAATCTGAAAAAAAAACTTAAATAATTAAATTAACCAATAGAATTTTTTTTACATATTTTGTTTTTGTTTAAAAAAACAACTTTTTTTAATATTTCTTTTGTTTCAAAATTATGGGGAAGAATATTCACATTTTTTGTTGACCAAATGAATTTTTAAAACGTCGGAATAAAAATTAAATATACAGGCTTATATATTTTTTGTCATGTTTGACACGTGTGATTTGATTTCTGTGACATAATTAAGCCACCATCTTAGATCTGAGATGTTTTACAGAGCAAATGTAAACAATCGCCTCCATTGACTCAAAAGTGTGAAAGGGAAAATCGCTAAACTTAAACTCAAAAATTATGTGTCGACCTGTCTTCCCTGTAGATATGTGTCCCTAGGGAACAGTCACACACAGACTCGCTTTTATATATATAGATTATTTCAATTCATATGATTAGCTTATATTTTAACCTAGTAAACTGATCGATTGAAATCCTTTTTAATATGAAAGATGTTTTCCTATACAACTGGTAAATTAAAGGATTTTGCACAGGTTATAATATTTTATTTTAATGATATATTTTATCCTACAAACGCGAAAAAGTTTTTTTTATGTTAAAACTAATGTTCAGACATCTACTTGTAGACTGGTTTCGTTTTGATTAGCTTATAATCTGAAAATTGAAATATTTTTAGTATCATTTGATCATAAGGATTAAAATGACATTTTATAATTGATCAAGAATAGAAGAAAAACGTAGTGTCGGAAAGAGATTTCATTTCTGTAGAGTAAACGATGTAGAACCATCCACGATTTCACTTATACTTTCCACAAATAATCTAAAATTATTTATGAATGGAACTTTGTCTGTGTGTGTGTGTTTGTGTGTGTGTGTAGCCGTTACCTATAGACTCCGAAACGGCTGAAACGATTTTCTTGAAAATTCACACAGTTGTACTATAAGCGGCTGCAAGTGTTTTTAGCTAGGATTTGTGTCGAGGTACCCCCGATAAATATCGAAAATCGATAATCGAAAAAATCGGGTTATAGAAGGTGTGGTCCGATTTTAATCGAATTTAATATACTCGTAGACAAAGACATAAGAAATGATATTCAGAAGTTTCAAGGTTACAGTTCATACAATAGTGTAAAAAATTTGATATCGATACCAGGAAATCAAAATTTGACTTACATCCATTTATTTTTTTTCAGTATACGGTTTCACTTTAACTGGAAACAACTATTGCTTTTTAGTCTTTCGTGCCAACGTCCAAATAGTCTGTGCTCCAGCACCATGGATTAGTTTTAAAGCTTTCATTGCACCGGAGCAACGCCGGACTATACTGCTAGTCAGAAATATACAGAGGATACATGTCAATTTTAATTTAAAACTGATTTACATAAAATTTGTAAATGTAAGATTTTGTAGAATTATGGATATTCTCTGTTCACTTTCTTAAATCAATTTGAAGATTGCATATATATATATATATAAAACATTGGATAATATGTATATTTTTAATATATATTTGTGGTTTGTTATACAACATTTAGAATTATACATTTCCTTCTTGATTAATATTTATATATAGATGTGTATAGGCGTGTACACTTACACACACGCACACACACACACACACATATATATATATATGTATACACATATACATGCATCTTATTTACTTCCTTATCTTTTTATATATGTGTGTGTGTGTGCTATCAAAAGCCTACGAATATTTAGCAATTCTACCACATAATTTAATCATGAATTAAACCATATATTTTCACAAATTGACATATTAATCGAATGTTTTCGACAGAATTGTTATCTGTTAAATTTCAATAGGAGGATAAATTCATATCAAATGATCAAATAAATCACAACACATTTTACATATTCATTAGGCGCTATATCTAGTTGACTCAATTTCTGAATTTGAATTAATATTTTATTTTTCTAATTCAGTACTAAATAATAAATAAGTGAAGAACATGAGGTAAACAAGATCAAATCAAAGAATACCAGATAAAATAGCATAAAATAATAAAAAAATCTAAATCAACGATTATATCATGCATAAATTCTAATTAAACGATTTTAATATGATATTGTCAAGATATATAAAAAATGTTTTAATATACTCTAAATTTGCAGGAATAATACCTATAGATGATAATTAGGTAACATGTTCTGACAAAATTACATATGTGTTATATAATGTTTTTCGCTTAAGATTAAGATGTACTATCTGATATATATAAGAAAAGCTTTTGCATATATTTATTTAATGACAATGCCATAAATTTAATAAATGAAATAGGATAAAGAAATCGAACTTGTAGCTATTGTAAAAATCTAAACATATTGAAGTTGAAGAAAAAATTCCCAAAAAATTAGCGATAAGCCCTTGAAATATATTTGGATAAAATGTTAATGATTAAAAAGATTGTAGTTTTTTTCAGGTTTTAAGAAATATATATTTGAAGGTTTATCGTACTTAGAATAAATTTTATAAATTTCTTCAAATGTTTGTCTTCAGAATTTCTGATTTTTTCTACTCTGCTATTTTATTAGTTATCTCATTTTATACCTTATTTATTGTTATCTATCTAATTTGTGACATTTCGATTTATTAATATCCTTATTAAAATATAGAATTCCACTCTTTTTTTCCTATAAAAACTATATCTCTGTATGTGTCCATTGTTGCTATTAACATCTGGAGAAAACTACATTCCCAAATGTCATGTCTCAAATGCAAACTTGTACTTAATTTCACGCTCCTTCAAGCAAACACACAAATCCGTGTATGTGTAAATCTACTAATCAATTTGTAGAAAAAATAGAAGAACGTGATACAGAATTTATATCTCAGAGGATTATGTGGCAGTCCCGATATATTCATAATATACGAGCTTGAGTAAATCTCAAATTTACTGTTGTTAGAATTATATATACATATATATATGGAGTGATATATTAAGTGAATTTGCAGATTGCTATATATGGAAAATACCGCACACACACACACACACACACACACACACACACACACACACATATAGATAGATAGATAGATAGATAGATAGATAGATAGATAGATAGATAGATAGATAGATAGGTTGAGAAACATAATAATAAACTGTTTAATAAACATTATTATACATTGTATTGTAGGAAATATTTTAGAGAAATTAGGCTTACATTCCAGAAATTCCTTTTCGCTAAAATATACAAAAATTAAATTAAATTAGCAAAAATATTTATTCTGTATTAAAAAAGGTCGTAAGCTCTAGTTCCATAAATAATGGATCATTCCTGATTACATTTATGCAAGTGAACCCTACTTCTATTCAGAGATTGCCAAAACTCTACCTTCGACTATTCTTTGCCAGCGGGGGAAGAGGTACCCAGATAAGGCTCGGCCGAAGGGCAGAGTATCATTTGGAGAAAACGCGCAATATCCCACCCATGCTTTAAGCAGGGTTTTCCTGAATATTTTGCCCGGATATTAGGGCTCGGAAAGCTCACGTAAAAACATGCAGTGGGAATGCATTTAATTTTCAGTTTGCCAAAACTTTCTCTTAATCGGCCTCTGCCTTCGGACAAAAAGAAAGCCAAACGGGGATCTGAAAAAGAGCAAAGTTTAGTCTGAGTAAGGACAGGCAAGAACTCATTCAGTCTTATGCAGAGTACGGGAAATTTATTTCCTGAGATAAATTTATTTCCTGAGATAAATGGCTTAAAATATGGCCTTGTGACACGTCCATCCTCAGTAGACAGATAGGTGAATATCAGACAAAATCTGATCCCTGTCAGATTCTCTGCTTCTAGGTAGTGGAACACAGACCAGGCTATGCGCAAGAGCAGAGTATTGTCTGGGGAAAAGGACACAATATTCCGACCACGCTAATGCGGTGTCTACTTGGAATTTTGGACCGAGCGTTGGAGTAGGATGGGATTAAAATCGAGTTTAATAAAACTCTCTGCATTCGGGCATAGATGAATCCAAACGAGGCTTTGACGAATGGCAGTGTTGCATACGGCTTAAATCAACGAGAGCCGATCTCACCTATGGTGCGATTACAGAAGTTTACAACGCCTTACAGTAAAAATCAGCCCTGTATGGAGGCTAAGGTAATTATCAACTTCACTCTGTCTTTAGACTTTCTGGTGGAGAGGAACTCACAGGAGACTATGTGGCAGGCCAGAATCACATTAGGTGAAAAGCTGAAAACAGGCTACGGTGAAATTAGCCCGACCGTGCACAATCATAAAGCCCCTTTGGCAAATCGGCCGTGTGAATCATCCGCCGTTTTTGGGATGCCCGAGTAAATACCGAGATCATCAAAACATTATCCTTGTCGGACTATGCATTCGTGGGTGGGGAGAGACCTTAACAACATCTGGAGAAAACTAGGCACCCGTCATCCACGCGTGTGCGTGGTCTATTGGATACTTTCCTGGGCGGACGCGTTTGGAAAACCCCACAGTAAAAATTGGCTTTGTGCTACATTCCGCTTTTGTCGGTAAGCTCTTGTTAATACCGAGCTCATTAAAGATTTAATGTAGTTAACTCTCTTTTGTGATCGATTGAAGTTTCGATTCACAATAGCTCGTACTGGAATGGCGTCCTTGAAGCCAATATAGTTTGCATAGATATAAGATGATAAGCTATTTCGGGAGTTTATCGACGAGATCGAACTCGTCAATAAGCATCGTAATGAGAACCATCGAAAGATTGTTGGAATTATAATAATATGGACAGCACGGCTTCGGTTGTGTGTCATCCCTAATTCGACCGCGTTCTAGTTAAGGGACACGATTTATGGAATTAAAAATTTTCAATTTTTCATTCTATAGTTGACTCAGTTCATAAGCTCGTCTGTGTTCGTGTAAACTTAAATAAGTCTCTGGTAAGGAAGGCTGGATACTAAAAGTTGAACACATTATTTGCTAAGCGTGAATTACAGAACGAGTCGTTACTGGGGCTACAGTGAGAATTGTCGGGGCTGTGGTTAAACATATAGCGGGATATATTAAAATCAAATTTACCTCGTTTGCTGATGACTATATTCGCTGAATCAATCTATTTGAAATAGTAGTACAAACATAAAGCGGAGCAAAAAATGATCGGATGAGTAAATACCGTGACAGAGAGTGAGTAGCCTTAACTAGAACAGAACTGGCTTTCTTGCTTATCAAGATGGATCAAGCTTTTGTAGTTTAACAGGATGTCTCTGGAGGCAACAAATATAATCGTTGAGCTGTGTGCATAGAAAGTTAGAAATGCATTTAATAGGCCGATCGCATGTGACACATTGCCAGATAAGCGGGCCATAATTTACGGGCACATGGACTAATTTAGAACTACTTCCTGGATTTGATCACGAAGAAACTCAGTCTGATGCTTAGCCAGATATTCCTAAACTCGAAGCGTTGTTGTCTTTCTTTCTTTCCTCTTCTTATTTTGATGAGTTAGTTGACTTAACTTGCTACTTCAAATAAACTGAAATCAGCGTACGAATTACAGCAACTTCGAAGCTATATTTTTTTGAAAATCATGTGTCAACATTCAGATATTAATATAACTTTTTTTTGTTTTCGTTGTTATATTTCTTTCTTTCTCGATACACGGCATAATTCCGTTTTCCCCCTTATAATAAGAATTTACACCTTCGGTCTTGTTCTCATCCGGAGTTACTTAGGATAAAATGGGGTTATTCACGCTATCATCTCCAAATGCGTCTCCCTTCCTTCATCGTTAATCAGAGCCCAGCAAATACAACTTGTCTTATCAAGACCCAACAAGAAACTAAGTGTCTACTTTCATTTTCGCTTCTCACGTGATTAAATTTTGGCGCCAATTTTACCTCCTGCTGCTTCCGAATTTAGATATCTGGTTTATTTCCTTTCTGGCTTTTATCTAGGTCAGCTATCTTTGACCCGCTATTCCAACACTGGCACTGGTCATTCACGTGATCGACCTCTTGTTATTACGCAAAGTCTACTCGCATATGCATGTGTGTGTGTGTGTGTGTGTGTGTGTGTGTGTGTGTGTGTGTGTGTGTGTGTGTGTGTGTGTGTGCTGTTATCTATATATCCGTAACACAAGCCATTTACTCCTCTGTGATTAGCTAATATATCACTACTGTTTTGTATAGGACAATTTAGCAATCATAGTCGCCTTTGAATCTTTCGGCTCTGAAGTAACTGTTTTTTATATGTGTGTGGTGATTGGAATATTTTTAGCCAATCACATATTTTTAATGAAAAGTCAAGTTTTCGCGTGATGTCTTTGGGAGCCTCCTCTTCCCTTTAATTACGATGACTTTCCGCAAGTTACTCAGTAGGCACCAGGCTGCGAAAGGAAACCACGTAGGTCTACTCAAACATTTTTAACGCACACACAGACACAGAATTTTCTAATCACAATTCTCTCTCTGAACATTACGCCAAGAACTTCTTTTGAACTTTTGACCAAATTTTGTGTTATACACAATCACATTCAAAGTAACTGTATTCTTCATGTTATTCCTTCTTACATGCAAACATTTCTAACACTTATAGAACATCATTTCAGCACAGGAAAGAATTTTGGCTTTGATCAATACCAGTCAAAGGGGAATAACTTTTCCATCTTACTCTATGTGTACTAATATTACATGCTTTGTTTTGTTCATTGTTGTATATGATTGAATTTACATATATGTTTTTTTTTTTTTTTTTTTAATCATTTCACCCCAAGCAAGGCATTCCACTGCCACTATTGCGCTTGGGGCTACATAGGGGGAGGTAAATAGGAAGAGTGGTTAGATATAGGAAATGTTAGAAGTGGGGTGATAGATAGTTGGGTGGGTGGGAAGAGTGTTTGAAAGAATGGAAGTTAGTTTGTTAGGAGGTGTCTATTGACCTATTGACCTTGGTTACAAATTGAAATTGTTGTCTTTATTATATTGAATTGTCTGTTGGACGTGTCGTAATATAAATCGCAAAGGACCTAAAAATCTTCTCCAAACTGTAACTGAAGCACACGCCTGTTCTTGCCCTTTTGCTGGAACTGAGTTTCAACAACTGGAAGAGGCCCGGATGTATACTTCAATGATTCAGAAGGGGTATTATCAAGTCACTATAATGAAACATGAAAAATGGGGATGGCATATGTAACTCTCGGCCTTTGATGATAATGAGTTGAAAATTTTAGCAAAGATCTTAATCAACACTCTGGAAGCTGTCCTGTCTAGTCTAATTGGCTTTGTGCAGATTTGTGCTCTGAGGGGTTGTGCAATTCAGGATAACTTTCATTTTGTACACAAGTCGCCAGTGAACCTGGGCTGATCAATTTAGATCAGTCCGTTGCATTCGATAGGGTGATCATTGTATTGTAGAGGCTGTCATTTTGCCGGTGGTTTCAGGCCGTAATGTAGTAATTAGATTCAATTTCTATACGCCTCTTCGGTGCACTGGTCAAAAAGAATGTTGTATTTTGTGTTGAACCGTTCCATTTGGCAAAATTCTCTGATTTCACCTTCGTTTTACTGTTTTATGTTGGAACCTTTACTTTTCAGGTAAAAGGCAATATGTTCTCATGCGGAATCTTCTTATGTACTGCTACTACTTCAAAAAGGTACACCGCCTATTTTGATGACGTTTCGTTTCTCAGGTTAAGCATGGCCGAGACTGACGAAGTCGGCAAAGTTATCTGAGGCTACGAGACGGTAACAGGGTCAAGATCAACCTCGATGAATCTGTTGTGTTGCTTTTGGGTGTGTGGAAGTGAGCTTATCTACCAGGCATTTCATCGGAATATACGTGCTCATCAAGATATTTGGTTTTTATCTCGGTCCTGATCAATTTATGGAAATGAATTTGTCGGATTGGCGGAAGAAGATCGTGGGTGTAGTTCGTCTGTGGTCCCGGAGTTATATGTGCTTCAAATGGAAGGCGGAAATGTGGGTTTAGCTTATCTACCAAATTCTCCTTTCACGAATCCCCAAGTTTGACCCCGTATGCAATGCTAATGCAATGAGTTAGTGTCTTGCACACCTACTTGTGGGAAGAAAAAGCTCCCAAACTATTTTGGGTGATTTGTTACCTTTATCCTTCTGAAAGCAGTCTGGGTATACATAGAGTTGAGATTCGTTAACATATGTTTCGTGTGGGTTTCCAGGACTGAATGTATCCGCAAGTAGATGGGTAGAGTGAATTCTAGAAAAAAAAACGCCAATAAAATTTTCCATGCCTGAAATGTGTGCACTCTTGAGGAGGCCTACCTTGCGTTTGCTGCGGTGAGTCGGTGGAGGCTTTGTGTCATACCTTCTTCTACCTCAACGTCCTAGTCCCCTTGTGCAAATTTATTGTTTTTTATGCTCCGCAGAAAATTCTTCGTAACTGAGACCAGTTTTGTTTGTGGCAATATCGTACACCCGTTAATTAATGCGGAACATAGGGATCTTGTGCTGTCTCGGTGTTATCCCAGTGGTGATACGGACGACGCGACAGAATGAATTCCGTGGTAAAAAAAGTTTACCTCTTCCAAACAGATTTTGTTGTTTAGGTATCAGCTTAAAATCTAAATCAGTACAGAAAGGCGACTACTCTATCCATTGCAATTTGGTAAAATTTTCGTGAGTCTTTGCTGACTTGAAATGTCAGTTCTCTAATGGATGTCGTACACTTCTCATTTTTTGAGTGCGTTCTTTTGTAATATTTTGTGTGGTGAGTCGATTTTTTGTTTTTAATTCATCCAGGCCACCCTATCCATTTCGTCAAATCAAGTAAAAATTCTGCCACAATTAAAGATGTTCGAGGATATAATTAAGGTCATGTTTTTAATTTCCTGAGCATATCGTATTATACATATTGTAAATAATCGCTAGTTTTTTTATATTCAAATATTGTTATTCTCTCTCCTACCAACAACAGACAAATTATAGATTTGGGAAATAGTAGGCCATCATAAAGATTTGCTGTGTTATCGTCGTTGTCGTAAGAATGGTAAATAAGAATCTGGTAATTTGGTGCAATCTTTATTGTATAGTCTGTGTCAATATTGTAGCTACCTAAGTTTACGATAAGACTGTTGAATAACCACCCATCTTTATCCCCATTTTTAGCACAACGGCTAAATTTGTTTATTGTAGCAAGAAGAAGTATTAGTTCATTAAAGTTTATATTCAAGCCAATGCAAATTGTCTCTAACAATTCTAATACAAATATATTTTAAATTATATATTCCAATTCAGTAGTAAAAAAACGTTGTTGCAAAAATTTAGAAATCGTTATAGAAATTTTGCATGTTGAATAAATCTAAAGCTGTTATGTTAACAATAGCCGGTAGGGGTTAAATAATTAAACATTCAAATCAATTTATATCCTTTAAATTTTAAAAATTCCTAGGAAATTAACTGGCATGTTTTTCATATAAACATTGCATTGTTAATGCACCTAATAATTTATAAGTTGCATGTTTGAGATTTCTTGTCGGCAAAAAAAAAAAACATTAGTGATATCTATATGGCAATAATCTTTAATGCAATTATTTCAAGAATAAGTGATTTCCATTTTTAAATCTTCAGCATATGATTTGTGCGCGTGCGTGCCTACAGAAAAAGTTTGATAGGGGATGCTTGAAGCGAAACAATCAAGTGGACTATTGTATTTCAAGCTATTTCGCATTATTCAGCGCAGACAACGAACAACGTCTATCTTCGGTATAGAGACAAGCAGATATAGAATAATTCTTTTTTGTGTTCTGGGCACGCACAGAGATGTTTCTAATGTAAATTGCCAGTAATTGTTTCTTTGCAGACTTTTTCTAGCCTCACAATTAACTCTGAATCACCTTTCAATGAAGACCATTGTTTGCTAACGCTAGCTATGCTTCGTTTTTCTTTTGTCGCGATTTCTTGCATTCCAATTAGTTGTAAATCTTCAACTTTACATCTCTTGAAATAATACGCCCAGAATATATATTAATCTTAGCAAATTACTTAATATTCTGTGCAATTCTGCTGACGTGATCCTCCTTCAGTGAAACTACAATTTAACTGCCTGCAATACTAACACCAAACATTAATTCACCTCCTCACTTTTGTGATTTAAGTCAAGTTGCCTTATCAGTTCCAAGAAATGCCAATCATCTGGCACAGAAATCACGTACATGTTATACACTGTTACATTAATCATTAAATCTACTCTTATGAAATCAGTTTTACTTTCTGTACTTCTGAATCATCTTTATTCTCGTCTCTCTCTGAGATAGTATTATAACTTTCGTCAATGTTCTGAATATTCAGCAATATTTATTTAACTTTACGTTTACAAAAAACATTTTTAATGATCCGAATCCAGTCAGGATGATGGCATTTAGGCCTGTATATAACTTTCTGTATTTTGTGCCTCTTAGTATGGTCTCTGTTTATGTTTTCTCTCCTAATCCTAGTAATAACGATTGATGTTATAAGCTTATTTAGAAGACGATTCGCTGGGTTCCTCTCTCTTTGTTGCTTTTGATATAATCTGAAATTTGATTTAACATCGTCATTTTCGTAAGAATATTGAATTATGTCATAATTGGCATTTCTGATATTAGTATTTTTTCCTATAACATATTGTAATCTTTAAACGTTTTCTGTTGTCGAAGGGTGAAATAAATTGTTTAATGATTTGTCTCAGAGTGAACGTATCCTTCTTATGAGCGTTGTTTATCTGCTTGCCGTGAAATATTTTAAGGTTTTCTCGTACTGAATTTCAATGCTACTGTCTTTTAATTTATTTAGCAAATATTTTATTATTTATCAATAATGTGTTTGAGAAAATTCTTTTTAACCAATATTACATTTGTACGATATCCGTCTGAAAATAAAAGGTTTGATTCTACTCCTTGAAGTATAGGCATCGTCAACAATGAGATCTTGCCACAGGGCCTGATGAACATCCTGAAAATATATTAAGTGATCCTGAAGTGCACTCGAAAAAACGGCAGGATTGCTTCTCGAAGACGATGCACCTGGTCACATCGCACTGAGCATCCGACAGTTAAAGGCCGAGAACAGCATCGCCATACCAGAACAACCTCGATATTCATATGATATGGTTCCGTGTGACTTTTTACTTTTCAACAGGCACAGATTCATCATAAAGGAGATCAGTTTTGAAGGGATTGTGATGACCTAAAGGCCTTGAATGACAGAGCAAAATGTTATCCAAGAAGAATTCTTCCAGCAATGCACCGATACCCCACAGAAAAAGATTAAAAAGTGCATTAGACATAAAGGAGTTAATTTAAAGAGATAAATTACGTAGTTCATTGTTTGGAATTTAAATAAATTGTTCGTTCCAATAGTATCCTTACTTTTCAAACACATTAGTTATATTTCAGATCACTAAAAATATTTTTGGGAAGAAGTTTGGTGTGCTCTAATAGGTTAGGTTATGTTATCGGTTTAATGCTATATTGTTGGGACCCATCAATATCATAATGCATGAAACAATAGTTCTTATTAGTGAATTTTTTTGCATAAGTAGGCGTTAAATACATTACTGCTGGGCTCTGTGTAAATAAGGAATCGGTAATAGAAAAGTATACAGATGTTGGACAATATATTTTTTATTTTCACCTGGAATTACAGCCATAAAAACGATGTTCAGAACGGCTCATGATTAACCATAGTAGACATTCATTGTTTGTTATTTATAACAGTATATATTTAGAATATATATATCAGGCGCGTGACGTCTGTAATTATTTAGGATAGATAGCATGTCACATGTATTAAATCTACTAGAAATATTTCACATATTATGCATAATCATCCGAGTAACCGTCATAATTTTGTTTGATTAGTAGTGTATTTTTAGCAAAAGGGAAATGTACGGACGATCTATTTTATTCGGGTTAGACACTGTCTATATTTCCTGCCTAGACGACATCACAAACTAAACACACACACACTCACACACACACACACACACACATTTTTATATTTACAAAGCGACACACACAATGTGCGATCAAAATTGTCGCTAAGTAATATTTTGAATTTCACCCATGCGTGTTGTTTTTTTGTAGATGTTTTCGACTGCTCAGAGTAGCAGTATCAGTTAGGTACATTCTGTGAGAAAAAAAAAGAAGAAAAATGACATAATTCACTCCGCTAGAAATATGGATAGAATTTGCTGTACTGCATGACATTAAGGTAGGAAGCTCCGAAACAACCATTTCTGTCTATTTGTGTGTCAATCTTAGGACAGGATAGAGGATTCACAAAGAGTTAGATGAGTCTAATCGTGATTATGAAGGTACGTCTTTTCTGCAAAATTAAGAAAAGAACACCCGATTTAATTTGTTGTTGAGCGCCTCACGCTAAACATGGAGGCCTACATCAAGTGCTTGGAAGAGGTATTGATGGCCTGGGTTAAGAGTGTCTACTGAAAAATCCTGTCTAGTAAAAAGCCTCTGAAATATGCCAAACACGCATGAGTTATCAGCCATTGTTGTCATATAATTTCTATGAGCACATCAACACATACATGTGGCCACCAAACACCCAAGATCACAACCCCACTTAATTATTATGCGTGGGGTGTAATTGAGAAAGAGACCATAAACCTCCTTGTAATACAAAAAAATGAAGTAAAGGCAAGTGTTATAACAGCATTCATCAAGTTCAAAAGAGATCCAAGATTCCGGATTCATATTTAATTACTGATATATGTAATTAATAGCTAAGTTTATACAACATGTAGCACTGTTTAATTAACATCTGAATAATTTTTAAGCTTGTGCGTATTCCCATATATATATATATATATATATATATATTATTCATACACGCTCCCACAAACCTATATGTATATATACATATTTATATATATAAACATACACACACATATATATATATATATATATATATATATATATATATATTTGAATTGTTATGAAAAATTATTAGATTTTAAGAAGTTTATAGATCACCTGAACTTTTTCTAAGATAATAATGCCACTATAAACATTAATATATCTTATTCTAAAACTTTTGTTAGAAATCTGGTAGTAACACTGATCTAAAGTGTTATTTGCTAAATTCGATGATTTTGCATGCAAATTTACGTATTCCACCACGTTTATAGGATCTAGTAAAAATGTTAAAATTGCTGAAATATTCTGATGTTCCAATACGGACCTCGGAAGGTAATATTACATTGATCTGTGCAAAACATACTCGATATTCCACCCGAACGCGTTGCTTAGAAAATGCTAATTTCCGAAGATAATCTAGACGTCCATTTTTTATAACCTCGTTTGTTAACGCTAAGTATGCAAATTGCTAATCTTGTTATTAAAATTGAGGATTACTGCCATGAATATGCAGAAGAAAAAAAAAGAACTTCGTTAAAACGTCAGTACGGAGATTTATTGTCAGCTGTTGACCCAGAGCGAAAAATGAAATATGTTTTCAGAAGTTAACATTTTTAATGTGGACGGAAGTCCAAAAAAATAGATGAAATGATGGAACTAATAATTATAAATGCTAAAAAATTAAAAATCACTGATTTCGAAAATTTTGTCACGAGAAAAAATTCGGTTTCACATTAAAGTTAGTTGTTTGTACGTGGTTTATGTGCCAAAATTTAAAAATTCATAAATTTTATTTAAAAAAAATTTCTGTAAAATCTAAATTATCGCACGGATTTTCAATAAAACATATTACACAGACATATAAAATTATCACAAATTTGTGATACATTTCCATTGCCATTTATACGTTGGAATAAGAGTCAGCACACCGAGAAGCAACGAGCGAAGACATACAAGATATAATGCAAACTTTTATAGCCTTTTGAAAATTTAATCTCGCAAGTCATTTTTATTGATGTCAGCTTTTCAGTGATGACACTCAGATGATAGCCACGGGCTGAAATAAGTAACATTAAAGAACACGCTGAATTTAGAGTTAAGTTGATATCAATTTTATGCTCACACCAATTGATTCTGAATTGTTTGATAATCACACCGAATTTATTTTTAATTTTTATTTTTATTTAACGATGAAAGTTTTGTAAAAATAGAGTATCAAAGCTATCCATTGATTTCTTTATATTACATTCAATGAATTGCAAATACTTTTTGCGAATGATAGGTGAGTTCATTCTTATTATTTTCCGAACAGTCCTGAATTCAGACGAACCATTTCCGATACTGTTTACAACCCAAATAAAAAAAAGCCAGTATTGTAAGTCTATTTAAGATTTTTCTAGGAAGATACCCTATATAATCTTTATTTCTATGAGGGCATATTACTAAATGACAAAGATGTAAATAAAAAAGAATCTGAACTAGGCTCATCATTCATTGTAACCACTCTCGGCTAACGGTTGCACTACCGGCAGATTTATATTTCAAATACCATTTGCAAAACAGGTAGGGCATCTCCACACCAGAGAAAAGGGAAGCCCAATTTTCAAAAAAAATACTATTCAACTTCTACTTTTTTGTTTTCTTTTTTTCATTGCATTCATAGACACTAAGTTTTAATGCAAGAATGAGATTAATTCCAAACAATTCTCGTTCGAATTCCAGTTAACACTTACTCCCTTAGTCAAAAAGAATTTCAAAAGTGTCCCGTTTCATTGTTACACTATTTAAATCATTGTCCTCATTCTCTTGGCATTTGTACAACGTTTCAGCTGTTGAACACTCCGGCATTTTTCAGGTGTTTGGAATTTCGAACTGAACCCTGAAGTAGCCCGGATTACAACTGTCGAAATGTCGTACAAATGGCAACAATAATGAGAACAATAGTCAGAATATAAATAGTGTAAATACTACCTCATCTCAGAAATATAAACAAATGCTGAAGTACATTGTTTTCTGATATTTATTAAACAGAAAATATTATCATTCCAAAAGATGAATATATTCAAACACTGAATATGCCTAAGAAGCATATTATCTACTACTTATAAAGTGAAACAAACCAACTAAAAAGGGTAATAAAAGCGATTCAATTAATAATGTACTTTATATAATGTCATGGAATGAAGTATAATATAATGAAATAATACATTATCCCAAAAAATGCTACATTGTTTAATAATATATTTTTGTTAGACCTGTACGTTTTCAATTAAATGATAAATAAACTTTCATATAACACTTTATAAAAGAACAACGTGCTATATGACAGTTTATTCATCATTTATTCTCAAATAAAAAAATTATTAAACGTTATAAAATGCAACAGTGCCTACACACAATAATATAGACAAATACAAAATAATATCTATAAATTTTGATAATGAAATATTGTGTAAGTTAAAGTTTAAATTGTATATTGAACTTATGAATTTAATACGTTATAATATTATAATTCAGATATAATAATATATAATGAAAATCATACTAATATTGGTTGGTTAATATCTGATATAGTTTAACAGTAAAAAATTAAGGCTTCATCAGAAAATGAAACAAAGAGAAGAAATGAGAATTCTGGTATCATAAATTGGTTTGTTTTTCTAATAAAGATACCTGAATTTTTTTCTCGCCCATATATTTTGCGATGAAGCTTTTATATAAAAGCAAAACGCCTTAAATTTATATACGTTTCCAATTTGTTTCGTATCTTTCATTATTTGTTCACTGTTGTAAACAATTATTGAAAACTTTTATTTGGTTCAGGTAACTGGAACTAAACATCCCCCATACTTATTTGGCCATGTGTTCTTGTGAAAATCAGTGTATTAATTTTTAGGACTTATAAATCTAATGTCTCAGTGAATATTTCTTATTTTTTTACCAGAGTTCATATTGCAATCTTTGAAGCTAATGTTTTTCTCCCATGATGCATTTATTTGCTTGTCCAGCTTAGGTGATATTTGTGACCTAGCATTTTTCTCGCTTTCTTTTCCTTTCTTCTCTTCTTTCTTCAATCCTGTTTATTTTACTTTCTTTCTTACACTTCCCTTTCCTTTTTCTCTCCCGTCGCCTTTCTTTCGTAGTCTTTTTTTTCCCATTCTCTCTTTTCGCCCATGCTCTATTTATTTTTTTCTGTCCAATTTTTACATTTTTCTCTCTTTTTCCTTCTCGCTTTTACATTCATTTCATTTTCTTTTTTTCTTTTTTTATGTCTTTTTATTTCTCTCGCCTTTCTTTTTCTTTCGCATTTTCTTTATTTCGACAACTCTGTATTCCACCCCCTTTCTTTGCATTCTCTCTTTTTTTCCCTTTTTTTCTCTCTCTTCTTTTGTATCTATTTATACCTTTCTCTCTTCCTTTTTTCTTTCTCTCCTAATCTAGTTCTTTTTTCTCCGTTTTCAATTTTTTTTCTCACTCTTTACAGATTTCTCTACCGCTCTCTTATCTTTCTCAAACATTCAATGAAATCTATCAAGTATACCTACAAACATATATTATTATTCTCTTCAATTAGGCTCATCTTGTACAATGCTAAACAGGGAAAATAATGATAAAAATGTCAATTATCCTAATGTGATGATCGCAAGTGCCATGAAAAAATATTTGAATTTAAGATTTTTATGAGTTCCACTACCGATTACTAGCGTTGATATGAATTTCACGAAAGTCTGAAATACCAAATTGCATGTAATCTGCAATTATGCATATTTTTGGCAAATGTTTACATTTACTTGGCTACAATTCAAACACACTGAAGCAAATATTTATTTTAAAAATGCACATATTTGCTCCATTTTAATGAAGAACCTATTGGATTTATTTGTGTATATATATATATATATATATATATATATATATATATATATATATATATATATATAATATTACCTTCAAATATTTTGTCCACAATACTGACGGCAGGCACTCGTACAAAGCACAGTTTGTATGTCTACCAATGATGAGAGTGTGGTACCAGTTAGAAGCAGTTAATATTTTACAGAATATTATTAAACGAGAAAAATTAAGAAAAAGAATAAGCTTGTAGGACGAATTTAATGAAATGGATGAGGAATGAACGTGAGCACGAAGATAGGTATTAAAATGCAAAAAAGAAAGGGAAGGAAGATATACATAGAAAAACAGTAATATATGCATGCATAGACATGGTCGGCGCAATTGTATACTACCCCAATATATAACGTCTCCCCTAATATGTGATAGACCCACCTCTTTAATCCATCACTTTCAAGAGAGAATATTTATATAAAACTGGTGTTTGCTCGGGTGTAATGAAAGCTTTAAATCTAATCCATGGTTCTGGAGCCCAGACACTTTGGACGTTGATACGAAAGAGTATAAAGCAATAGTTGTTTCTAGTTAAAGCGAAACCATACACTGAAAAAAAAATGAACGGATGTAAGGCACATTTTGAAGGTTGGTGAGAATCGGATAAAAATTGTGGATTTGTATAAAGGACATACAGACAGATAAACAGATACACACACAAACATCTTGCCTTTTCTATATATATATAATCGATTTCCTGCACTATTGTAAGAACCTCAGCCTTGAAACTTCTGAATATCGCTTTTTCATATCTTTGTTTATGAGTGTATCAAATTTTATTAAAATCATACCACTAGTTCTATAACGCAATTTTTCCGATTATCGATTTTCGATATTTATCGGGGGTACCTCGACACAAAACCTACCTAAGAACACTCGCAGACGCTTATTATACAACTGTATAAATTTTCAAGAAAATCTGTTCAACCGCACAGACACACACAGACACACACACGCAAAGTTCCATTCATAAATAAGTTTATATATATATATATATATATATATATATATATATATATACACCACACACATACATATATATTTCTTCATTATTATCATATTAGGAGACAAATATGTAATGACAAGCTACTGGTTGGGTGATTATTAATTGACATTAATCGAATAATTATAAAGCATTATAACGAGGTAGTGTAAACGCATAAACTTAGATTTTGTTTTATACTATTCTAGAAGAAAGCTGATCTAAAAAAATTTCAAGGAGAATTTCGAATTAAAACTTTCGATGGAAATTGAACAGAAGAAGATCCACAGGTTGGCTATATATAATGGATAAAACAAGGAAAATCGAATTCTCAGTCGATATTCTGTTTGTTCAACTGGATGAAGAGTATAAACACTGAAACAAAATCATGCAGAAGAACCTATGTATGGAAATGATAAAAAAGATTAACCCTAAATTAAAATGTTAGTTGCGTTATACATTGTGGTTTAATGCATTTCGAGGAGACGTGTTCGAATTTCAGTCGAGTTCGCTGGATTCATTTAGATGACAATACACTTGGGAAAGATATGTATTTATTTCGTTTTCTTTGTAGATATGTGTTGAATAGCAGGACAGACTGGGTTTTATAGTTAGCAACCAGTCTGCGGCAGAAAGAACTGGCAAAACACTGGCAAAACAAATCTTCAAACGCTTTCATCCAGCATGCATTTAGCTATCATGGAAGAATAGGCTTATAAAATTAATATGAGAATAATATATCTGCAACATTGACTAGTAAGCTTTTCTTTCTTTTAAACGCTTAGTCATCTTGAATGAATCTATTCATTAGTCGTGTCTATTTCATATAGTATCCATTAAGTTATATTTTCACTTTTTCTTAATTTAGAAAATAATTAAAATCCTTATCATAATAGACACATTTTTAGACACTATTCAGGTATTTGCAGTGTAATTTGGAGAGACCTCTCTAAAGCGCAGTACCGTAAGAGGGTACAGAGAAATAGTACGCTGTCCCGATCATATCACTTCTCTTCTCTGTACCGACAAAAGAATGGAGGGCATTTCATGAGGGGAACGTCTTAGTTGAGAGAAAAATTTCAATGTTAATCGCCTTCGGTCTTCATTCCGGGATTTCTCGCTGGATTTATTCTCATAGCAGGTTATGATTGCAGGGAAGCAGACGTCTAAAATTAAGAAACGCTTCTCGAAGAGCGATTATTATTGTGTTGTTATTTTTCATCATATTTCGATTTCTGCTATGGTCGCATTACCTGTCGTTATGGTTCTATGTTTTTTTATCTCCCCTATCATCCCTAGCGTTACATAGACAAAGTACTCTATAGTGTGTGGGCTGTACTTAACAAGACAATTTTTTGTATATCTCTTAAGCTGGGGTTCCGAGGGATTCTAGCAATGCGCTGTTTTGTTCCTTTTTTGTATCATTTCAACTGCACTGATTATCGCTGGCACGATTCTTGATTTCAATTTCCAAAGTTTTTTCGATTTCAATTTCCAGGTCTTTATATTTGTACAGTTTTTTGAATTCCTTGGTTGCTATTTTGCAATCCGCTGGACAAGCCATGTCAATTTATAGGCAATTTTTTTTTCTGGTTGTTAACAATAATGTCCGGCCTATTTGCTTCATTTTTTTTGTCTGCGTAGATGGTGTAATCCCATATAATGGTGACATCTTCTATTTCTGTTATGGGTGATGGGTGATGTTCATACCAGTGTTTGTTGACAGATTGTCCATAGTGTTTGCACGTTGTCCAATGTAAATATTACCCAACTCTATCGTACGAAATATCATGAGATTAGATGGTCTTTTGTTTTTTGGTGTTTATCAGAGAACCTGCATTTTGGATCCACATTATTATGTATAATATTTGCCTGAAAGTTCCTAGTGAAAAGATTTGGTCTTGCGCTACAAGAATAAAGCCTTCAGTCTCATACTTTAATCTAGATGTACGTAAGAATTCAATGAGTATTAATATTTATCAACATTGGATTAATTGGCACGTTCTGGATATTGGCCATGCAGAGGTTTGTCTTGCCAGCGTTGTTTTATCTGTTCAAGAGCTTTATCTTTGGCTTTCATTTTCATATATTTTGCCGCAATAGTTGGTTCTTTGCTTCTGTTTTGCTTTTATATAGAATCTACTAAATGTAAATCTTGTTTGTATTTTCCACCTTCTTTTATTATTGAATATTTTTCTATTTGTTTTCATGTTGTTTGAATAATTTTATCATCCAGTCCTTTGTTGTTTCTATTTATGGTAGCAAGCCAATAGTTGTTGTCTTGTATGACAATTCCAGCTGAATAAGACCTCTCCCAACTTCTTTATGGTGTATATTTAGACAGTTTACATCAGCATTTGGACGTTGCATCTTATGCCTAGAAAAAAGCTTTCTTGTTTTAGAATCCATTCTCCTGATGTCGTTTAGAGTCCAGTTTAAGATGTTGAAACTATATTAGACAACTGGGATAACAAGACTATCAATGGCCATAATTCTATTATTATTATTATTATTATTCTGTCATTTTTCAGCATATTTCGATTTCTGCTTTGGTCTCACTACCAACCAAGTCTGCGGGGAGACCTAAGGCAGGAAGTGGCGTGTTGTTATGACTCCATTTCATGTTTTTCTATCTTCCCTATCATCTCCAGCATTACATAGATAAAGTTTTCCTTAGTGTGTGGGCTGTACTTAATAAGACAATTTTTTGTATATCTCTTAAGCTGGGGTTTCCAGGGATTCTTTCAATGTGTTGTTTTGTTCCATTTTTTATCATTCCAAGTGTTCCTACTATCACTGGCACAACTCTTGTTTTCAATTTCCACATTTTTTCTATTTCAATTTCCAGGTCTTTATATTTTGACAGTTTTTCAAATTCCTTGATTGCTATGTTACAATCCGCTGGACAAGCCATATCAATTAATAGACAAGTTTTCTCCTTCTGGTTTTTAACAATAATGTCTGGCCTGTTTGCTTCAATTTTTCTGTCTGTGTAGATGGTGTAATCCCATAGAATGGTTACATCTTCTATTTCTGTAACCGGTGCTGGGTGATGTTCATACCAGTGTTTGCCTACAGCTTTTCCATAATGTTTGCATATTGCCCAATGTAAATATTGCCCAACTCTATCGTGGCGATTTTTATATTCATTTGGGGCAAGCACAGAACAGCCTGAGATTAGGTGGTCTATTGTTTCTTGGTGTTTATCACAAAACCTGCATTTTGGATCCATATTATTATGCATAATATTTGCCTGAAAGTTTCTCGTGAAAAGACTTTGGTCTTGTGCTGCAAGAATAAAGCCTTCAGTTTCAGACTTTAATCCAGATGCACGTAACCATCGATGAGTATTAACTTTGTCAACATTGGATTTATTGGCACGTACTGGATATTGGCCATGCAGAGATTTGTCTTGCCAGCGCTGTTTCATTTGTTCAAGAGCTTTATCTTTGGCTTTCATTTTCATATTCTTTGCCGCAATAGCCGGCTCTTGGCTTCCGTTCTGCTTTTCTATAGAATCTACTAACTGTAAATCTTGTTTAAATTTACTGCCTTCTTTTATTATTGAATATTTTTTCTTCCTTTTTTATGTTGCCTTACTAATTGTATCATCCAATCCTATGTTGATTCTATGTATGTTAGTAAGCCAATAGTTGTTGTTTTGTATGACAATTCCAGCTGAATAAGACCTCTTCCACCTTCTTTACGGGGTATGTATAGACGGTCTACATCAGCCTTTGGATGATGCATCTTATGCTTAGAAAGAAGCTTTCTTGTTTTAGCATCCATTCGTCTGATGTCGTTTAGAGTCCAGTTTAAGATGTTGAAGCTATATTGGACAACTGGGATTGCAAGGCTATTAATGGCCATAACTCTGTTCTGTGAATTTAATTCAGTTTTTAATATCATTCGTAGCCTTCTATAGTACTCTTTACGCACTATTTCTTTCATTTTTTATGGTGAATGTTTTCACTCTCATTTACACCTAGGCATTTATAAGCTTCTTCTGGTTTCAATTCTTTTATTGTTACAGCAGGGTCTAGGCTAATTGAGGATGTTTCTTGTATTGATATTATTATTATTATTATTATTATTATTATTATTATTATTATTACTTTCGCTTTAATGTGAATGTATTTTATTTGGCGGCATTTGTCAGTTTGAGCATGGTCAAAATATCTCAAGACCCTGACGAATTGTGATTAAACTTTCAGAGAACATTAGCTTGACGATTGTCAAGGAAAGATTATATTTTATATTCGATACACTATGGGATAACGTTTCTGGGTTAATAATGTTCCTTAATAATGTTTTTTCTTACATTATAAATGCTAAATAGCAAATTAACCTCCATAAATTTCTGTACGTTCTTCTGTACATATTCTGAAATCCATTTTTTTCCACAGAAATATCACTATTTACGATATAAATTAATATTTATTATGCATTAGCAAAAAGATAAAAAGAAAAGAAAAGAAGATAAGATATGCTACTTGCTGATATGTGATCGGTATTTTCTAAAGATTTGCAGTTTTTGAATGCTCTTTTTATCATTATTTTATAATTATTTTTATTTATGTGTCTGTTGTTGATATTATTTTCTTTTCTATTATTAAATAGAAAATTTAAAATGACAACAAAAAACCCCTAAAAATTTCTTGAATTCACTGTACACAATTTAAAGCATCTATCAACTCATCATTCTAAACATGTGGCAAGTATTATTTCAATATCTCTCAAGCAACAAACTTTTACCAAATTGAACAGAATGACATCAACATCTGACTTTTTGAAGAGAAATCGTCCTCCCAAGATTGAGTAACTGAACGCACCTATACCACACACTCATTTCTCAAGAAATTTATCGTGAATGCAGTTAATGTCACGAGGAATCAAATATAAGACATATTCTAAGAAAGTCTAGTAACACTGCAACAACACGTCAACTATTTTATCATATGAATAATCTAGAGAATATGTTCAAGATAGAATTAGAAAATAACTTAGCCTACTATAAAACAAACGATTACACTAAAATCTAGAGAAATAACTGAAAAGTAATGGAACCAAAAGAATGTTTATTCATATATTAATAAACAATATAGTCATTATATCTGACTTTTTGGTATGCCGATAAAACAAAGCAACCAATCAATCAAATCATTGAAAGCCAGTTATCTTTTTTAATTAATAGCATAACATATTTGCCTAAACTACAAAGGAGTTTAACAACTGATATAAAATGTTTTTCCCAATATATCTAACAGATCTCTCACGATTTCCTATGTCCAATCAACATTTCACATAGCTTGCTTAATAATTAATCTGACGAAAAAGCTTGTGTCTATAATTTATTGCCGCCGTTTATTCCATGTCATCTACTTAACACTTAACATATATTCTTAATTTGTGTACGTGCAAACTGATATTTTAATAAAACAGCTACAGCTAAATTATTTCTTTATGATTTAGTGTGAAGTCATTTTTATTTTTTAGTTTAACGCTCATCTATGTTCCACACACAATGATATCCATGTTCTTTGGTATGAATAATCGTATATATATATATATATATATATATATATATATATATATTAAATTCATGAGCTGAATATTTCCGCTTGAGGTTAATAGAGTGTATTCAAAACTGTGTTCATGGTGTAAGTTATGATATTCGAAGCCTATTTGAAATCATGTGTATGAAGTTATATCTGTATGTGTAAATGCAGTTGGAAAAATGTATTTTTGGTTCAGCCCAAACTGGAATAAATACTAGATTTCTAGTTCTATACATTATTATAATCGTTTTCATATAGAAAATAGATGTCGATAATATTGACACACATGTAATAGCTAGTCATTTCCTGTTTTTTATAGTTATTTGCTAATACTGAATAACATTTATTCATTTTCGTCCTCGATGGAATTGAATGGTGTGATCGTAAGTTTCTTGAACAGTTAAAACATTGTCTCGTTCTTTCTACATTTGATGGCTGAATACGGGAGAAGTATTCACTCATGAGGAGTAATCTATCTGAAGCAATCTCTTTCGTGGTCAAAGTTTTATTAGTTTTTCAAATTGAATGCTCGGATGGCCAAAAACATAAGAAAATTGATTCGATCGGGGTAGCCTACGCCCTGTCAATTGACATCAAGTAAGGAAGCCTACCACTCATGGTTTTTGTGTCAATGTTGCAAAGGATACATGCGTACCTATGAATCACAGTCTATTATTCTACTAGCCATTGAACGTACAAGAAGGATCATCAGATTTTAATCAGATTGTGTTTTCAATCCTGCTAGGAGATTTTCATACCTTCTTGTGGGGAAACCTGATTAGTCACCGATTATCGGACATTATGGTAGACATTACTATGTTACATGGTGAAATTAATCTTATATCCGGGATCATAAGAAGAGAATGGAGCCATAACGATCTCTTACAATATTGAAAAAGTTAATATACTTAAAGATAATACAGATTAATTGATAATCTCCATCCGATACGTGCCCAAAGTTTTCACGAAGATAAAGAGCCAAAGAATAATGTGTGTGTTTTCTCTTAAACAGAATGGAATAGGAAATGAATATTACAAAATTCTAATGTATACATATCAATTGACCAGAGAATTAAAAAGATAAAAATTGTCGCTTTCGAAGAATGATCTAAGCGGAAAGAAGCTGTCTGAAGATCTCTTAGTGGAACGCATTTCTAACCGAAGAAATACATAGAAAATGAAGATACTTCAAACGTGCTGACTTGGAAAGTTTGCTGAAAAGATAGCATCAAAATATTTTAGTGATAGAATAGTGATGTGCTTGCAGCGTTAGGTATTTGGAACAGTCAATATGAAGAGAAACAATTCATCCCACTCATTTTAAGTCAGCTCATCTTTCTTTTCTGTGACGTGTCACTTCAACATAAAGGCGATCATGATGTGCACATATTTCTGAACACTGTAACTATTAATAAGATGTGTTTTCCTGTTATTTCCCTCAAACGCCGACTTTACTTCTTTTTGCTCAGGCCTCTTAAGTATATCAGACACTAGCTTGCAGTGTCAGTGTTTCACTTTGTATGCCCTAGAAATATCCGATTCGAGGTTTTCCGTCCTCATTATGCTTTCCAGAAATTCAACTGCCTCTTACAGATGTTAAGCACAAGTTTTCATTTTATTTCCATTCTCTCTAAAGCATCATCGTTGCTCACATCTTCGGTCATTGCTATTCTCAGCATCTTTCTGTAGTACCACATTTCTCTTGATTCGAGTCTCGTTTTCATCTAGGAAAACCGATATCAGGTAAAATTTATGTACTCTTTTCTTCGTTTTCAACGAAGGTTTTCTTTCTTAATACTCGGCTTAGCTTTTGGCATGCGCCCTTGACCATTCCAATATGTCTTCGTAGCTCAGTGTCGCACGTTCCATCCTCTGTTAGAAGACCTCCTTTAGTTAATTAATTCATGTACCTGCTTGATTTCAGTATCTCTGAACTATAATTTAATTTATGTGTTCCTTTTTGTTTTAAGGATGACCATGAATTCTGTTTCTTGTAGTTTATGCTTAGTCCTTTCTATCCCCTTCCATCTTTATATTCTGTGGAATGTTTTGTAGTTTCCTTTTCGAGTAAGATATCAACTCGATTTCATCCGCATATCTTACATTGTCATGATTGCAGACGCCATTGGTTACTCATGGGAGCATATCTAGTTCCCTCAGTGTGCTTCTATGTCTATGTTAAATAAATCAGGTGAGAAGATACATCTTCGTCTCACACTTCTTTCTATTTTTCTTTTTTGCTGAACTCCTTTCCTGTTTGCTTGCAGGCCGTTTGCTATTGCTGAGAATCTTTAACAGGTTTTTGGGGGTGTAATTTGTCGAACGCTCTTTCGTAGTCTATGAAGCACTGATACATCTACTTCTGCATTGGTGTTGCTTATTCAGATCACATATGAATAACATATATCTTGTTTTAGTTTTCTTGACAAACTCATACTGTTCATGTCCTATCACTGGTCTGTTTCTACTGCTCGCTGTATTCATCAGAATTCGTATGACAATTTTCGTTATGTGGATATTTAAGCTGATTGTTCGGTGGAGCTCACGTTGTTTTAGCCCTGTTTTTTAAGCAATTCCATGAAAATACATCTACTTAGGACTTCCGATATATATTTATTATTTCTGTAATCTTGTCTAAAGCTGCCATCATTTCTATTATAATATTTCTGGCCCTACAGCTTTATTTCAGTTCAATTTGACCAATGAATTTTGTTTAACATTTTAAGACCGTCGGTATTTCTGTGTTTTGCCATGAGTTTCTTTCGGCATTGAAGAGATATGATACATTCATTCCATTGCTGAAGTATTTTCATTCTCTAATACGACCGAGACGTAATTAGATTCTATTCATTCTGTTGATATATTTGTCTTTTGACTTGTTAATTCTATGTTTTATGCCTATCTCCTTTATCTTTTATATTCAATCGCACTATTTCTGCACATTTTTTGCTGAGCCATCCTCCTTCACTCTGTCATCATTTTTACCTTTTATCCTTGTGCCGTTTTTGCATTCTGTTCCATGTTCTATTTTCTGTCTTCTTTGAATCATGCTGAGAAACTCATTTGTGACACATTCGTTTTATTTATTTTTCGTTCATTTTTCTTCAGAATGATGCCACTTGCTGATGTTACTATAGCCCATTTTAGTCTCTCCAATTTCGAGTTTCTATTTCGGCTATCGTATATTTCTTTTCTTCAGGAGTATAATGTATTGCAGTCTTTCTTCCGTACTTTGTCCTGTAGCTGTATATATGATGATAATAATTCAATGGTTTTCATATCAGTTTGACTACAATAATTTCTTCAGATAACTGATATTATCCCAGAATATATTTCTCCTTGTCTTCATCTAGTATTATTCCAACTCTTTTATTATTTTTCTTTCTGTCTGCATACATAGTTTTGTGTATGCCAATGACAAAATCTCCATTTTTGGCCACTGATTTCACATACACTTAAGATTTGTACATTTAACCTAGTCATCTAGTGTTTTTTTTAATCATTTCACCCCGAGCAAGGCAGAAATGCCACTGATGTGCGGGGGGGGGTTACATAACTGTAAAAAGATTAATTAGAAAAAGTGAGGAGTACAAACCAGTTAGAAAGGAGCAATAGAAAGCTGAGAATGCAGGTGCGATGGCAGATACATATGTGGAGAGAAAGGGAAGGTTATATGGGGGTGGGGAGAGAGCTAGAGTCCATTGGTTAGTAGATAGTATTGACTTTGCATTTAAATTTCTGGAGGTTGTAGCCGTCAGAGAAGCAAGAATATAGGAGCGAGTTCCACAGGCGGAAAGTGCGAGGAAAGAAGCTGAAGGAGTAGAATTGTCGTCTTCATTTGGCTAACCTGACTGCGAATGGGTGGGAGCCAGTTGCCAGGCTGGATGCACGAGTAAACACCCGTTGAGGAGGCACCAGTGACTTAAATTCGTCCAAGCAGAAGCCATGGAAGTATTTATAGAACAGACAAAGGGAGGCCACATTTCGACGATGGGGAAGTGGCTGCAGTCGAGCCGCCAGATCAGTACCTATCACATTACAGACTATCCTTTGGAGCCTGTAAGGAACACTGAGGAGAACGGCAGGGGCGCCTGACCATAAATGGCAGCAGTACTCCATGCACTGACGGATGGTTGACTTTTATATTTGCAGGATGGATTCAGGCGGAAAAAAGACATCTTGGATCGGCATAGTGACTCAACCTTCTTAGCAGTAGATTTTGCTATGGATTCAATACTTTCTAAATGGCCACAGTTGTTTACTGTTCTCACGTTACATGTTCTGAAAATTGTTTTTATGCAAACAGTCGCTGGATAAAGGCTTAATTACACCTGTATTTCCTTACCAGGCGATGAGTTAATTCCCATATACTTAAGCTTCTACATGCCGTTACCTTGATTTTTACCATGACGTTTCTTAATATTAAGAATGAGTTGGTTTTTCCGTTGCCTTCTTTTCGGTGATTTATTGAGACACTGCCTTTAGTTAGTTGACTCAACCCTTTTTAATAGAACTTTTTTCATCCTAATAATTTACTAAACATTCTCTTCACTCGCAAGTAGATAGAGTGAAGTAGCTGCTTTATTTTTTAGTAACACTCCAACGATAAGATAGATTTAACTTGGATATGAAACCATGATCTATTTTTGTTTCGATTTGCTTCTTGTAAAAATAAATTTTGACATTTTCCTTCGCAGTCCAAGTAACCTATTATTTTTCTCAGCATCTTCAGTGATTGCTACTACATCAATGTTCTTCCTGACGTATTGCTGCACATGAATCTCAATAAACTTCAAATTAATTAGAATTACTTTGAGATAAACAGTCTGTCTTCTCAAAAAGAAATATGTGTTCGTTTGCAATGTCGTTGATGCATAAAAAAACATATCAATAAATTATCTAAATGTAGAAAAAACAACACCAGCATAATGCGAAATATACGTACATATTCAGGTGAAGGCATTTTACATAGACATGTGGAAAATATGTGTTAGCTAACTGAACTATTTATCGAATGCTGGTATATTACTTATGCCGGAATTATTTTGCCTGTAACAGGACGAGATTGGTTTGGTCTGAAAACTTAATAGCTGGTTATAAACTGCGCGCAATCAAGTAAACCGACCTGTAACATGGATTAACTGTAGGGTACGCCTGTATGAACGTTACCGAAAATGAAGCCACGCCATGTGCGAGGCGTACAAGGAAGAGGAAAATGTTTAAAATTCACTCAGAAAAATACAAGAATTAAATTTTACCTGAATAAACAACGTTCCAGGTTTTCGCCTGTCAAAACAAAAATAGTGACTGCCACGGCCTGCATAAACTTAATTACAGTCGGAGACTTATTTGTATGGGTTGTTGTTGAGTGGAGGAAGAGTACTTGAGATGTGTGACTGCTGGATTAAAATTTACCGTCCACGTAAAATTATACTATACTACCCTAACTGTTTTTAAGCAGAATTGAGTTAAATTTATCTGAAGCAAGAAGCACATTAAATAGTACCAATTTTTGAACATAGATTTCAGACTTATTACCAGAAAAGACTTATTACCAGAGGGCAATCTGATTTAAAAAGCAACTTAACAAAAGCAATAAAACAAATGATGAATTGGTTTATAGATTAAACTAAGTCTTAACATTGTTTGTACACAAAATGTATCACTAGGAATAAACTCGTTGCTCTTGTCTGCAAATAGAAATGTATCAGAAATTGTAATGTATGAGATAACTCGTGGTCGACATTAAATAACTCGCTGTCTACGTGGTGGGGTATAAATAGAAATGACACCAGTTACAATAGACGGAGAATTGCAATATTTAGAGTTTAGATTACAATGTAACCAGATGTTCAGAGCGTATATTTTATAAGTGGTTACCTTGTTAGAAAGGGAGATATGCTGTCTAATCCTGAATTTAGTTATACAGTAGAATATTCTAAAATTAATGAATTTTCCCTTCAGGAAATGTATTTCAACTTAAATAGAACCGCATGTTTAATCAAACTTATATTTGTGGTAAATAACGATGATCTATTTTACAAAAATTCAGATATCATGCGTATTATTTTTATTCAATTTCTGGAATTATATCCTGTTGTTTCCGGAAGTTTACATTTGTATAATTCTGTTTAAGTTGGAATATCTTATTTCTATTTTTAATAAATTTCTTCATTTAAGTTATTAAGGTTTAAATACATATGAATATGAGTTTTCATATTTGTATACTGTATAACACATACGTAATACATTACAATTTCTGATACATTTCTATACGTAAACTTTAAATAATAGCTCAAAAGATGAGTGCCGTTCTCAGTAATTTATTATTGTATTTCATATATTCAATGAATTAATTAATTGCTAAGAATTTATGATGTGAAACTTTTAGAACCTATTAGTATTTGGCGACCTTTTCATTAGACAGGGTGTGTATCTATCATATAAAATCAGACAAAAGATAGATTGAGAAAAAATAACCAAGTAACAAGAACTGTTTCTGCAGTCTGGTTAAATTACATCATAATTATAGTGATATTATATGTCCATGTGAAAAAAGAACGACACTCTGAATAGAATTCTGCTAGTAGTTTAGATTTTAAAAGTACAAGTAACTTTAATATTTTTACCATTCTTCGAAATATAAATATTATTACCTCTATAATATATGCATGCATGTGAGAATGTAATTCTACAGTGTCAAGCATGAAATTGTTCAAAATTCTGCAAAATTTTCATTCAATATTTTAAAAAATAAACCAAAGAAAGAGAATGAGTGATCAAAATAATACACGAGGAACATAGTAAAATCATACATATACACAAGAAGTACTTACGCACACGTAATCATCTGGAAACACACACAAACACACACACACACACACACACACACACACACGCACACACACGCACACACATACACATATATATATAGATTTATTTTTACGAGATTATTCGGGAAATTGCAGAAGTAGTATTTACTGATATATCTATTAGTTTTTTTTTTCAAATATCCATTAGAATAAATTTGGTATTTATTAAAAATAATGTTCAAAACAAATAATTTTAAAAATACACACATATATATATATATGATGGAAAAATTCCCGGCATCTTATACTTCAAATTATTCTCATGCAAATTGTTTTTGATTTCGTCGTCCCTATAGTAATATGCAATCAGGTGTGTAAAGGAGCGATATGACGCAGTTAACTCCGCCATAAATTCAGGAACAGTATGCAGTACTACTTATATGAACAAGTCAGTGTACTTGGGGGTCAATCTGAGGACATTGCAGAGGAATCGGAAAGAGTTGTGTGTTGTAAAGAGTTGTCATGTTGTTTGGCGTGATCACTAGTGATGACTACCTTATGCATATATTCATTTTCTCACAGAGCGTTAGACTTAACAAGCATTCCTATGTCAGGTGAATTGAACAGGTAGGATTTATCTGGGTCATAAGATTGGCTGCTGGAAAACACTATATCTGGCAAAATCTGCCCAGTGCCACACAAAGAGAACATATTCATGGTTTTTCTACATCAGAATTTATGCAACTATATTGCCTCACGTATCTGACTAACACCCCAGAGCACAACACACTAGATTATTATGTATCGTGAGCAATTGAGTGAGAGAGCAACAAAACAACTTTTAACACAAAAACGGGATTACGAATATGGCAGCATTCACCAATATAAACAAAACCGTCTAGAAGATATACAGAAGATTCTGAAGATATTCTGGAAGCCATAGTTGAATTCAATGATCATTTTATTTAATTAATCTATTCTTTAATATATATATATATATATATATATATCTGTGCGAGTGTGTGTGTGTGTGTGTGTGTAATTTTGGTTAGTATGATCGTTAAAATGAGACGTCAATATTATTATCATTTTCTGTATGATTGTCTCGTTACATTATTCATTACAATATATATATATATATATATATATATATATATATATATATATATATGAATTAGTTTCTAAGGAATAAATTAATGTATGCTAAATGCGGGATTTTTATTACATCAAACATTATTATAGTGGATACAACGATTTTGTAATATATATATTTTTATTAAATAAAATGTATGTATTGCGTCTACCAATAGAGATGCATCTTCGATCATTGTACAAAAATAATTTTTTTTACAAATATTCCTGGAATTCGCAAATCCATTGACCTATACACACTGTTTAATAAATAAAATTCGGACTTCAATATCGTAAGCCAAATGTCTACTCAACTAACCTTTTAATTAATATATATATATATATATATATATATATATATATTTATATATATATATGTGTGTGTGTGTGTGTGTGTGTGTGTGTGTGTGTGTGTTATAAGAAGTTTTGAATTTTTAAATGAAAATTCGTGCAATTACTCATCTGCTAATGTATTACGTGATCCAACTAGACCAACATACACATCTGGCTAGTGATACATACGGACTGTAAAAAAAAGGACTTTAATCAGCCGTTTGAATTGTTCCTGTTTCATGTTCTCTCTGTAACAGTACTTTACAGATACGTATTATCAGCCACACTCATTTGACAGAAATATGTCTCTCTCGTTGTCGAATTTCGACATGAAAAATGTGAAAGGTTCCAAGTAATTATAATTTTGAATTATTCATAGCGTTCACGGACCGAAAGAATTTCAAGAATCATCCATTCGGTTGCACGTTGACTAAAGAAAACAGTTAAATATGTATTGACATGCAATAGTGTTTTAAATAAAGTATTATTTTGTTTTTGAAATCAGTATTTTCTGTAAGACTAACACTAAAACATCTATAACAGCAGAATGTTTGAATACTCGCTCACTCAGCGGTTCTATAGAAGTTTATTTGTAAGCTTAAAGTCGCTGAAGATCTTTATGTTTTAGAACGGATGTAATGAGTTTGTTCAACAATGTACCCACGGAGCAGGCACTGTCGGTAGTCAGGGATAAACTGTTCTCGGTCTTACAATGACCATTTTCTACGTGAGTTCATATTGTTTACTAGTATTCTAGTAGACAACCTGATAGAAACGCTGACTTCTGTACAGAAGCTATACACTTTGAATGGGGAACAGATACGTATCGACAGGATGAAATCTTGGCAATGGGTTGTCAATGTCACAATTACTCTTTAAAATATACATAGTATACTTTGAAATGATGGCATTAGAATCGACAGCTCTAAAGCCATCTCTATGGCTGGGATAGGTTGATGAGACCTTCATATTCTCGCCACACCAAGAAGAGGTCCAGACACTAATGTACTATGTGAAAGCTGAAAGATCATCGATAGAATTCACTTTGGAAAAAAAGAGAGACAACAAACTAGCATTACTGGATATGCTAAAAGCTCTAACAGAGACATATGTATACCGCAAGACAAGATTCACCCTAAAAATACCTTAACTTCAATTCCTTCCACCTATACAATGTAAAAAAGTCATTGTCCGTTGCCTGTAACAACGTGAAAAAGTCATAAGTAGCCATCTAGAGACATGCAAACAGAGAATGGTCAGTATCAGCAGTACCCTACAATATAACAATTATTCAGTCCCAAAAATCATAAAAGAGAGTGTGCATGAACATAACTTTCAGAAAACTGTATGGGTCGGTCTACACTTTGTGAAGAGGTTATCGGAGAAAATGCAAGTATCTGTCGTCCATATAACATCAAGACGACCTTCAGAAGTAGTTCTACACTTCGGAGGCACCTCTCCCGAGTAAGACCCTTAACAGAGGAAGACATGATTAAGGACTGTGTGTACGCTATTCCATGTAGCTTTGGAAAGAAATATAAAGAGGAAATCGGCCGCCCCTTTAAGGTAATTCAAAAAGAATACCGCAAAGTTGTAGCACCAGGGGAGATAGAATAATCAGGCATAGCTTGCTACATATAGAGGGAGAAAGGGATCACCACCCCATGCGCTGAAGTTAAAATAATATACCGAGAACGCAACTGGAATCTACGTTAACATAATGATCCAGCGCACATGCGAAGCTACAAAAATCGTCTAAGCTGGCCAAGCATAGAAATGGACACAATATGGGAATCCGGAGTGCTAGAGAAAACCATTAGCGTCAAAAAATTGCATTATGAGCTTTGGAAAAATACTATCGAAAATCATTAACATCAAAAATTGCAATATGACCTCAGGTAGAAAATGGTTACTGAAAAATCATGTTTAAACGTCCTAGAAATTCACTCGCTTCACTTCGTCCTCAAAGACACATGACCCAGTGGATATGGTTAGTTCCAGGGATTTGGCGAAAAAGTTGTGAGTTCAATAACAGTCTATAGCAGTGGTGTCCAAACAACTTACAGAGTTAGGTGAAAAGGAAATATCACGTGACTGCTTGAAATAGCTTCGCTTAAAGAATGATATAGCCCAGTGTTCGGTTCAAAATTCCTAAAAAACCGTCGGAAAAAATGATCAGAAACATTGTGAACTATGACAAAAATATAAGGTCAATATTCCAAATAATATAAATAGCGTAAATTCTACCTCATCTCAGAAGTATAGAGAAATACTGAAGAATTATTACGGAGCTGATATACAAATATGAAGTTAATAGCATTTGCATACTCCTTTTAATATACTTGCGAATATAATTTCCTTACTGTTCCATCGAAAGATTATCGCTTTCTATCTGTCTACCTGTCTATATATATATATATATATATATATATATATATATATATATATATATATATATTCCTATGTTAATACCTATAGAATATACCTGCATGATAGAAACAAATAATATAAAGACATATATGTATATATATATGCGTGCGGGTGTGTATCGGTATATATGATAGAAATGAGTAACTACTTCTGTTGTTTTTAGCTGCATATATATATATATATATATATATATATTCATACCTACATAAACTCATATAGTCATACGTACATCAGTTACTATATTTATAGACGCATAAATACATATGTGTACAAATACTCAAACACACACACACACACACACACACACACACACATATATATATATATATATATATATATATATATATATATATATCTGCCTTCTTCAACCGAGCGCCCAGAGCCCAGAGGTAGAATCGCCGACTGACGCCAATTGGGTTGGGTTTCAATCCTGAGTTGAAAGCAATCGGAGTCTAACCGTACTGATGAGCTGTGAAACAGCGAAACAGATCTGTCTGCGGATGACTATATATATATATATATATATATATATATATATATATATACACGCACACAAACATTATTTATGTGCGTGTGTTCGCGAGTGAGAGTGCATTTGTGTTTTTATGCTGCTACTTGCAAAGACAGTATGAAAACAATATGCATAACTGAGAATAAAAGCATTATTTCTATTTAAAAAGTATAATAATGCAAAAATAAGGAAAATTGCCTTAACCGTAATATCTTAATCTATAGCCGATCTTTACCAAACTGTATCTATCCAGCATATATTTGTAGATAATAAGAAAAACTCAACCATATTATTTTTTCTGCAGTTATATGGGTTCCCGTTGAGTTTTTCGACGTATCTACCAGTAAGGTCATTGCAAATATGGCTAATTTAGCTTCACGTCTACTAGTAAATTGGATGCTTTAAAAATAGACGGGCAAGGATTGGTACGGCTGGAGTCAGTGACTGATGAAATGGCTGAGTTCACATCATTTATCTAAATGTTAAACAGAGATGTAAAAAGCGTTTGACAAACACACACAGACACTTTAAGGTGTACCTATATTATCTCGATACGAAAATGTAATCGATTTTATAACATAGGAGTATGCACTTGTTGGTAGATTTTATACAGATGATATTTTACATTTTTTTTTCGTAAATCAATATTTTAGGATGTATTACTAATTTGGGGTTAAAATTCATTCAGTTGCGTTCAAGTCCCCGTGACGATCTAAATAGCGTAAAGCTGGTGTAGTCACTCGAGCTGTTCTTCATTATTTGTTGACGTTGTTTTTTCTTGTCTAAATAGTATTTGCCTTTCGCACTTTACTATACAGCGTATATGAGCATTTGATATGTGAAAGAATTTTTATCTTTAATCTTTAATAGTCTGTGACATTTTTTGTCTAAAGTAAGTTGTCTGTTAGTCACCACAACATTTTTAGTATATTGAGATTCTCTTGAAAGCGTCTTCATTGAGTTGATGGAGATGGCTATGAAGTCTCTCTCCTTCAGCTTCGATTATGATATGTATCAGAAGATTCATGGAGTAGTGATGAGTAGTCCTTTGGGTCCTTTTTTAGGTAATATTTTCGAGAGCCATTATTAGACGCTATTATTTGATAGAATAGGTAAGCCCTATTGTTTATTTCTCTATGTTTATGATACTTTTAGTTCATTTGAATATTTAAGTAAAGTTGAACAATTTTTCTCCCTGCTTAATAATTTCCATCCATCCTTCATATATACAATTGAAATAGAGTAGTATAATCAGCTTTCCTTCCTGAATGTACTGGTTGAAGGGTCACTTTCATGTTTTTACACCAGTATTTACCGCAAACCCATATTTTCTGGGTTGTACTTAACGTGGGATTCGTTTGCTCCTAGATGCAGGAAAACCAATCTTATTAGGACACTTACACATTGTACATTTTTTGGTGTACTCAGATTGTAAATTTGATACCTAATTAAGAAAATTAAACAACTTGTAACAAATAGTGGGTACCCCAAAAATGTGATATCAGCAATAATTAAACAAAAATTTAGTAAGTTTAATGAGACTAAGAAATTTGGCCCTCCAAAGTGACCTGTTTATTTGAGACTCCCATGAATTGGTCCCGAGATTCAAATATTTGCTGATAGACTTTGCAATTCTATTAAGCGGTTTTTTCAGGACTGTTACTGTTAGTACAAAAATGTTTTCCTCTCTCCATATAAGGATGTCTTGCCTACCGATCAACAAAGTTAAATTGTGTATCAATATAAGTGTCGATGTGACACCGACTATGTGGGCAAGACCATCTAACGGTTGTATGTGAAGAACGCTCAGCACGTGCCGAGTAGAGTGCGCAAACATGAGCCAACTATATCCGCGTGGTCGCAGGCTCATGAAATTTAAATTCATTTCTGTACAGGACGCATTATTTTCCTGATTTCCTTTCCGTTATACGCGGGGCAAGGACAAGACTTCAATTAGACATCATGGAGTCTCTTACCTTCAATATACAACGTTCTGTCCTGTGTAGACAAAGGAAGTTGTAATTTAAATTGGAGATTTTCAGGGGAGACTACCACCCAACATAGTTAATATATAAATTTATTGTTTTTTCTTACCTTCAGACCTTCTTAAACATGTTTCTTATTAACTTCTCTCTTTTAGTTTAATTAAAAAGTATAAAAAATACAATTGAATACATAGGATAATAAATATTTATGTAGTTGAAAATAGATGTTTGCTGGCATAAAAATATGATTGCTTATCCATCTTTTCTATATCTGTTTTACTTTATATTCTTTATATATATTTATATATATATTAGCGGAAAATAAACTTGCAAAATTGAGAATATTTACACACAGAGAGGGAAAAATAAGAAAAAATGTTACCATATTATTTGAATAAAGTAGTTTAGGAGATTATTATATCTTATAAGATTTGAGGATGTAGGTCAATAAATATTGAGACATTAATGTGCAATATTATGGCGAAACGACAGGACGTTTTTTTTGTTTTTTTTAATTATATCTTTTTTTATTTTGTTATTAAATTATCATCTTTAAATTTGGTATCATAATTGATAGTAATTTTATTGTAATGAAACAGGAAATATTATTTATAAATTGATATTATTATTATTATTATGTCATTTTTCATCATATTTCGATTTCTGCTTTGGTCTCACTACCAACCAAGTCTGCGGGGAGACCTAAGGCAGGTCGTGGCGTGTTGTTATGACTCCATTTCATGTTTTTCTATCTTCCCTATCATCCCTAGCATTACATAGATAAAGTTTTTCTTAGTGTGTGGGCTGTACTTAATAAGACAATTTCTTGTATATCTGTTAAGCTGGGGTTTCCAGGGATTCTTTCAATGTGTTGTTTTGTTCCATTTTTTATCATTCCAAGTGCACCTACTATCACTGGCACAACTCTTGTTTTCAATTTCCACATTTTTTCTATTTCAATTTCCAGGTCTTTATATTTTGACAGTTTTTCAAATTCCTTGATTGCTATGTTACAATCCGCTGGACAAGCCATATCAATTAATAGACAAGTTTTCTCCTTCTGGTTTTATTATTATTATTATTATTATTATTATTATTATTATTACCGTCAAAATTAATATAAGAATTTAAAAATTCAATTCGTCCTGGAATACCCTGCTTGGGGTGAAATGATTAAAAAAAATAACATCTAAACTTAGTACTGTGTATTTTAAAATGTTCAACTTAAAGTTCAATGCAAGGTCAACTTATCGTCTGTTATGGAAATGCAAGATTCGCAATATGACATCCGCGTTTGAAAAATTAACATTGTACTCTGTCTCCCTGACTCTCTTCCTGAGATAAAATGTTTCTCTTTTCCCTTTCCTCATACTATTCTTTCCGTCTAGATTAATCTAGCCCATTAAGTTTTTGTAAAAAAATTCGGTCTGAGGAGTTAAATATTATTAATAAACATAATCATTAAATAAGTTATGACCAATTTGTAAATTCGTTTAATTTATTTTTCTGACAATACTCTGTTAAATTTTAACCTTAAGATCTCATCGGTTTACGATCACCTGTGGAATTAACCTTACGAATTACCAAGGATAGTATGTTATATATATATATATATATATATATATATATATATATATATATGTGTGTGTGTGTGTGTGTGTGTGTGTGTGTGTGAGAGAGAGAGAGTGGGATTTAAATTACCTTAGATTCATTCAGCAATCTTTTTTCTCTTTTTTCTAAAAGGCTTTTCATGTATTACAATGTACCCTATCGTTTTGAAAAATATGTTCAATATTGTTGTCATACCAATGCAGTGCATGCAATAATTATGTTCATTTTTTTCTTCTTCTTTACTATTTCTGGCGTTGGAAATAAGGCCCGAACAAAACTAAACTGGTCTCTGAATACGGCTACAATTAAATTAAATAAATACAGGTCACTGCTTGACGTTCATAGATCCAATTTCGCGGCGTTATTTTGGGCATTTTTGCTTTTTATGATATTTATTGTTCAAAAATATTATATAGAGTGAATCTGAGAGACAAAATAAACAAGAAGCTACAACTAAGTTTCGATTTTTAAGCTGTTAAAAACTCGTTGGTTTGATGGATTGTTGAAAAAAGGCAATGTGAAGCATACTAAACATTACTCTCACTAACATTCAGAATTAATCGTCAAGTAGAATCGCTGATCTAAAAACAATCTAAAACAAAAATGAATACATAATCAGGAAGTTTACTATTTTTCCTCATGTGTTAGACTTATATGCAATTTATTATTCTCAAATTTTAATTAATATTGGGTTCTAGTTCCAGTGTCTGACGAACCTGCACTGATCTTGTCCTATCTCTGGCCTGATCCATCTTCACGCTCTATTTATCAGAATTCGGAAGATCAGTTTTGTAATGCAGCTCATTAAATTGATTGTTAATGAGTTTTCACTCGTTTGCACCAGGTTTCTAAGGCAGTGCTATGAAAATCGACTGGCTTAAGTTGTCTGCTATTACACCCCTATTATAAATTTAATTTATTATTTCTGTAATTTTCTCAACGCAGAATTCTTCCAGGGCTATCGGCAGGTCTTTTACAATACTATCTGTTCCAGCAGCTTTGTTTCTATTCAGTTTGACCATTGCAACTTCCACTTCGGACTTTAATATTCTTGTAGAAAAGACCTTTTATATATTCTTCCCATCGCTGCAGCATTTCCTCTTTCTCCAGTATGATCGTTCCATTTTTTTATTTTATACAACCTACATTTTTGAATCTCCTGTTTATGGTTATGTAGACTATTTAGTTTTTAGTGTAGCCTTTGGGCTATTCCATATACATAGACGTCATGGCAGTTCTTGAAACCTGGTGTTAATTATTAACTAATTGGGCCTATTTTTCTCCTCGTTCGTTGCAGATTCCTAATCTAATGTTGCTGCTCCTCTCCCCTTCCCTCTCTTTACCTATCTTGGTATTCACTTCACCCATTATGATTATAATTTCTTGGCTTTTGCACTGAGCCTTGGCTTTGTCTAGTATAGAGTAGAATGGTTCTAATTCTTCCTCAGTGCTGTGCGTTGTTGGTCCATAAAATACTATAATAAATATGTCAAAGGTTCTTCCTTTCAATTTGATCAAGTGGAATCTCTCGGAAAGCTGGCTGTATCCGAGAACATATTTCTTCATTTTCTTTTGTCCAGTATCAAACCGAATCCATTTTAATTATTTTTCCTCCTGCGTATATTATCAAGCTGTTGCTGCTGACGTCTATTTTTTTATGCCATCTATTTTCGCATAATCCCTAGAATATTGATGTTGAGTCTACCCATCTCCTGCTTGACAATCTTGAGTTAACCACAGTTGTTGAGTGTTTTGACGTTTCATGTCCCCAAGATAATTGTTTCTTTTTTGCGAACATTCGTAGGGTAACGGACCAAAGACAGAAATGGTTCATGTCATTGTTGGTCGTGTGACAGATTTTAGATAAATGTGTCCCGCTTACACTGTTGATGCTAACAGTCGGTGGATGACGGTCAGGTTACATCCGTTCTCATGTCAGTCCTTACCTAGTGAGGGGTTATTACCTTTGGTATTACCCTACTTCACGGCGTTGGGTTCATGTATGTATTTTGAAAAGCCATCATTTTGGATAGATAGTGGATTGGTATCCCGTTGCCTGCTGCACGAAGATTTATTGAGACACCACCTCAAGTTAGCTTGTCGTTGTCTTCTTAAGAGTTTCTACGCTCTTTGTAGGCTTAATTATTTGCTTACCGGTTTGCTAACACCTCGTTTTAAAGAAATGAACGTGTACAAAAGGTGAGGGTGGAATGGAAGAATATAAATATTGTGCCTACTTAGTATAAGTTCAAATGACTAGTCATTTAGAAGAAGTTAATGCAGGTTCCCTAGCATAGCTTCCTGATTTGTTTTGTTATTTTTATATAGGAATATCAAGATTAATGTAAAATATAATTATTATATTACTATGTAACATATGCAGGGAGTTTTTACGCATGACACCACACGTGAACATTAAATGATGAGTACCTAGCTGTTCGCAGCATTCCTTTAATCGGTTATAGGTAAAAACGAGGTCACTTGTTTTCCTCAACGACTTCACAATCAAGAAACAGTGCATGGTATTGTGCTTTCTCTGGGTAGAGAGTTAAACCTGCGAATATCTATGCCGGGTATTGGTGCAGTGTGGAGCAAGCACTATTCGAAGAAATATATATGAATTGATTGAACGGTAGAAATCAGGAATAACATGTAAAACGTTCGAAAGAGAATCAGTTCGGCAAACAACCCGACCCACGTAAGAAGATTTCAAAACTGTGGATGGCGTGATCAGTGAAGATAGACGAAAAAATTTTAAATAAGTGGCAGCAACCGTTACATTTTCGCACAAACCAAAGTGCGGGATGATTACGCAGAGAGTAATTTGTGCACATTGAGTGCCTAACTCCAAACGTTTTGCAGATATGACTTTGTTGGTATTTCATTTCAGATGGGATGAAGAAACTCGTTTAAATATACATTTAGTGTCCATTCTTTAAGTCAGGATGTGGGCATCTACATCAAAACTTAAGATATGCATTTATTCTTCATCATTTAAAATACAGGTTTTACTTAGAAATTGCATTAGTTTTGGGTCTCATAAATAGTCAAGTCAAAACAACACACATGACCTGAAATTCTGTGTAACTATTTTTTGGTATTTTTTAAATTTCTGAATTATTTGATTTATCTTGTTGTTAACAAAGTTCATAATTATTTTTCATTTTAAATTAATTTTCCCAGTATTTACATTCATATAAATTTTATATATTACCCAATCAAATTAAAATTGCCAAATTACCTCTTTGCATCAAAACAACAAATCCAATAAACATGCCCTGCGTCCCACGCGTTAGGTGTTTGTGATGATCGCAGGTTATATTATCACGGAGTTTCAACTCACCAAGCCCTTAATACATTAGGTAGTGTACGGTAAATCATATATTTTACATAAGTGGTTTTGATGTCGTCTGTGATGCAAGGACTTGTCATTTAGAAGCTCCCATAATGACTTTGCTAAGACTTTGAAAAGCCTCCATACATGTGCACATACATACACACATATACATGACGCAAATATTCCACAATCACAGTATATATTTACATAGCAGTCCCACACGTGAACACAAAGACACACACACACACATACACATACACACAAAAAAAATTCGCATACAGTGCATTCATATAACAAACACATGCACTGTCAGGCACACACGCAAATTATTGATCCATAGATGGGACTCTAACAGGTACTACCACTCCAGGCCAAAGCGGACGTTGGAGTATTTGCATTTAAGTGGTAACTCGGTATTCTCCAATACACTAAATAATAATTTTATTGCCACTCCATCGGCTGCAGTTTATATAAGATACCAAGACTTATATATATATATATATATATATATATATATATATTAGGGTAGGTTGATTTTTCACTTTTCTTGAAATATTAAAGGATCTCACTTACCGAAAGTTGTGTATGCACCTATTAAGTATTGATACAAAATATTAGATCAAATACTCCAACGTTTTTTGAGCGTTTGAGATCAAATGTCGCAGAAAACTTTTGCAAAATTTGGCTTGAATATTAGTAAGAAAAACAAATAATGTTGGTATTTAAATCAGGGAATGTCATTTTATTTTATAAAACTGATATTAATTGAAAAATTGATGACTAATTAAAAATTGGCCCCCCATTTTCAGTATCTGCTTTAAAAAACTGCCTTTTAACATTATGAATTAAGCAGTGATATTTGAATACCTTAAATGATTTTTTCTGTTATAAGTGAAAATATAACAAACAAATAAATAAGGAAAAACAAACACTATTTTAATAAAGCTTAATATATAGTCAAATTGCTCCATATAAGAGGCCTTAGACAAAAATGCTGGTCTCAATTACTGACTCAAAATTTTGGCTGTAATATGCTGATGACTTGCTTCAAAACCATATACAGTTTGCAAAGTTCTGTTGTTAACTTGACTGCCCATCCTATGCCTTGGGAATTTAAGGGCAAATTTGGCAAGTCAAGCTTGTTTTCACTTAACAATGATTCCTGAAGTTCAGATTCAGAAATATCTTCCGTTATTGGTGGTTCAAAAATGCCACATAATGATAGATCTGTCAATTGTGTCCAGTGTGTGGCATTAAAATTAATAGTTGGTATTCTTTTTAACCTTTTCTTGGTTGACTCCCCGCTCCTGAAATAATATAAAAATTTATTTATTTATTCATTTAAAAACTTTCAGTCGCTACTACATTAATAATTATGGTGAAATTAGATAAAATCTTTAAAATGATTTTATAAATGACAATAAATATTTGAGTCATTGATATACAAATAAATATTTACTTACCTAATGGCCAAAACTCTTTTTAAAGCTTCTTCTTTTACTTCAACTTCATCAGATTTGACCATGTAATATAGGCTTTCAGAGAGTAAACAAAATGTACTTCCTTGTATATTTCTTAAAGTGATCTGTTGGATTTCATGAGACTGCTTCTTGATCTGCTGGATCATATTAAAAATATGCATTTGCTGATTGTGGAACTTATTATTTCTTTTCATTTCAAACAAGTGGCATACACATTTACAATAAATCTTATTAAACTGTGGAGTTTTGTTGTGAGCTTTTGTGGGTATGAGCCATGACTCTATAAACGCATAAGCCTGATGACCAAAGTTAACCACCTTGCCTGGTTTAAAGGACCAATGTTCCAGGAAGCATATCTAGAGTCAAACTTACCTGTTGAAATATCCACTGTGTATTCATACAGGAGTCTTTGGTCACAACTAAGATCATGTATTTTATCAATTTTCAAAATTGAATGCAGGGGACTGCTAATAGTGGAAAATGATATTCTTGGTAAATTATGGCAATCATTTGAGCGTAATTTCCCCAGAAGACCGCTGAATGGTGTAGGGCCTTTTGTGCAACCATCTATGTTTTTGAAAAGAGCTCTGGAAGGTAGTTCATTATAGTGCAAATAGCAACCAATTGTATGAAAATTAATTCGTTTTTCTAAAATTGCAACCATTCCACCTTCACAGCCTGTGTTGGCATTAGTGTTGTCAAAAAGGATAGCCTTGATAGTGTTCGCACTGTTGAATTCATGCAAAACATCCACTATTTGCTCTGCAAGAACAACACCTGTTGCACGGCTATTAGGGAGAACTCTGTGAATCAGATATTGACTTTCAAGTGGTGCTTTCTTTGTAAAAGTTAAATGGTGTTCTGGTTCCGTAGTTTTTACATAGTTTTCTGTCCATTTTCCTCCACAATTACCACATACTGCCACGTGTCCTTATTCGTTGTCACATCAACTGCAATACATATAAGGTTTTCCACACTTTCACCATATTTTTGTTGTGCAGTTGTTTTCACTTTAGACTTTTCCCTATCAACTTTGCATTTATCTATAATATTTTCATATTAATATTTGGTATAAGAAGGCCCATAGCCTTCAAATCCAAGAGCAATGCATTGACAAGGCTGGCTCTTAGATTAGAAGATATGCCCCTCCTGACTAAGTTGAAAGCATATCTTGGATATTATAAGGACATTTTGGATGACTCCTTGGCTGCAAATATTCTTCTGCTGGTTTTTCCCTTGGAGAAGATGAGTAGGAGGGGGAAAAATATTAGCCTGAACATTTGATGTTGAAGCTGTTGGTGATGAATCTAAATTTTTTCTTAACCTCTCTCTTTCTCTTTTCCTTTTTTATAGCACTTTTATCAACAGGTCCAAGCTGGAAAGTGCCCTTGGGCCCTAGTCTGACCCTGTGATCATTTTATATATTCACGATTCTAAAATACCTGTAGAATATATGTACTATTAGAAATGAAATGACACAAATATTTTTAAAATAAATTTGATAAAATTTGAAATAAATACATTAAATTAAAATTAATGTTTACTTACTTTAAGTAGAGTTATTTCCGAGATTAGCACGTAAACAGGCTTTTTAATAAATACATATTAACTTTAAAAATATAAACAAATCAGAATAATTATAAAAGTTGAATTTTTCATTAAAATATGACTTAACAATAAAAAAATACAAGCGATATTCGTGATAATTAAAAGCGTAAAAGTGTAAACAAAGTAAAAACAATTGTTTAGAGGGAGAAAATTTCAACAGGTGAATATCATAAAAAATAACAATAAATAAATTGCATACGTAAATAGTTATTTGTATAGTAAGGTAAATATAAGTGTTTTTATTCCTTTTTAATTCTGATGTTTTCGTTTAATTTCTAAAAATGAAGAATACTAAACTTAAAAATATCTATTATTAAGCTTATTTTCTTTTTTCTTTTTGTTAAAACTCTGTTTTTCCTTAAGCGACGCATGTTTCCGGTTACACCTATATCGCGATAAAAATCCCAATTTATTTCGTCTTTAAGTTTAAATGCTCAAATACATACAAAGTTTTGAAGAAATATATTTCTTGTGGAAACTCTTGACATTATTTTGCAACTTCCTTTAAGTGCGATTTTTTACAATTCCAAAATCGACTTACCCTAATATATATATATATATATATATATATATATATATATATATATATTGCTGATGTAATAAGTGTTTTTGCTGGAGGAATATAATATCTTTCACAGTATTTCTTAATTTAGCCTAGGGATTTATTATTTAACCAAAAATAAGACAAACAAAAGAAAGAAAAAATAGTATACTTGCTCAAGGTTGTGTATACACTAAAAATAACATATCGAAAAATATAAATATATTGACAATGTTTGCCAAAGCAATCATCTTTGCATCGTTTCAAGCTTAGTGCAATAATCAGACCAAATATTGGACGCTATATCCCCATTGTTTTTCTCTCTAAAAATCTTAACTTCCTTTTACTTTTTTAATGTCATAATTAATTTTTTTTACTGAGTGACGTTTCCGCATTAAATTTGCAATAAATACGTTCAAAGAAAAATATTAAACTAAGACTTCCCTCTTTTAAATCATCATTGATTATAGATTTCTACAAAAGGCATATTTTTTAGGGTATTTTTAAGAAAAATACCCAGTATTAATCATGGTAATTGTGAGATGAGTCTCTACCTAATAGGAAAATATTAGGCATTGATTGCCAAACATTTATGCTATTCTCGGCTAAAAATTATAAAATCTTACAGCTAAAACAGTTTTTGCAGGTTTTCCTTCCGAATATTTCGTTAACGTTTGTTCAGAATATTGATTATGTCATTGTTATTTATTTTATCTACATTTAAAATATACTGTGCTATATTTATGATTAGGATGCTCTCCGAAGGGGCAATACAAATGAAGAAGGAATTGTATTAATGTTTTTTTAATTATGCAAAAGCATTCGACAAAATACCCCACAAAGAATTGATAGAGATGCTCAGCAGCCTCAATATTTTTGGGTAAGACATCAGAGTAATCTACTGCCGTCATACGGATAGGTAACGATTTCAGCAGATTTACAAAGATAGAAAGGGGCATAAGTCAAAGATGTGTCTTTACACCGGATCTATACAACTTGTACAGTGAGAATAATTTGAAGACCCTAGATGCTATGCCATGATTTGTAATCGGAGGCCACAATTTGAACAACATAAGATACGCAGGTGATAGAATGCAGATTACAGACACGAAGAGGAATCTACAAGACCTCTTACTGAAGGTAGCTGAAGAGAGCGACATAAAAGTACTACAAATAAACTGCAATGAAACTGAATGCATGGTCATCAGCAGAAAGAGCAACCCAAATACAGGTGGGGAATAATATAATCAATCAATACAAAAATCTAAATGCCTAATAGGAGATAGAAAGTGCAACACAGAGATTCGAGGGTGAATTAGCATGGCAAAGGACGCGTTCCAGAAGCTGAGTAAAGTACTAAGACACAAGAAAATTTTACTAGAAGCAAAGAAGAGAGTGTTAGATTACTATGTGATGTGAGTTCGTCAATACGACAAAGTATGTTGGTCAATATCATCGAAGATAAAGGAAAAACTTGAAGCAGGGGAAATCTGGTTCTACAAAAGGGTGTTGCGGATATCATGAACCGAGCATGTGAACAATGGTGAGGTGTTGGAAAGAATGGCAAGGAAAAGAAAATTAATAGTGTGCAACAGGAAGAGAGAACAGGAGTTCCTGTCACATGCAATGAGGAAGGATGGCTTGGAGAACTTGATACTGACAGGCCAGATAAAGGGAAAAAGGGACAGAGGAAGGCAGTTGATAACATATCAGGCCCTGAGCAGGTTGATGACTGAACGTTGGTTACGTGATGCAAAAGGAGAAAGTGTGCTAAGTGCCATCATGGATAGAGAGACGTAGAAAACAAAAATCGCCTACGTCTTTAAAGGACAGGGCACATAGAAGAAGAAGATGTCTATTTGGATATGAATGAATCTAAATGTCGTGAGCCACGATTACGCTTTTCTGACTAAAACAATATCCTCTATAAGTTTTTATAACTACATGTTCACCTTATACAATATTTAAACCACCAAATAAGAATTCTGAATGGGGCTATTTTGCCGAGGTTTGAATTGCTGATTACGAGGCTATATAAAAATATCACAGACATGTACATGTTTAAACAATGGTTCCAATATGATCATTGGGGTTAGGAAACGTCGATTCGTGTCAGTATCAAGATGGGTGAAAGTTACGCAATAATATAAGCTACAAGGATGGAAGCGCGATCGTATAACAGATAATGGCTCGGAATGAGAGTTAGGGAGCCGAGATCGAATTCCATTTCATTTCCACAGTTTTTTTTATATATATACGCAATACCAGGGAGACTATATCCTATAGACGTGGATGCTGAAGACTACCACAAAAATTAACTGCAGCCTACAACGGGACTTCTTCGGTCAAGCCAATTATGAATCGAAGAGATATAATATTTAAGAGCTTATTAAGAATCACATCAATGAATTTCCTTTTACGGGAATTTTTGTAGTTTATTTTATGAGCCTGATATAAAAATGTTGCAATCTGCGTATTTTATTAATGTTTTGAAAGCCAATAATAGTTTGAAACACGATTTTTATCATTTTGGTGCAAATGTAAAACACGATTCCCTTACGCCTGATAATTATAAAGATTTGGGAGCAATGATATTTCTGAAATTTATCAATTCCTATTTGGAAAACTGACAAATGTGATCATTCTTGTTCTCTCAAATTAGGAACCACCGACATATGGTGGTTTTTTAAATGTAAGTAAGATGTGGCACAAAGCCGAATATGTGGGGTACCCAGTGAAAACAAAAATGCATATGATTCATAAGTAGCATTTATTTATTTTAAGATTACGCAACAGAGACCACAAACATTTAAATATATGTAGTTCGTCGCGATTTGCACTTATACATTAAATTAATTTCACGTATCAGTCTCCAATGGAATCTCCTCTCTGATTTACTATATACGATTCTTGGTATCGCTTTCATATGCTTTTCCCCTCTTCTGAGTAAATAATCATATTCTCTTTGAATTATCAAAATATACGGCAATGATATGTAGTCTTTTCACCATGGTCTCAACAAATATTACATATTTTTGGCCTTGTTACTACTTGCATTAAACACCTTTCTATATTTGCATTTTTATGAGGTCATTTTGTATCCATATGGCAGCGTTATGCTACTAGTATAGGTTCTGGATTGTTATAATACCGTTCAAATATGTCGCGGGTAACTAGCAGTTCCAACAGTCCTTTGTAACGATTCATATTTTATAGAATTGTATTACATTTCGATAGATTATCTTTTAAATAATAAGAGCAATTTACATTTGCAAAGATGCTAACCCACCACCATTACACCGATAGGCTTTAAAATAATTATAAACTTTTGCTATTAAATTCACAATTGTGATGATCACCTATGAACTATTTTTGTCTCTGATGAAAACTGAAATTGTCTTTATACGTGTTCCTCTCTCAATGTTACTTCGAGAAAAGAAAGTTAATAAAATATCATAAATTAAAACATACTTTAGCAATACACTTTATTTGGAAGATGTTTGTTACTGACAAGTATTATTAAAATAATAATAATAATAATAATAATAATAATAATAATAATAATAATAAAGAAGAAGAAGAAGAAGAAGAAGAAGAAGAAGAAGAAGAAGAAGAAGAAGAAAATTCTACGCAATTAATGAATCTTCAGGTCCCCACAACCAGGATAATCCTAATCATGGCCTTGAAAATTCTCCAGCTAGATCTATAACCGTATATTTAAAGAAAGAAAAAATAAATTGGTCTCGTGAGGAGTACAAAGTCGTTATGACTGCATTTCATGAAGCGTTACGAAAACCTCAAAAACATCACTCGCCAAACGTACAACATTTGGCACAAAAAGGTTGGACAAACAAATAAAAAGTGCATTGGCAAAAATAAATTAGCCAATGTACGAAGATACATCATGCAAAATAACCGATTGACAGAGGTTAAAATTAATTAGATAAAAAGAATTGCAACCAGAATAGACGAATCAACAAAATATGAAACGCAACCGGAATCAGAAATAAATTTAATGCATCACACAAGCCACAGGTCATAATGTAGAAACAGTGATACACACAAATCACTTTGAAGATAATGCTGTAAGTTTAGAAGTGCTGGACATGTGTGAACTGAGTCACTTAGTAGACGGCAATAAAACGATTTCAAAACACATTGAACAGAATTATTTAACGGAAAACAAGACCAGTATACAAGAAGCCTAGGAAGAAATCAAGAATCATATAAGTGCGATACAAAATATTGGAATGGTGGAACGAGAACAACTCCCAAAATTACAAGCTGTACAATGCAGCACTTAAATTAATTTTGGATGAAGAAGGCATTCATATAAATCTCAATGAAGAAATATATGCATCGGCAAAGCAGCAACAAAAAATTTGATTATCAAATTAAAAACAAGGCAGCCTCGCAGACATGAGGATCAATCTTGAAAAAGAAAAATAGAAAAATAAATAAAACAACTTAGAAGTGAATTATCAGTACTCGAACTGTCAAGAGGAATAAATGTAAAAACTAGAAAAGGTAGAAGAGTCGGAAGAAAATACAACATTATAAATGTGAATAAAATCCTATCAACTAAGGAAAAAATAAAGCAAACAGTGCAAATGAAGGTTCAAAGAATAAGACGCTATGAGAAAATATCAAGATTCTACAGACTAAACAAGATTTTTCAAACCGATGCAAAAAATATTTACAGGGAAATAGGTAAAAAAAGAATTGAAGTGACAGCCCCCCTAATGGAAGAAGTTACACAATACTAGGAAAAATATGGGCTTGCCCTAAAGAACATAAGAAAAAGGCAGACTGATTTACGCAAGAGATAGCTCGAATGAAAAATAAACTAGAACAAATATGGGCAGAAATTACAGAAGAAGCTGTTAAATGTGTCAGTGAAATTGCACACTATTATTTCTAGATATAGATAAAATTACTAACTTTTGGTTATATTATTTAAACACAGCACATAAAATATACCCAATGAACTTCAAGAAATGGTTAGCGATTCCACTAAAATTCCTGCATGGATGACCCAAGTACTTACATTTGTTCTACCCAAGAATAGTGACACAAATAATCCGAAAAACTAGACAAATTACATAATAATTTTAATAATATATAATCGTGAATAAGCGTTACATCCCAAACATCGATACTCATCAGGTGCTAGGGAAAGAGCATTTTTGAAAAATTTTGAATTCAAAGTTCTGTGTTGTCGACAGTATTTAATTGGATAAAAATTTTCCAGTTTAGTGAAGCAAACATTAAACATAAGAAGGCGGTATCGAGTTATTATTTTTTTACTTTCTTATATCAAACATACTCGCTAATATGTCTTTCCCGTTTTTTTTTCGAGTTATAAACGGAAAATTCCGTTATCATGACGTATTGGCAGAATGAAATGTATGGATTTACTAACTAAATAAAGAACACGGAAAAATATAATATGATACAAAAACCATAGGTTTTACGAGATGATTCCGGCAATATGTATGTTGAAAAGTGAAAAATGATTCTCACACGCAAGTCAACATACAGATTTTCGAATTCTTTTAAAGCTGGAAAGTGAGAAATATGTAGCATCAACCCAAGTTTTCCATCATTGTTACACATTTTCCATGTATTATTACATCCAATTAATGGATGTGCGTTGTGGTGTAATGGATGTTGACTCTGAATGAGAAATCCAAGATGAGAGTTCGAATACGCGCATATACCCTTTGGTAAATTGTTAATCCAACTTTTAGTGAAATGACAGAACACATTGAATTTTATAGCTTTGGTTAAGATTCAGTCTACTGCAGAAATTAATAGCAACTTACTCTGGGTTCTGTCAAGTCAGACATGGATCGGAAGTGACATAATCAACCAACTGTGTATCTTGTATTAATTTATCGACTAATTATATCCAAAAATGTTAGCATTTCCTTCACTTTTCTCATTTTTTTAGTTTTTTTAAAATCTTCTCACCCCAACAAGGCCTTCTACTGCCACTGCTGGGCAGGAGGTTACAGATGGGAAAGTGATAAGAAAGCGGGGTTGGTTATGGGAAATGTCAAGAGAGGGTAATAGACGGATGAAAATAATGAGAATAGGGGTGGAGTAGAGGGGGAAAGAAATTGATAGAACGGATGCGAGTTAGTGAGATAGGAGATGTCTATTGACCTTACATATAAATTCCTGGAGTTTGTAGCTCTCGCGGAAGCAAGTATATGGAAAGGAATTCCACAGGTGGGAGGTGCGATAAAACAAGGTGTAGATAGCAACTGCAGCTAAGCTGCCATGTCATTTTCTATCATATTACAGATTCAACGTTGGATTCTGTCAATAACCCTAAGGTGAACAGTAGGGGCACCCGACCAGTTGTGGCAGCAGTATTCAATACACGGGCGGATGGTAGATTTATATATGTGCAGAATGGTAGATTTATATATGTGCAGGATGGATTCGGAAACACTTTCTGGCTCACAGTGAAAGACCTTCCTAGCATCAGATTTATCAATGGATTCGATATAGTCATTCCATTTGAGGTCCGCTGAGAATGTGAGACCAAGGAGGCGTAGTATTTTACTCTCAGGGTGGCAAGCGTGTTCCATGCTAATTGGGGTTAGGAGTGACTGTCTATGATGGTAAATAGAGACCAGCTTTGTTTGGAAGCATTAACTTTTACGAGCCATTTCTTACACCAGTCCACCACGCATTGGAAGTCCTTCTCGAGCTCGGTAGCGAGGTTCGCTTTGTCACCCTCAGTATTTTTTTTTGTCGAGGAGAGAGTAAACGGTGATATCGTCGGCTTACACGCCTACTTGGGATCTGATTACGTCGGTGAGATCGTTAATGTAGATCAGAAAGAGCCTAGGACCTAGAATGTAGCCTTGAGAGAAACCTTGCGTTCTTATGTTAGTTTTCGGAGGCATGTCCGTTTAATACTACCTTCATTGTGCGATTAGAGAGGAATGACTGGATTAGGTCAAGCAATACACTAGTTATGCCATAGCTCCTCAGCTTGTGTAGAAGGCCAGCATACCAGACTCAGTCAAACGCTTTGGAAATTTCCAAGGCAACAGATCGAGCTTCGCCATTCTTGTCGAGAGCCTGGTATATATACTCAGTGATGGCTGTCAGCATATCAGCAGTAGACCTGGTGAAGTGGAAACCATACTGTGTGTCCAAGAGTAGTCTAGGGACTACAGAGGAAGACTTCTAACAGGCAGGAATGCAGGAAGCCGAGAGGCAGTAGTTGTAGAGCTTGGAGAGTACAGAGGAGAGTTCAGGGGCCCATTTCCTCAAAATTATGATTGGGATTACGTCCCCTTCGTTCGCTTTATGAGGGTTAAGCTTTGAGATTAGCTTAAAGACCAGAAAGGGTGTAATGAGGAGGTCCTTAAATTGATCATCAGTTCTAGGTGGGAAGTCGGGTGTAGATACTTTAGACGAATCTTGTCTCGAATTGGTGGAGAATCTGCGAGCAAAGCATTCAATCTTGTCCGTTGAAGAGATGAGAACATCAAATTCATTGATTAGAGCGGTTATTGAGCTTTTACTGTTGTTAAACACACTTTTACAAAGTCAGTAGTAGTGCTTAGTGCCGAACTTACGGGATGCTATGCACTGCTTCATTCTGGCAGCAAAAAAAACATCTTAGCTTCTTTAACTATCGTTTTGGACTTATTACGAGCAGAGACAAAAAGGCGCCTGTTATGGTCTGACACGTGGCTTCTATAAAGCCGGAATAAGTCATTCCGGTGGGCAATGGCGGCCGAGCAAGCGGGCGAGAACCAGTGGGACCAATGGGGTTTAACTTAAAATTTCCTGCCTGGGATGAATGAATCGATGCCAGCCTTAACCCAAGAGACGACCTCGGATACACAGTTATCAACGGCAAGACTAAAAACATTGTTCCAAGTGACATCACACAGGAAGTTGCGGAACGAGTCCCAGTCTGCTCTTTGGTAGCAGGAGGTTATTCTGCTGGTCTGAGTTTCTTGGGTGGGGTGCGACTGAATGGAAACAACCTGATGGGCAGAGTTTCTGAGAGGGCAGAGCTGCTTGACATTGCAAGAATCTGGGATGGAATTGAAACATAGGTCTAGCAGTGAGTCTCTTCAATTAGGGTTATTGGAGAAACATGTGGGGAAATCAATCACTTACGTAAAAGACTGAATGATTGACAAATTCATGGTGGGGACACCAGCAAGATCGGCGACAGAGTTTTCCAGCCACTTGTCGTAGTGGGCGTTTAAGTCGCCAAACACAAATTTATGGGCAGTTGGATGAGAAGAAATGGCCTTATTGATATTATTGGAGATGACATCAACTACTGAACAGTCAGGAGATGATGGGGAGCGGTAGAGAAAGAAAAAATCTCTAACCTAGCTTACATGTTAGAGACAGAAACACATGAAAGAATGATCTAGGGATTCAAGAGAGATCACCCTAGCTAGAGGGTGATGTTCGCTGACATAAACACCAAGACCATGCATATGGATATTGGAGTACTTCCTGAAGAGGGGAAGGTAGCTAGGGATAGAGAAGTTAGATGAGGGAATTGAGGTATTGAGATTAGTCTTACAAAGAGCTAGGATGTCAGGGGACTTTTGATGAAGGAAACATTCAACGCTACAGAATTTGGTTCGGATACCCCGGATGTTAGTAATGGAAATGTTAAGAGATTTAGGTGATTTTAGTTTGCCTGGTTTAGGTTTTTTTTTGCTGAGATATGGATGTTCATGATTAATGTTGTTGTTGAAGTCAAACGGTCATTAGCTGCAAGATGCACTGGACGGGAACTGGCGTGGGGTACAGCAAAGTGTTGCCTCAGGGTTGCCCACCGAAAGCGGCTGCAGGGAAAACTATACATGCGTGACATGTCACTGCAAAACCCCGATATTATGCAACTGTTGATCGGAGCGGCCGCTCTTGGCACTACGCAAGAGGAAGGGCTCCTATCTACCAGTCGGAAGCAGCAACCAGATAACTCCCAACTCGGTACCCTCGTAATGAAGAGACGTTTCCACCGACTACGCACATCGCATGCAAATCTCAGAAGTACCATTACTAAGGTTTCAGTAGAAAAAGAGTGCCGGAAACCAAATCCTGAACAGGGAACAAGGAATGAGCCTCTACACCTGTTCAATAGATGTGGGAGGAGTGTGAACCGGCTCGTAGAAGGGTTTATCTACTCCAATTAAAAAAATAAAAAATAAAAATAAAATAAAATAAAATTTACTTTAAAGTCTAAACTATTTCTAACGAGTTAAAAAAAATAAACCAACTAAGGAGAACTTTCAATTGATCAAATAAAAGTAAATATATTCATAGACAAATTGAAACAAATTAACAAATTACGACTTACATTTAAATTCAACTCTAAATTGAATCTCCCTGACGAGACATGCGAGAAAACGTGGAGTTTTTTAATAGGTGGTGAGCATTAGTAAATTAATGTACATCTCACAACCCACACAATTGTAACGGCTAGTAAGGTAAAAATGCTTTGAGATATTTGACAGTTTTAACTTTTTAGCAGAAGCCAATAATAGGACAGAACTGAAGAATCAGTTATCTTAATACCCTAATACATTACCCAAAGGAGAAAACCACTTGCAGAGATAGGTAGGAGATTTTCATCCGTGTGATGAAGGAAGAGTAAGAAAATGGAATTAAGGTCCAAACTACTTGCAACAAAAATTTCTGACAAGTTAAATAAATAAACCAACTAAGAAGAACGTTCAATTGAGCAAAGAAAAATAAATATATTCACAGACAAATTGAAACAAATTACGACTTACATTTAAATTCAACTCTAAATGGAGTCTACCTCACTGGACATGTGAGAAAAAGTGGCGATTTATATGAGATAAATACAGGAAAAGTTTTCAATAAATGTGGATTTTTTCAAATCTTTTTGCGCAATAGCCATTCGTGTATTATGAAACAAAGGCGGTTAATAGTTCCTGATGAGTTACACCATAAATTGGTATAATTTATCTGAGTGAATATTGGTAACGATTATAAAGATTTTCGAAGTTTTGAAAAATACAAACAAATCTTTATATATACCAATATAAAATACAGAAGATTAGGCAGAATTTGATGATTGAAGCGTTTAAATATAAAGGTTCTGGCGAATAAGAGAGATAGAACAATTAATGCTGGAAGAAAACATACAAACTCACACAAATTCTTGTAAATTACAAGCATCTGGAATAACGGGATTAGCTGGTCGAGAAAAACAAACAGCTACAAAAACTGTTATTATGTTTTATATGTAAAAGATCATTAACATATTCACTTACAAAATAAAGATGACGTTGCTTTCTCTCAGATTTTAGATAATAAAGAATTTATTAACATTCTTACGGATTAACTTTTGTTATTGTAGTTAGCTGCATGTAGTCAACTATGGGTCTGTATATAGCAATGGACTTCGTTAGCAGGTTTTTGGTCTAAAGTCTATTCTTATTTTGAAAGGGATATTAATCCAACTTTTTCCAGTAGCATTAACTCAAATTCATGTAACGATAGTTGCGTTTTAGATAAGGCGAGGAGGTTGATAGGAGAGAAAGCGGCACCTGTATGAGAAAATGTTTTCCGTAGCTATTTAATGTCCGAAATGGTGAACTTGAGTTCCATGATGGAAAACAATTTAGCAAAAGTAGATGAGTTGACGGCTACAGAAGGCATCTCTTCAGTTTTATTATGATGTAGTTTTCATATTATTTATTTATATTTAATATAAGTGTTTCAATCATGCCAGAGTTTTCGCTTGTTGAGACTAGTAGTTCATTGTTTAACTTATTACAACGTATTTTCCTGCCATATGTCGATATGATTGATTCGGATGTATATTGAAATTGTGTAATGATTACATGAAATTGGGCAAAGTGTTAAAACCAAAAAATAAAAATTTATATATCAGAATATAATAAGTCATAACTTAAAGATACGATGAATGTTGACGTTTAGAGAATTTAATTGCAAAATCCTGGTAGACACGAGAGGTATAGAGGCATAGAGAGAGACCTGGAGCAAGTATATATATATATATATATATATATATATATATATCCGAGTGAGTACAGAACGAGGAAAGAAAATTTTTTTCCGTCCAAAACATTAATTTAAAATGAAGATAATTGATAAATCTACTGGAGGTAAGGTTGATAAAACCAGAAAATTAATCCATAGAGTCTTTAAATCCTTTGGCCTTAAAGTAGTGATTAACCACAATATCAAGGAAGTTGACTTCCTAGACACAACATTACACCTAGTATCGAACACTTTCCAACCTTACATGAAAAGCAACGCTAAACCAATACATATAAACCCCAACTCTAATCACCCACCATCCATCGTTAAGCACATCCAATCATCGGTGGAACGTCGCATTAACACACACTCATCCAATAAAGAGATATTTGATAAGCACAAGTTAATTTATAATAGAATTTGAAGCACAAGGTAATTTATAATAGAATCCTTAATGAAAGCGGGTATAAATCATCAAAATCAGTTTTGTGGAAAAATTCAAATGTCCAAAAAGCAAAAATAGAATGATATGGTATAACCCTACATTCAACCAATGAGTTAATTTCAAGCTGGGAGATAAATTTCTTAAATTAGTAGAGAAGCACTTTTCCAAAAAATAACCCTCTGAACAAAATCTTCAATAAAAATACCATAAAGTTAAACTATAGCTGTTCCAATAATCTAGAAAAAATAATCAAAATGCATAACACCAAAATATTAAAAATACACAGCAAAAATAAATCCAACACTAATACAATTCCGTCCCAGAATAACAGCCTCTGTAACTGTAGAAACCCCAACCAATGCCCCATGACCAGTAAATGTTTGACGAAATCTCTGCTATATACGTGTTCGATTTCATCCATAGAAAATCCTAAAGATGAAAAAATATATATTGGGAACACCATGAACGTAATTAAAAAGCGCTTTTACAATCACCTCTCATTCTTCAATAACAAAGAAAAACAAAACATGACATCTCTCTCCAAATACCTTTGGAAATTACAAGACGAAAATAAAAAACCTAAGGTTAAATGGAAAATCCTCAAACAAGCAAGAACAGCAAAACCTATAAAAGAACCATGTTTTCTTTGCCTTCAAGAAAAAATAGAGAACCTTACATATATAAAGAGTAACAAGGTTTTATATCAGAGGCACGAAACCACAGTAAACTGCAAGCATAGTAGGGACTTAACCCTACAACAATGCTAGGAAATACTAGGAGTTTGATTAGATATTCTTATTATAAAAGATTAAAAATGCTGTAGAAAAAAACAATTTCTTGAAATAACTTCGCCTAAATACAATAATACTCCAAACTTGAATATAAAATAAAAAAATATAAAAAACCCTATCCCGTTAAAAAAAAAAAAAAAAATTCCGTACCGGAAAAATCAAAATTAAAAAGAAAAAACACCCCACCCCTATCACGTCTATCTAAGGAACCCCAAAGGGAAAGCCTCACCACAAGATGAAATAGAATACATAAAATAGGTCTGCTAACAACAGACAACAAATAATTAAACACTAGCTAACCATAAAGCCGTCCTAAACATTCAACAAACAACAAAGTTCCTCAATCACACACACAAAAAACACACAAACACACAAAACTGACCAACTAAGCAAACGCCTCAACACACCACTTTCTTCGAGATTCTAACAAAAAGATATGCCCGACCGATAAAAACGTACATTCCAACAGATAATGCCATTAATCAACAATTTCGCACTTACACACCAAGTTCTTCAAAAGTCTAACGGTCAAAACGAAAGACACATTCCCTTCATTATCAATCACCTCAACCAACCCCACAACAACAACAAACCAAATACAAATAGAGGATGATTCTAACTCTTGCTCGTTCTTCCTGATGATATGTTGGAAACCCAACATTGAAACAAACATATGATTGTAGAGAAGAGGACATATATAGAAAAAATTATGTACATGTTCTAAAACATTATATATATATATATATATATATATATATATATATATATATATTGATTGATTGATTGATTGATTGATTGATACTTGTTTCATGGTCCTAATAGGGTTACACCAGTAAACATTTGTATTAAAATGTGTTCTATACAATTATATTGTAGAACGTTTCAACATTTTTCATTTTTAAACGAGTTATTGCGCTACCTTGGTGTCTACTATGAGTGGTGCCTTCAGGTGATTTTTAATAACTTAAATGACTTAAGATATTTTATTAAAAATCGCCTGAAGGCATCACACATGGTAGAATCCAGGTAGCGAAATAACTCGTTTAAAAACTGCCATTCTGAAGATGAGATTTTGATCTCGAAATATTCAAGTTTAATAAATAAGTAATACCCCAAAATGTCTTTACCTTCCTTTATTTTACTCAACGCATTGTGATAGACTTCAAGACAGAACCATATGTATATATATATATATTTGTATTAATCCAGATGTAGTTGCCGCCGTTTGATCATTGTAGAGAACAAAGGTTTCGTAGTCTGCAGCATAGCAAATACGGTTTAATCGTGCAATTATGCAAGTTAGCTAAGCATAAATACGCTATTTTGCTTTTATGTATTTTACCATGCCCACAGTATTGAACAATGGAGAAAATTAATTTAACGACTTTGAGTTTGGATAATATTCAAATACATATAATATTCTCTATATCCACCATGAAACTATCTATTTTAAAAATTGTGTATGGGTGTGATTATTCGCTCCCTTATATCCTAAATGTGAATGTTTTCTAATGTTTTTCTAAGTTGTTGTTTTAATTCTGGCTTTGTCTAACAATAATTATTATCCGTTCATTTTTAAGCATGGGGAAATTCGTCTTCTTGTTTATTTATTTATCTATCTCCACCGCATTCAAAGAATATCGTCTTCAATTTAATGTTTCTTGATTGTGCCCAGCAAGATTTAAAAACTATTGAATGAATCTAAAATACTATCCAAAAACATTACACACTATACATATTCCTGTTTTTTTAATTTTGTTTGAGATTTTACAATAGTTTCATATGAAGTTCATTTCATTTAGCTCTACAATAAATAGAATGATTTTGGGATATCTGGCTATATTTACATTTTGCTGACGTTACATATTTCTTCAACAGATATTTATTTATATGTCGTAGTTTAGTCAGTAACATGTTTTAACATACTATTCTAAATATTTCGCATAATTTCACTCAGAACTGCAGGACTTTCAAATATTTCCTTGCTTTTCAACCCAACAATTTTTCAATCCGCTTTTAATACTTAACTTTCTCTGAAAGGTAGTTTTTCGTCATTCTTAAAAAAAAAGATTTTCTTAGTTCCTATTTTCCTACCATTTTGAAATGTCTTTTCAATGATTTTTGTTTGATTTTGTAATTTTCAATTTGGTATTACCATCATTAAATTTACAATAGCTTGGTTTTCTTTTGAGGTAATATTTTCATTTTGTTCTATTCATCAGTTATATATATATATATATATATATATATATATATATATATATATATATGAATGAATGAATAGTGAATGCTTCAATAGTAACGCTGACATGAACATATTATTAGGCTGAATTAAAAGTAAATATATATCTTCCAGGATATTTTTCGTTAATTTATTCTTTTTATTTCTATTTTGTCAATAGTTTGATCCAACTTCTCCCGGTAAGTGGATCGGAACACCATTCTCCTAGATTTTAGACATCCTATTTCAATCCTCAGGCTAATAAATGATCGTGCTTTATGGGGAATGTCTCATAGCATTCTTAAAGATCAAATTATTGCAAAATATTGATGAAATTTATATCTAACTCTGAAAGCTTTTGTGCCATTCCATGAATGTTCAGCTGCAATAAAGATTTGATATTTTATGACGGCTCTTTCAGCATTACCAGTAAATAAAACTTGCTCAGTTTCTTCTTAATCACCAAGAAAATAAATTGTTATAGAATAGTGTATTTCATTGATTTTAAATTCCTTTGCACTATAACAGAAAAATCAAAAAATCCAGTATCAGAAATAAAATTAGGAATCGGTTTCTAATTTTAATTCACTATATCAAAATAGAATTCATAGCAATAAAATTTATTTAATAACATAAGTATCGTGAAAGATTATATTTGCGTAGTAAATTATAATTACATAATTAAATGCAACGTGAGATAAGGAAAACAAGTGTATACCAATTTATAAACGTAGAACAGTTATTAATATTTGAATGAATAAATTAATTAATTAATAATAATACTAATACTACTACTACTACTACTACTACTAATAATAATAATAATAATAATAATAATAAAAGAAGGCACTAAATTCAAGCAAGATTTACAGTTAGTAGATTCTGTAGAAAAGCAGAACGGAAGCCAAGAGCCGACTATTGCGGCAAAGAATATAAAAATGAAAGCCAAAGATAAAGCTCTTGAACAGATGAAACAGCGCTGGCAAGACAAACCTCTGCATGGCCAATATCCAGTACGTGCCAATAAATCCAATGTTGACAAAGTTAATACTCATCGATGGTTACGTGCATCTGGATTAAAGTCCGAAACTGAAGGCTTTATTCTTGCAGCACAAGACCAAAGTCTTTTCACGAGAAACTTTCAGGCAAATATTATGCATAATAATATGGATCCAAAATGCAGGTTTTGTGATAAACACCAAGAAACAATAGACCACCTAATCTCAGGCTGTTCTGTGCTTGCCCCAAATGAATATAAAAATCGCCACGATAGAGTTGGGCAATATTTACATTGGGCAATATGCAAACATTATGGAAAAGCTGTAGGCAAACACTGGTATGAACATCACCCAACACCGGTTACAGAAATAGAAGATGTAACCATTCTATGGGATTACACCATCTACACAGACAGAAAAATTGAAGCAAACAGGCCAGACATTATTGTTAAAAACCAGAAGGAGAAAACTTGTCTATTAATTGATATGGCTTGTCCAGCGGATTGTAACATAGCAATCAAGGAATTTGAAAAACTGTCAAAATATAAAGACCTGGAAATTGAAATAGAAAAAATGTGGAAATTGAATACAAGAGTTGTGCCAGTGATAGTAGGTGCACTTGGAATGATAAAAAATGGAACAAAACAACACATTGAAAGAATCCCTGGAAACCCCAGCTTAAGAGATATACAAAAAATTGTCTTATTAAGTACAGCCCACACACTAAGGAAAACTTTATCTATGTAATGCTGGAGATGATAGGGAAGATAGAAAAACATAAAATGGAGCCATAACAACACACCACTGCCTGCCTTAGGTCTCCCCGCAGACTTGGTTGGCAGTGAGACCAAAGCAGAAATCGAAATATGATGGAAAATGACATAATAATAATAAATAAGGTCTATTTAATGATGTAAATTTTGCAGTACAATAAGTAAGAAAGTGGTCAATATATAACTAGAGCCAAAATAGGCAAATGTTCAAGCAACTTATCTTGTGTCAAATCACAGAAAGTTGCTTAATCTGATTAAGATTATAGGTTCTGATGAGATGTATCAGACATACCGTATATAGTGTAGTATATAGTGATATATAGAATTCCACTCTGATATTCACTCTTCCTAATACTTAACACTCCAAACAACGACTGTATATACTTTATAAAACACTTTTACCACACACACACAAACACAAATATATAATTATATTTCAGTGAAATTTAAATAACCTGGGTTAAGATATTTGAAACAGTTAAATGGTTTTTGATCATTGCTAGTAAAAGAGATTCTATGACCACTGTGGAGGGGACATAATCGAGCATTTATTAAAAATGCTGCCAAAAAGGTAAGTAATTATTCATTGTCAAATAGAAAAACATACGTACTAAATAATACACATATATATGTATGTATGCATGCATGTATGTATGTATGTATAAATGTAGGATTGTGCGTGTCTACACAGATTTATTTATTTATATGTACCTATAATAAGTTTTGAGATGATCTCATTTCTTTCCTCAATAATAACAATACTTTCAAAGATTTGTTCCAATAGGTGTAGAGATTCTTTACTTTCCCAAAGAGCTCGATTCGTATCACATTCAGTAATTTCTATGTATGAAATGTATCACTTTCAGCAAAGGAAATCAAAGTTAAGACGCATTACCATATAAAAAAATGTTATCAAATCAAAGATAAACTACAAAGGGGAGCGGAAAAGAAATTCTTCGACTCCGACAAAGAGATTCAGACAAGCTTATTAATGAACAAGATAGATCTAAGTAGCAATATAAAATATAAGAAGCATATGATATATATATATATATATATATATATATATATATATATATATATATATATATATATATATGTAAAATCTAACAAGAAATGGTTGTTTTATATTTGCTTTTATGGTGCTATTCTTCTTTTTCCCACACACATATTTATTTATAGATATATGCGAATATGTGGTGCTTTTAGCTATATCTTTCCTGAAAGTTTATTCTACTGCTATATATAATTCTTAAATTATAAATTGAAAAATATGTTTATATATTCTTCCTCTCCATTTCTCTCTCTTACTCACTATATATATATATATATATATATATATATATATATAATTCCAGGTGAAGAGAACTCAGGTTTTTACTCTGTTGAGTGTCCTGGGATTTGTTTTATTATGAACAGTGCTCAAGATAATAAATATTATAGAGCTTAATATCATTAAATTTTTATGAATTAATTGTGCATTGCGACAGGGAAATTTCTGTTTCGTTATAGGCAATATTAGATGTTGTTTGTGCAGATGATTAACATCTAAATAACAAAAACCTTTAGTTTGCTGTGTATGCATATGGGAAGATATAAAATTTACATATAATCAGGATGAAGCTTCATTTTGGGATATGCCCACAAAGAATACATACTAACCAACTATTTCTCTTTTTTCCCATTTTCCTCTCCGTCATCCTACCCTGCTTCTTTTCTTATTTTCCCTCTTTAACCGTAAAGTTGTCAACATGCCTTTAACCTAATTTTATCATTTGCCTTTTTTTCCACTCTGCTTTCTTTAGTTTTATTCTCTTTGATATGATATGCCGATTTTATTGCCAAGGCCGTTCTTTCACTTTCTTATCATTTCTGGTCTATCTATTTATTTGTCGTAAAGCTTTTTTTTGTAAAAGAACAATATTTGTAAATAAATAATTTTATGTTTCCACTTACTTTATTTTGATAGTTCGTCAGTAATTATTTTCCTTAAGCACTTGTTGGTTTTATACATGTTATTTCATTTATATTTTACCCATTATCTAATATGAACATTTTGCAATGTCTACATATGACATTTATCTGATTGCGTCTATTTAATAGATTTTTATACTTAAGTGATTTAATAATAGTTTTTCGTATAAACATAATTAACATTGTTCATTTAAGAAATTTTGCCAACTTATTGTGTGTTTTTTATTTATTTTAAAAGATATTTCAATTGAGATGTTTATTTTTTTATTTGTTATTATTAAATGAAGAGGTGTGCTGATAAATCCGCTGTTTAAGAGTATTTTTAGTACTCTCTATATAATTTTTTCTATTATTTGTTTTTTCCTTTAAATATTTCGCCTTGATAGACAATTTATTCCGTTAGGCACCAGTTTTCAAACGGGCAACGTATAGGATCTTTACAATTATATTTTTCCTTGTCTAAATTTTTATTTTCTGTTATCCGTTTGTTTTTATTAATTTTGTTAAAGGTTTTTAAAAAATATTATTGTGATTTTTATGATTTGTTTTGGATTGTCCATACAGCTGTAACTTAATTTAATAGTGTTTTTATAAGAGATCTTACTCAGTAGATTTTTATCCTGAAAGTGTTTCCTAATTACCCCAAGGAATTCTTCTCCAATTTATTACTAGTCATTTCGTTGAAAGGAGGTGTGTACCAGATAATATTTCTATTCCTATTTTTTCTTGGGGGATTCATTTCTCGTTTACATATTTAATATTTGTTTTTTTATATCGACTATTTTTAAAGCTGTATTATAAAAATTGCATTGCTTATTAAATACTTCTTCATTAGTTGAATTTCGAGTAATTCTGTATTCTATAGATGAGGGTACATGTTTGATAACAGATGGAAGGTGGCTGAAATTCTGGTGGATGTATAGATGATTGGTATATTTTTTTGCATGGTTGTTGTATATTTTTCTCTCGATCTAAGGTTACATCAAGGAAATCTAATTTTTTATATCTGTTTAAATTGTTACTTTTAAATTAAGAATTTTAAACTCTTTATGTATCATCTTTTTCATTTTATCTTTTTTAAAGTTTGTGGCATTTATTATTATCATGTGTCCATCGTCTCTATATAATCTAACGTCTTTAGTATCTACTTCCTTATAGACTGTGAGATTATATAGTATTAGTAATCTTACCAGATTTGAAGATACCGTAGAGTCCAGAAATCCAATGGTAATATGAAATAATGAATCAAATCTATAGATAAATACCCTTTCTAGAAATCATAGACAGCATGCACATAAAAACATAAAATTATTAGGCATAATTAAAAGAAGTAAGGATCGTAAAAAGGATCATTTAAGATTAGATGCTTTAACGAAGGCATGCATCTATTCTATTGTGTTATTATTAAATAGCTGATAATTTAAAGTATCGTATGGCATTCCACTTTAGTATTCAATATTACGTCATATCAGCAATCTAACTTTGAGACTGGTACTATGTAACCTAGTAAATGTGACTTGGAAGTGATATATGTAATTCTAAGTCAGCTTCACTTTCCCTGAGATTACATGAAAAGTAATTAATCAGAATAATCATGAGAACGTTTGCCCATTTTAAAATATTTTTTATGAGATATATTTCGTAAATAATCTTATAAATGACATCTAATTTAGAAAAAAATATTTAATATTTGTTTTAGAACAATGTAGCTTTTCGGTAGCAGTAGAGCAAAGTAACGCAATATATTTCCCTGAAATCTCAGAAATTGATTTGAACATAATTATATTTGCCACATTCTTACGAGTTATTAAATGTGTTCTAAATAGATTGAAGTAAATCATTTATCATAAAAAAAGTGATTTTTTACAAGCAGTAATTTTGCTTCCAAAGGAGTGAAAATTTTTCAAAGGTTGAATTAAATCAGATCACACAATGATTAGGTGCTGCTTAGAAAAGAAAAATCAGTTTTCAATTGAAACTTTTTTTAAGACTTCAGTATAATTTGTCTCATAAGGGACATATGTAAAAGAAGAAAATCCTGATCTCATCAGACACTAAAAAAAGTATTCTTTTATACATCAAGAATATATAATTTTGAACAATAGCAAAATGTTTGAAATTTAAACTGGAAATGTTATAGAGAAGCAGATACACAAAAATAAATAACTAATTTTCTGGATGTTGTATTAATAGCGGATGGATTTTGAGACATAATGAAAAAAAAACTCGCATCGGAATACCAAACAATATTGAGCATAATAAAACTGGAGATTTTTAAAGCAGAAACGAGTGCTCAAAGACTATGACTTATGTCTGCTTTCTTCTAGCAATCGATGTTGTTAACGTTTATAAATGAGAGGTTATAACTGGGTGCGTTACTAAGAGTAAGGTATGAAATGAGGAAGTTCGAAAGAAAAGAAGAACTATAAAGAAAACTATATTTAAAGATGAAGATATCGAGAAGAAAGAGTTGGACACAGGTAAGAACAAGAAGCTTAGAAAATTTAACACTCGTAGTGCATATTGAAGGCAGATGGGGTTCGGAATAGCAAGCAACTTACACAAAGATTTACTATTAACAGATATTAGAGTATGTAAATGTAGGTGAAGTAAGGATTTGATCTCCAATAGGTTGGTGAAATACAAGTCTTCTATGTCTTAAACTATCATGGCGCATAAATAATGATATGCATAATTTTCCGGTAAAAAATGTTGTTATTTTAATTTTGTATGCAGTATTATTTTATTTATTAAAAAACTACTGTTCATTGTTGCAATTATATAATTTAAAATAGAACCATTTTATTTGAAAATTACACAATACTTTTTGCGAAAATATAGATTATAATCATTCCTCTCTAAATTGAATAATATTTTTTCTGAAAATGTAAAACTGAACCCTTCCACTTTAAAACTGCACAATACTTTTACTTTCATGTTAAATTTGCATTTTAACTTTTCCCAAAATATAAAATAGGATCTTTCCACTTAAAAATTGTGCGATAATTTTAAGAAAATTCTCAAATAAAATTTTTCAACTTTAAAAGTGTATAGTCACTGCGTCTGAAAATATAAAATAAAATCTTTCCAATTTAAAATTGCACAATAATTTTAGGAAAATATAGAATATAAACTTTTCATTTTCAAATAACATAATACTTTTTTCCCGAAAATATAAAATAGAATATTTCTACTATAAATTGCACAATACTTACTAGGAAAATATAGAAATATGCTTTTTTCTCAGAAAATATACAATCGAACCTTTCCACTTTAAAATTGCACAATACTTTTTAGGAAAATTTATAAATGAATAAAATGCAAGTACCTTAACTACAAAAATGTTCTCTGTCACAGTGCTGTCTAAATTTTGCTCATATTTTTTAAAATATATTGATGTTTTATTTAGCAATAAAATTCTACATATTTATATGTCGCTGTAACGATATCATAACTTATATTAGATCAATTAGATTTCACCTGCCATTGTATTTTTAAGTGAAGCCTTGTATGCCCAGCTTGGCTTCACTTAGTACAAATCTTTTATCACTATAGCTGACTTGCTTCACCTGATGTAATTATATTCTTGTGAATAAATTGTGAAACCAGGCAGAAATCTGGAACAGAAATAGCAAAATACTGTAATATGTTTATCATATGAGTGTGATTTGCTTGTATTTTGAGTTGAAGGTTAATGAAGGATGATGAGAAATACGTACCCAGCGTAATAATTTATTTCGTCTTGTCTGTTGACCCTATAAAGGAAGTGACACAGAGACAGGTGAAAAACGACATAGAGACAGTCATCTATTTCAACAATTTACTTTCGCACAAAATCATCGCTAAGTACATGAGTATAAAGATGTTAGATATCTTATAAAACAGAAAAGAATATATCAAAAACACAAACGAAATAGGTTTCGTCTTCTAAATGAAGTTTTAAATTTGCGGGTGAATGTATTTAGACTAAAATGTTCATGAGTTTTATTAAGTAAATTGTTTACTTCAATCGACGAAGCTTTTGAACAATCTAATGAGATGAGTTTATATATTATCTTATCACTATACGGCCAATTAATGGAAGTTGTTTATGCATTTCCTTATATTATGAAGGGCTGAAGTGATGAATTATAACCTATTAAATTTGCTGATAATATATAAAAAATTACAACATTTAATCCATTGTTAAAATCCATTCCATTAAATTACTCGTATTCGATAATCGACAATGAAACATGTTCGAATGTTTCATTGTCAATGTTTTTATTAAATATTCATACTTATAACGGGAAGTTGAATGTATAGTGGACGGTTCTTTTGCTATAGGTACTAGGGTGATAGAAGTCGAATCTAGTCCAACATTGTCTAAAACTACATTTAAATAAAGAGATTATTTATGATATAAAAGTTTTGATCTAATATATGTGATTATCATTGATAAGTTACATAGGCTTCATTTCAACTACATAAATCTTAACATAATAAAATTAAAATGCATTATAAAATCATTTAGAATATGTAAAAAAAGTGAACATACTTTGGAGATGTTTCTGCAAATGGTTTAATAAGAAATAATATCGTGAAATCACACATTTATTTTATGTACATTTGCAATAAAATGAAATTTGACATGAACTGTGTGTCATTTCAAAGATTAACAGTTGGAATTTTTCATTATTTTATCTAAACCACAATCATGTAAATCCAGATTGTGCTATATCTATGGAGAAATTGTTATAAAGAGTAGAAAATTATGGAATAAAATCACAGGATATTTTTAGTGAATTTACAATAGGAAAACCGACGGTAAAAGTGTTAACTAGAAAAAGCCTTTGTCTAAATTACGGAGATGAGATAATATTTCCACTATTTAAATTATTTGGACTATTTTCTTCATCTTTGTTGCCAAAAAGATGAGGACAATAGTAGGAAAGTTTATGACTATATTTCTAATATTTTCTAACTTAATACTTGCCTATTATTTCCTTAGTCGTTACATGGACAACGGCAAATAAGTTTTTCATATCTTTCGTCTTCCTGACATCACTCACCCCTCGTATCTTAATATTACCTCATTCATTCATTCATTCATTCATTCATTCATTCATTCATTTATTCCAATCTTTATTTCTTGACCAAACTGAAAATTGATCGCTTAAGTTATAAATAAAATGCCAAAAATATATTGTTTTGAAAAATTACGAAAATTCAAAGAAGATTTCAAGCTTTTTCTGTTTATTGCTAAAGGAATAATAATATTTAGTTTTGCAGACATTCTTTATTTTCTAGTTTATAATTTTTGCAAAAATTTCGTTTCACCCATGTTCAATGTTTTGTTTTAATATTTAAATTGCAAACTATTTTTCCAATGTTTTCTAAAAGAAATTATTAATGTTTACTTTAATGTTTATTTTAGTACAATATTTAGTTTTTTAATGTAAAATATTGCATACCGTTGTCTTTCTGCCTTCCACCTGTGTTGTCTATTTCTCTCTTTCGCTGGGTCCTTGCATTTTAAACTGAAGATTAAAAAACAGAAAAAGGCAAAAAGGTATTGTCTTTTATTTCTTTGTAATAAAATTCAAAGAAAAATCCAAGGTTGTTTGTCTACTGGTAACGAAGCGCAAATCTTTGAACCGGCCTTATTTTCCTCTACATAACTAGTCATTTTTACTTATACTAAGTTGGTACTTAATATTTATAGTTTTCCATCCTCTCACCCCGTTTTTAACCGTTCATTTTTGCACGGTATGTATCAATTCGTTTGGAAAAGTTTTAACAAAATGCGAAGGAACTCTTATGAAGTCAACGTCTAGCTTATGTGGTGGTGTCTCAATAAATTAACGTGGAGAAGTCAAAGGGATAATACTCGACTCTTTATACCATGCAAAACCATGGCATTTGAAAATACATATATGAAACGTAACCGAGTGAAGGGCGTTAATTCGAAACGAAAGTAATTAGAATCTTAATGTGCGACTTGAATGCCATAGTAGGAACAAGAGGAAAAGTTAGACGACCCTCAACTTAGCATTAGGAATCCGCAACAAACGAGAAGAAAAATGGGTCCATCATTGCATTGCAAATGACGAGGTAATAACTAACACCTGGATCAATAATACCCACGAAGTCTATGGACATGAAGAAGCCCTGCACGTAACACGAAAATACAAAAGTAACGACATAACCATAAACAGAATATTAAAAAATGCACTAGATCACTGGAAAACCTATCCTATTAACCGATTGTGAAAACAACCAGTTATCAGTAAATTACTGGTGAAACTCCAGAGAATGAAGAAGCCGAGGGTAGCACCAAGAATGTATTACAACACGCTCGTCAATTACCTATACCTGCAGAAAGCGTGAAATACAAATACAAAGAACAAAGTATTAAAGGAAACGCGAATTGTAACTCACTAAAAGCAAAACCAGTGACATCAGCAAACAACATTGCCCCAAAAAAAATCAGATGCAGAAAAAAAACTCGAGTGGACTGAAGGGAATCTCAATATGATGCAAAGGAGACAGGAAATGATGCCAAGACATGGAATGGAATACAGAAAACTACACAAGGAATTAAGGAGCTAATCCAGGCAGGCTAAAGAGAAATGGCTCTACCACAAATGTGGAAAAGTAGGAAGATTGAGCATTACTAATAAAACAGGCATGCATAAAGAAATAAGAGAACTGACAGGACAAACATCTTGTTCCTGAACAAGATGCATAAAATCCAAGTACGAGAACGAGGAAATACTCGATTTGAAGAATATATAAAATATCATTTCCATTTAAACAGAGAGAAATTCATAATACACAAACAATACGATGGACCGGAATTTTTTTTTTATCATTTCACCCCGAGAAGGCGGAGATACCACTCACGTGGGTGGATGGGGTTACATAACTGAAAGATTAATTAGAAGAGAGAGAAGAGGAGTACAAGCGAATTAAAAAAGAGCAATAGAAAGATGAGAATGCATGTGTGTTGACAGTTTCAAGTGTGGGGAGAAAGGGAAGGATATACGGGGTGGTGGAAGGGCTAGGATCAAGTGGTTAGTAAATGAGTTTTGACATTGCATTTTAATTTTCTGGAGGTTGTAGCCGTCAGGAAGGAAAGAATAAGGGAGCGAGTTCCACAAGCGAGAAGTGCGAGAGAAGAAGTTGCAGGAGTAGAATTGTCGTCTGCATTTGGCTAACCTAACTGTGAATTGGTGGGACCCAGTTGCCAGTGTGGTTTCACGAGTAAACACCTTTGAGGAGACACCAGTGACTTGAGGTCGTCTGAGCAGAGACATGAAAGTATTTATAGAACAGACAAAGGGAGGCCACATTTCCTCGGTGATGAAGTGGCTGTAGTCGAGCTGCCAAGTCAGCGCCTATCACGTTACTGACTCTCCTTTGGAGCCTGTCGAGAACACTGAGGTGAACGCCTGGGGCGCCTGACCATAAATGGCAGCAGTACTCCATGCACGGTCGAATGGTAGACTTGGATATATATAGGATGGATTCAGACGGAAAAAACATCCTGGATCGACACAGTGACCCAACCTTCTTAGCAGTGTATTTAGCTATGGATTCGATGTAGCGGTTTCATTTGAGATCAGAAGAGAGGGTAAGGCAGAGGAGGCTTGGTCCATGCTTATAGGAGCAGGAGAGGTTGCCTGTGATGATTGACAGACAACGGCTTGGTCTTAGACGCAGTGAAATTGAAAAGCCACTTCTTTCCCCAATTCACCACAGCGTGTAGATCCCGTTCAGCAGCAAGGTTATGTCTGTCCACCACGCCAGGTTTCTTTGTGATGAGGGAGCATATTGTGGTGTCTGCGTAGATGCCCACTTGGGACTTGATCTCATCTGGGAGGTCGTTGATGAAAATAAGGAAGAGCGTCGGACCCAGGATAGAGCCCTGGGGGACATCGACATTCCTGCTGTAGGATGAAGTGGGATGCTCATTCAAAACGACCTTCATTTTGCGGTTGTTTAAAAAAGATTGGATTAGGTCAAGCAGGCGTCCGGTAATACCGTAACGCCGAAGCTTACAAAGAAGGCCAGTGTGACAGACACTGTCAAAAGGCTTGGAGATGTCCAGAGAAACTGCACGAGACTCGCCTGATTCATCGAGGGTCTGGAGCATGTATTCCGTAACGGTAGTGAGCATATCGGCAGTGGAAATGGCAAAGCGTAAGCCATATTGCCTGTCAGAGAAGAGTTTGTGGGCAGTGAGATTATGAACTATTTCAGCATTGATTATGACCTCGAACACTTTGCCGTATATACGGTGATAGTTGGATGAGTCCGAGGGTTCACCACACTTCTTAAATACAGGAACGACTGAAGTGAACTTCCAGTATGCAAGGAAACAGGAAGCAGAAACGCAGTAGTTATATAGTTTGAGAGGACAGGGGAGAGTTCAGGAGCGCACCTCTTAAGGACTATCACCGGGATTCCGTCGTCACCGCTTGACTTATGGGGATTAAGTTTTGAAATTACTCGGGATACTACCTTCCGGGTAATATGTAGGTCGTGTAGTTTGGCCTCAGTTCTAATGGGGAAGTCGGGTGAGCTACTTCAGATGAGTCAAATGTGGAATGGATGAGAATATGCGGGCAAAGCACCCAGCTTTGTCCGCAGATGACGTGTGAACCTCAAATTCATCGATTAAAGGAGGTATAGAGGATTTACAGTTGTTCAGCACTCGTTTGAATATCCGCCAATAGTACTTGGAGCCAAACTTGCGGTCAGCTATGCGCTGTCACATTCTCTCATCGAACCACCGTTTGGCGTCATTCAGGATTCTCTTGCACTCATTGCGGTCAGACATGAGTAGGCGCCTATTGTGATCAGATGACTGTCTCCGGAATAGACTGAAGTAATGGTTCCTGTGGGCAATTGCGGCCGAACAGGCAGGAGAGAACCACTGTGAGGAATGAGGCTTTAGGCAATACTTCCTGGCGGCCATGAAAGCATCAATGCCAGCTTTTACCCATGACGAGACCTCTGAGGCACAGTCATCAACTGGGAGATCGAACACTTTTCCCCAAGGGACGTCTCAGAGGAAATCGCGAAATGCATCCCAGTGAGCTTTATCGTAGCGGTAGGAGGTCCTGTAAGTAGGAGGGTCATGGGGAGAGTGAGAGTGGAAAGAAATACATATTTATAAGTAGTAGTGACGAGTGTCCAGAGGGAGTACTAGGATAGCGAGTGGGGAAGTCCACCACTTGCGTAAGGGATTAGGAAATAGCGAAGTTCATGGCGTGGAGGCCCACTATGTCAGTAACAGTGTCTTTAAGGCAGTCAGAGTGATGGGCGTTGAGATCTCCGAATACAAATATGTGAGCGAATTGGTGGTAGGAAATAGCCTTATGAATGTTGTCAGCAATGCTATCTAGAAGGGGGCAGTCAGGAGAGGAGGGAGAACGGTACAGAAAGAATAAGTAACTAACCGAACTGAGAAGAGACAGACAAAAACATACATATTGGTGGTCAGTAGATTCAAGTGAAGTCACCCTAGCTATGGGGAGGTAATCGCTGACGTAGATCCCCAGCCCATGCATGTGGACGGTGGAATTCCTTCCCTAAGAGGGGGAGATAACCAGGGATGGGGAGGTCAGAGGAGGGAATTGATGAGCTGAGGTTAGTTTTACAGAGCGCTAGGATGTCCGGGGACTTTTCATGAAGGAAAGCTTCTACGCTAGGAAAGTTAATACGAATGCCCCGGATATTATTGAAAGAAAGGTTAAGAGGTTTAGGTGGTTTGATTTTAGCTGGTTTAGGGTATTTTATGAAAATTTTTTTGTTTGTCATATGTTTTGTTAACAGGGAGGGACCTAGGGTAGAAGGATACAGGCGGTCATTGTCCGCAATCTGTGCTGGGAGGGAAACTGCTTCGGGCTGCAACAAGGTGTGGCCTCAGGCTTGCCCACCGAAAGCGCTTGCAGGGACACCTATCCATGTGCAATATGGCACAAGTACCCCGACATTATACAACTGTTGTTCAGAGCAGCCGATCTTGACGCTACGCAAGAGTTAGGGCTCGTAACTACCAGTCGGAAGCAGCAACCAGGAAACTGCTAACCCGGTACCCTCACAGTGATAAGCCGTTGCCACCAACCAGGCAGATCGTAGGAAAATCACGGAAGCACGAATACTAAGGTTAGAAGTGAGAGGAGAGAAAGCCGGAGAGCACATCTTGAACAGGGAAAAAGAGGCAAGACTCTACCGCTGATCAATAAACGTGGGAGGAGTGTGAACCGGGCGATAGTTTGGTCTATCTATTCCAATTAAAAAAAAGAAAAGGAAATTTGATTAGTGACTTGCTAAGTTTAAACTTAGTTGAAGTCATTTCTGCTAGCAAAAAAAAAAAAAAATAGTAAAGTCCGAAGTTGAAGCTACAATGGCCAAACTGATTAGAAACAAATCAGCCTGAAGAGACGGCATTGTAATAGAGCTTCTGATATCCATGGCCGAATTCCGCGTGGAGAAAACTATAGAAATAATAAATGATATACATAATAGTGGTGTAATACTAAGTCGATTTTCATAGCACAGCCGGCGAATCAAATTGCAAAGACTGCAAACTACACAATTAGTTTAATGAGCCTCATTACAAAACAGATCGTCCGAATCCCGATGAAAAGAGCGAGAAGCAGAATCAGGCCAGAGATAGGACAGTAACACTGGGATTTCATGAAAGATACTGGAGCATGGAACGCCATATTTATGATTAGATTGCCCTCGGAAAGTGCAATAGAAATGAAGAAGGACGTGAAACTATGTTTTATCGATTATGCGAAGGCGTTCGACAAAATACGCTACAAAGTATTGATGTAGACGCTCAGCTTCCTCGACACATACGAAAAAGACAGAAGAATAATCAAGAATCTCTCCTGGTAGCAAATTTTCTGCATATGGACAAGTAACGAATTCCGCAGATATACAAATATAGAAAAGAGCACATGACAAGTATGTGTGTTTTCACCGGATCTATTTAACAAGCACAGCAAGAATATGCTGAGGACCTTAGATGTTATGCCAGTGTTTTGTCATCGCAGGCCACAATTTGAACAACATAAGATGCGCACATCATTCAGTGCTGATAGCAGACACAGAAACGAAACTACAAGACCTCCTACAGAAAGTAGATGAATAGAGTGACAAGAAAGGACGAAAAGATAACTGCAAGAAAAAACGAATGCATGATCATCAACAAAAAGCAGCGAATAATTTCAAATACAGTTTGGGAATACTAAAATCAAGCAGGTACAAAATCTAAATACCTGGGAAGTGTTCTAACAGAAGACAGAAATTGCGACGCAGATATGCGAAGGCAAATTGGCATGGCATAGGACGCATTCCAGAGGCTGAGTAAAGTATTAAAAGAGGAAATGTTTGCTAGAGACAAAGAAGTGAGTGCAGTATTGTTAGGTGATTTCATCTCTTCAATATGGCAGTGAATGCTGGACAAAATAATCGAAAAGGAATGAAAACGGAGAAGGAACTGAAATGTGGTTATACGCAAGGATTATGCGTATATCATGGATCGAGCACAACAGCTAAATTTCCTGGGACATGCGATGAGGAAGGAGGGGTTGGAGAACCTGATATTAACAGAGCCGATAGAGGGAAGGAGAGACATGGGAAAACAGCGTGTAACTTCCTTGAATAGCCTTAGCGGGTGGATGGCAGAACCGGGGTTGCAAGGTGTAACTGGATAAAGCGTGCTAAGACTGACCAGGGATAGATTGACGTGGAAGGCTATGAACGACTACATCCTGAAAGGCACATAGTAGAAGATTGCTTCTACCAAAAGTTTGTTTACCTTAAAGAATTATTGATATGGAAGGGATTACCCTCCTAAACTCTTAGGTGAAAATATGTAAAACATGAATATTTTTATTATCTTGCTTCGAGTTACTTGTCATATCCAGTTGTTAGAGCGGTTGATATTCTTCAATTTATGTGTTTCCTGTTACTTGGTCAATTTCTGAAAATGAAAATGATAATGAAAATTAAAATATATATATATATAGTGAAATAAAGTGAAATACAACTCCATACATATCCAAGGGACTGTTTCTGAAGATCAATTGCCAAATGAAAAAATCAGAAGTATGCCACAAAGTCAACTACTAAACGGTTTACAGAAGCACATACCTGGGACTTTGTTTCACAAAATTGTAACACTTGTGAAAAAAAAATTACTTTAGTATAAATTTGCTTAATATTTGGAAAAAGCAGGAAATGGTGTGATTCCATTCTGCGTGTGCAACAACTTACCTTGATTTTACCCTCTGATATTATGAAGAAAAATAATATTTCTCATCTCAATATTTACCAGTGAAATTCTAATAAATTAGTAAAAAGTTTGCAATGATGTGTTAGTGGGAAAGAAAATATATTATGAAAAAATTAATCTTCCCAGTAAATGATTTCAAACACTATCAAACAAGAAAGTGAGTATGAAGGAGCTCCACACCGGGATATGGAATTATAATTTGATATTAGTCTATACTAATACTTTAAGCATGACAGATGAATTGCTGTACCTACTCGAACAATAGAATATTATGGCAATTTTTGAACGCCTTTAACTATCTATCGTATATATGAGTACAACTTTAGGTATAGATGAAACTGAGATCCAATACTTGTTCAAATCATGCAGCCCCATTGATAGTGAACTTTTATAATGTGACTGGAGAAATCTTAATTTTGGAACAGTCATATAATATTTTGGTTTGTGAGAAATAGAAAGTTACACGCCTGGCATCTCTCCAATGTCCTGCTACAAGTATGTTCGTGGAAATATCAACTAAAAGGACGTGGACATCATTGGTTTTAGAAGTATTTAAATCTACAAACGAATAATAGAAATCAACGATCTAGTAAAATATAGATTACAATAACACACACACACACACGCACACACACGCACACACACACACACACACACACACACACACACACATATATATATATATATATATAGGTCTCACATTCAAACATGCTTAGAATATTGCTGACACCTACCATGAGATGCCCCTACTACGTATCTGAGTTCCTTGGGAAGATCCAAGTAAGAATTAGCGATATTATCTGTCTTGATCCATCGGCAAGATTTCAGTCATTTTTTTATAGCCGTAAATTTCCTTTGTATGATATTTCCATAATTATTTCTGTTATTATTGTTTAGAAGAGCACATAACTATGCTACTGAGATTTCTTTTTAAATTTAAGCGCAGTGCTAGACTGGTTTAGATGCCTCAGCAATTTACATTTGAACTGGCTAGACATAATCATTAATTCTATGCTAAAATTTTGTTCAGCATTTCTTGCTTGAGAAACGCTCTTCCGGCTCGATGCTTCCCAACCAATTTTAATGTGAAAAAATTTTAAATGCAATGTCAATCGCTAATTTTTGTACTCCTAACTAATCTTTTCTCTTCCCGCTCGTTATTAATGTTTCTGGTCCTAATTCTTCTTCTTGTGCTCTTATGTCTTTTCTTAGTTGCATAAAAAGAAAACGATAAAAAATTGCCTATATTTCTTTATATTACTTGATATTTATCTTAAGATGTTTCTATTGTCTCATAACATGTGCCTGCTTATTTTCGGTATCACATTGCTTTCTGTACTCTGTCTCGCCTCATCGTGTGTTCAAGAGAATACAACAACTTCCTTTTAATCCTGAAGTCTTACACACAGTACACCTGAGGTTTGTTTGTTTTGTATCGTGGAATGAAATGATACTCAGTGAAAGATAGATAAACTTCTTTATCACCAGAGTGGTGCAACCAAAACTATACAAAATATTTAAAGTCTCTCGCAGTAGTAGATGTTACTTCAGGAAGTGATAATGACAATTACCCCCTGTTAAACGCACATAGTTTTATACATCCGGGTGACCGGATGTCACATGGTACGAGCCATGACACAACAGTTTTTCGAAAACCTACAATTCAAGTTTCTAGTAAACATTAAACTGATTGATCTTATATATATTTGATTCATTTCTTTGGCTCGCAATATTATATGTATTACTCTTTTTACTTTCTTTTATTTTCTTTAATCATGGCACCTCATCAATATTTTCTCACAGCAAAAAAATCTCGATTAAATAATATTACGTAGGGTGAGTTAGAAAATTTATATGATTTTAACATAAAGTGATTGAGAAGCAGGTAGATATACAATTCTGGTGTCGATTCTTGTATGTGTCATTAATGCAAATAAGTTAAATAAAAATACTAGTATCATGGATCATTGAAATTATTATTAAAATGGAAATGCAGGTATTCTTTGAACTAATAGTAATGTCCAGGAAGATTTTCAGTGTTGATCACGCAACGCTATGATATTATAGATTGAGATATATGTTTTTGTGATTTGTTAACCGTTGTCAGTTATTTAGAATCAAAGGATATGCCAGGTTTTAGGAGCTTGCTCATAGTCTTCATCGTTTATAAGTGATCAACAATCTTACCACTGGCAGATCTGAAAAATATTTACTTTTGGAAGAAGAACCGGTATTTTCAACGTGATTTGGTCTTAGGTTTTAATCATGTCAACTCCATAATAATAGCTTGAAGTTCACATTTACGATTAAATCCTACTAAGCAGAGTATAATTTCTTCTAGCGATATACATTGTTACACACACACACACACACACACACACACACACACACACACACACACACACAGACATATATATATATATATATATATATATATATATATATATATAAATTAAAATTAGACACCGACATTTCTTTCAAACATATTTCATTTAATACGGTCAAAAAGAAAGATTTTATAAAAATTTTGAAAGTTTTTTCTAGAGTAATAACATATTACCGATTTGCTAATGATACGGAAAATAATTTTTTTTCACAATCAATATTGTCAAAAATGGCCTCAGTCATTTCTATAGCAAATTGCAAAGATGTTTATGACCCTCATTATTTCTCCTCATGTTTTAACACTAACGTCGTAACTGATTTTCTTTTCTAACATGCCGAGCGCGACTGTTAATCCCGTGAACATAAGTTTATTAAAAAAACAAAATTCAATACACAATATCACATATTAAATAATGCAAGGTTTATTATAGGAGAAAAATGTTTGAGATATAGTGCTTATGTAATAGCGAGATGTTTTTGATATTATATATATAATATATACATGTATATATGTATATGTGTATATGTTTATAAATCATAATGCATGTATATATCATTATATACATATATATATGTGTATATATATATATATATATATATTTAATGATATATATGATAATGAAGAAAAAGAATTTAAAAGCTGTTCATATTACAATAAACCGAACAAAAGTAAGCAACAGTTTGTTAATATACTCATTAAACACGCAAGAAATGAGAGTTCTTTGGCTCGCACCAACTTTATTTAATTTTGGCTCGACTGTGTTCTTCGATTGCCCAATCCATGGTGACATTTAAAAAGAATGTTAAAAAAAAGGGTAACATTGCAATAAAGTCAACATTTTAATGTGGTTGTAAAGCAGGAGGTCAGTTGTATTGATATGGAAGTGAGATCAATATTACAGAGAGGACGAGGAGTGTTCGTTGAAGAAATTTGAAGGTGACTAATCATCAAAAATCAAAATCCAGATCATTCTTAACAGAATATACGTGTTATCAAATATTGCAGCTATGACTATCATTCAGTATTATATATATATATATATATCATAGCAAGAAACAAAGTTAATTTCATTCTTACAGGCAATTTTTTCAGATAATAGAATAGAAAATAAGAAACCCGAATATGACCGACTGGTCATGAACCATATGAACCATATCAGTCTTATCAAGCTGTAAATATAAACCTTATTTTTAACGCTTAATTCTATTTTTCATTTAAGCAGAAGACCCGGCGGAATTTCCACTAACGGAATGTTAGGCTCATGAGTGAATTTAATCAGACCTGAAAAGAAAGAAAATGACTTACACACAGAGAGATACACCCACACATACTCACACACTCACATACACACATACGTCTCTCTCTCTCTCTCTCTCTCTATATATATATATATATATATATATATATATTATGAGAAATTGCAAGTGTTTTTATAAATTATATTTTATTTTATTTTTAAATTTTATATTCTGCTACACGTGTTTCTAGTCTCGCGACTTTCATCAGGTAGAAGGTTGCTGTCAGTCATCGTCTTACATGTGTGTGTTAATAGTTCATATTTTGAAATTGTGAGGGAATTTCTTTCTTCTTTAGGGTCACATATTAATTTAGGATGAGTCAAATATCGTAGGGAGGAAGGTTTTGTTTTTATTTATTTTTAAATTCATATATATATAGACAGACACATACATATGTTATTTATATATACACGCTTCCTATGTCGTGTAAGTTTTCCTGTGTGATTCATTGCATTCGTTCGTGCTAGTATGTGTGCGCGTATGTGTGGACACATGCGGTCCGACTAGTGTATCTGATCAATCTGTGCACGTGTTTTGTGTCTGTGCGAATGTTGGAGGTCATAATTTATTAACTGCTGGTATAAATTTGTTTATGAATTTTTTTCTTGTATTTCTAGGTAAGAATGATTGTATATCTTACATATTGGCATAATTTTTTATTTACATTTATTGCATTGAAAATTAGTTGTGATACACAGTTTTCTGCTGTTTGAGAATTTTATATTGGTTTTGTGAATGGAAACTCTTGTTTTGTGCTTAGTTGATCCTTATATATGTTTTGTGCATTTGAGAGCTTATACCACATTTTTGGAGCTGCAGTTAAAATTTTTGTTTATTGTGCATGTCTTTGTGCGGTTCACAGAATTGTATGAATTTCTGTCTATGACGATATCACAAAAGCACACCTTTTTGTTATATATTGTAATCCCTTGTATAGTGTATTGATTAAATTTGGAATAGGTTAATATGAGTTTCAGGTAATTTACTTGGCGTTTGTTCTTATTTATTTGAGTCGTTTTTAAGATGTTTTTTATGTTAAACATTTTGTTAAGTAGGTCTAATTATTTTAAATTTTTCTAAATGATTTTGGATTTTCCTGCTGAATGTTGAGGTATAGGCTCGAGCTTTTTCGATATTGATTGCATTACTTTGGGTTTTGTCATTCGTCTAGATTTATTTTTCTGCGGGTCCAAAAACTTTGTTTAAATGTGTTGTGGAGTAGTCTCGTTTTTTAGATTCGTGTAGTTATACCACCAAACGATTTCATACATGCCCAAGACAAACATTTTTCATATTTGCATACAACCATTACCCCAGAATTCTAATTCAATAAAATTTCCAGACCTGGGATTCCTACCGTATCCAGTTTTCCTCCTATATAATTCTGTATATCATGACATTTTCCAATATATCCCATTTTAGATAAGGGTATCTGCTGTTCTCTTCTTTAAATCCTCACAGTGTGGCTGGTACAATTTATGTGCTTTTGTAACTTGAACGATGATTTATGGTTGTACAATTTTCTTTTAAATGGTCTTCCGTGCATTCTAAATAATTTTTTCTAACAATTAATTTCCTCCACTGCGCTTAAGAAACTATTATTTAAATATACAAGCTCTATTTAGTGGACATTTACTTTTGTCCCTGCCGTTACACGATTCATTATTAACACCCTCATTTTGTAAGTTAGCATTGAATTTCCTGACGATATGCTATTTATAGTATTTTGAAAATTACCAGCACAGTTATAGCTTCAGCTTACCGTGTTTCTATTACAGATTTCACGTAATTAATAGTAATTAGAGAATTGTTTGTTCAGCATTTAAAACAAATGTCTTCCCTATTTATTGTCACTTCAAAATTGAAAGGTTGTTTGAATCAAATAACATTTCCTACTTTATTAATATTCCTCGTTCATTCAAATACTAAGATAGTTTTGTGTCCCTCATCTTTTAACAAAATTTCATGTTCTTTTTCATTTTCTTCAAATAATTGTTTGCAAGAAGAATTTCCTGATAGTTTAAAATCCGTGCAATGAAAATATGGATTCAGCGCCTTAACATCTGTATTCAAAATTCTGTTAATATGTACTATCGGAATGGATGACACGTAGGTTTGTTAGGGAGACTGCGCACACATCTCAGAAAAGTAATATCCATAAGTGATCAATAAAAACCACAATATTCATTTCTGTCTTCATACTTTAATTCCGAAATCTCAATTGTGGTGTAAATCGTAAGAACATGAATCATGATTTCAATTACTTGCTTAGCAATGGAAAAAAGTAATTTACGATCATCATAAAACAAGCTAGTGATACGTATATTTGCGTCTACTCTCTGGGTTTTTGTTTGATCTCTCTCGGATGATGGTGGTTGTTCACATTCTGTAAATAACACGCTATGAAACCTGAATTTCTTTGGAGTACACCGATAACTCATGGGTAGAAACACCGACTGCTAAAAATCAGTCGATTTTTGATCACAGCTAGAAGCAAACACTTTATGTAGCTGATGAGCTGTCATACAGCAAAACTGGCATGTATACGGATATATATATATATATATATATATATATATATATATATATATATATATATATTCGATTAAGGGCAATGCCCACAGCGGACGTGAAATCCAGCTCTCCTAAATTTCTGAAGATAAGTAATACCAAACACCTCCTTTACCTTCCTTTATTTTACTAAACGCATTGTGATAGTCTTCAAATACATACCTATGCACTATATATATATGCGTGTGTGTGATCCACATTACAGTAATAAAGTAAAGGCATAAATTTAATCTCGATCACTATTGTGTATCAATTTTGTTGCCTTATAAAAATAATCAACTAATAGAACTAAAGGGTTGTGAGTGTTTAACCGATAAAATAATTAATCCATACACCTTGTTTCCACTGATGTCTTTGAAGTTGCTTTTCTGCATCTATGAAAGTTAATAGTCAAAATCAGAGTCGAATACCGACCTAAAATAACCTTAGCAAGAGCTGTCCAATGTCTGAGACGGTTTACATGTATTTCTTATTTAAACTAAAATATTGACTTCGTTAATAAATTGCGTTATTATTTTTATTTCATCAATCATTTTACTTTAAGCGAAAGTGTTAATCTATTAGATCTAGGTTTTAATCAGTTTACCCAGTGCACCATATACAAAGGCATTATATATATATATATATATATATATATATATATATATATATATATATATGTATATATATACACTCAAGAAAGAATTTTAGATATTCTACAATTTCATATAGAATAACATATAATTAATATATATATACATATAAGTGTTAGATATATTACATATCAATGACTTCTGAACCACCCCTTCTGCCTTTTACTTCCTTTTTACTTCTTTCCTTTTTCTTTCATTCTTCCATCTTCCATTTCCACCAGAAACGGCTAAATTCCAACTTTTAAAACTCGACTCTGTTAATAAGTAGTTTTTTTCAAAGAATCTCAAAATAAAAGTAGTCGTAGATGTTGTCTGCTTTCTTATTAATCCCACCCCTTTATTTCTCCGTGATGAAAGTTTTTTGAGTTTCTGCCGGTAAAATACATTGGTTCATTTTGTTATTTGATTTTTCGTTGCTGACGACGCTAGAAATGTCTAGTAGGTATTTCTTGTAAAAGTTTCTTGTTGAAAGGGCCATTCAGCGACTTTGAGCATCGGCATTTGGTTTGTTTTATAATTGGCTCTGTAATTTGAATGTAAATTGCATTGAGCCCTCCACCTTGATCAGTTTTTTTTTTTTTTTTTTTTTTTTTTTAATCATCTCACCCCAGGCAAGGCATTCCACTGCCACTATTGCGCATGGGGCTACATAGGGGAAGGTAAAGAGAAGGAGTGGATAGACATAGGGAATGTCAGGAGAAAGGTGATAGATGAGTAAGGATAGCGAGGATGATTGTCGGGCAGATGGGAAGAGTGTTTGATAGAATGGGAGCAGGTTAGTGTGTTAGGAGGTGTCTATTGACCTTACATTTAAACTCCTGGAGATTGTAGCCGTCGGGGAAGCAATCTTTTGGAAGAGAATTCCACAGTCGGGAAGTGCGAGGAAAGAAACTGTTGGAGTAGAAGTTACGGCTGCAGTTTATCGATTTCACTGTAAAAGGGTGGGATCTAGTTGCTAATCTAGTATCTCGTGCAAATTCGTATTTAGGGGGCACCAGAGATCTAAGTTCATCGGAGCAGAAGCCGTGAAAGTATTTATAGAAGAGACACAGCGAAGCCACGTCTCGCCGGTGGGAGAGAGACTGCAGGCGGTCTGCCAAGTCGGTATCTATCACATTACAGACCCTCCTCTGAAACTTATCGAGAAGCCCGAGGAGAACAGCAGGGGCACCCGACCAGATATGGCAGCAGTATTCAATGCACGGGCGGATGGTAGATTTGTAAATGTGCAGGATAGATTTAGACGGAAAAAACTTCCGGGCCCTACACAGAGAACCGACTTTCATAGCAGCGGATTTAGCAATGGATTCGATATAGTCATTCCATTTGAGGTCCGCTGAAAGTGTGAGACCAAGGAGGCGTAGTGTTTTACTCTCTGGGAGGCAAGCCTGGTCCATGCTAATGGGAGGTAGGTGAGATTGTCGATGATGGTTAATTGACAGTAGCTTCGTTTTAGAAGCATTAAAATTTACTAACCATTTCTTACCCCAGTCCAATATGGATTGGAGGTCTTTTTCAATCTCGGCTGCAAGTTTAGCTTTGACGCCTACACCAGATTTTTGTTGGAGGCGAGAGTAAACTGTGGTGTCATCGGCGTACAAACCTATTTGGGTTCTTATGGAATCAGGGAGATCATTAATATATATCAGGAAGAGTGTAGGACCTAAGATGGAGCCTTGGGGGACACCTGCGTTTGTATGGTAGTTCTGAGAGGCATGTCCGTTTAATACCACTTTCATTGTGCGGTTAGAGAGGAATGACTGGATTAGTTCAAACAAATGTCCAGTTATACCATAGCTCCGCAGTTTACATAGAAGACCAGCATGCCAAACTCTGTCGAACGCCTTAGATATATCCAATGCAACGGTTCGAGCTTCGCCATTCCTGTCGAGTGCCTGGTATATGTACTCGGTGATGGTCGTTAGCATATCAGCAGTAGACCTGGTGAAGCGGAAACCTTATTGCTTGTCCGAGAGGAGCCTGTGTGCTGTGAGATGCTGAACCACCTCGGCGTTGATAATGGCTTCGAACACTTTGCCAAAGATCGGAAGAAGGCTGATAGGGCGGTAATTTGCAGGGTCAGAGGGTTCTCCAGTGTTTTTAAATATAGGAACTATAGAGGAAGATTTCCAACAGGCAGGAAAGCAGGAAGCAGATAGGCAGAGGTTGTAGAGCTTAGAAAGTATAGAGGAGAGTTCAGGGGCACATTTCTTTAAGACTATGGTTGGGATTCCGTCACCACCGCTCGCTTTGTGAGGGTCAAGTTTTAAGATAATCTTAGAGACAAGCGAAGGTGTAATGTGGACATCATTCAATTGTGCCTCGGTTCTAGGTGAGAATTCGGGTGTAAAAACTCCAGACGAGTCCAGACTCGAATTGTTCGAGAATCTGCGGGCAAAACATTCAGCCTTATCTGCTGGGGAGGTGAGGACCTCAAATTTGTTGATTAGCGGGGGTATTGTGGACTTGCTCTTGTTAAGTACTCTTTTACAGAGTCGCCAGTAGTCTTTAGAGCCGAATTTAGAACATGCTATGCGTTGCTTCATTCTGGCAGCAAACAACATCTTAGCTTCGTTAAGTACCCTTTTACACTTATTACGAGCTGAAGTGAAAAGGCGCCTGTTTTGTTCCGACGCATAGTTACGATAAAGTCGGAAGAAATGATTCCGGTGGGCAATGGCAGCCGAACAAGCGGGTGAGAACCATGGAGACGAATGAGATTTAAGCTGGAATTTCCTAGCAGGGATGAAGGCATCGATGCCAGCCTTAACCCAGGAGGAGACCTCGGATGCACATTCTTCGATGGGAAGACTAAAGACGTTGTTCCAAGGGATGTCACAGAGGAAGTCTCGGAACGAACCCCAGTCTGCTCTTTGATAGCAGTATGATATTCTACTTATCTGTGTTTCATGGGTCGGGCGGGAGTGGAGTGAAATATTGACGGACACTACAGTGTGGTCAGAGTTTCCAAGTGGGCAGAGTTGTCTGGTAGTGCAAGAGTCTGGGATGGAAGTGAAGCAGAGGTCTAGAAGTGAGTTCCTTCCGTTAGGGTTGTCGGAGAAACGCGTGGGGAAGTCCACTACTTGCGTAAGGGATTGGGTGATTGAAAAGTTCATGGTGTGGACACCAGCAGGGTCAGTGACAGCGTTCTTCAGCCACTTGGTGTGGTGGGCGTTAAAGTCACCAAACACGAATACATGGGCAGAGGGATGGGTAGAAATGGCTTTGTCAATATTGTCAGAAATGATGTCAAGTAACGAACAGTCAGGGGAGGAAGGAGAGCGGTACAGAAAGAAGAGATAGCTAATCGAGCTGAGAAGTGAGAGGCGGAAGCACATGAAAGAATGATCTGGGGATTCAAAAGATGACACCCTAGCTAAGGGAAGGTGTTCGCTGACATAGACACCAAGCCCATGCATATGAACATTGGAGTCCTTCCTGAAGAGGGGAAGGTAGCCAGGAACGCAGAACTCAGATGAGGGGATAGAAGGGTTAAGATTAGTTTCACATAGGGCTAATATATCAGGTGAGTTATTATGGAGGAAAGAATCTACGCTGGGGAAGTTGGTGCGGATGCCGCGTATGTTAGTGAAAGAGATGCAGACAGGTTTGGGCGATTTCAAATGAGCTGGTTTAGTTTTGTTATTATGTTTGCTTTTTTCCATAGTAATTCAGTTAAGGAGTGGTCTTAGAATAGAATCAGTCGGTCAATCATTTGCAACTTGTGAAGGATGGAGACTGGCGCGGCCTACAACATAATGTGGCCTCGGGGTTGCCCACCGAACGTTCATGCAGGGACGCCTGTCCATGCGCGATATGGCACTACAAGAACCCCGGTATTATTCAACTGTTGATCAGAGCAGCCTCTCAAGACGCTACGCAAGAGTTCGGGCTCCTAACTACCAGTCGGAAGCAGCAACCAGGAAACTGCCAACCCGGTACCCTCAGAATGTAAAGACGTTGCCACCATACTCCGTAACTGCAAAGAGCTTCCAGCTGAACTAACACCAAGACCAGAGAAAGGGGATGAACCGGGAACCCCTTCCTAAACAAGAAACAAGGTGATCACCTCTAAACTCATTCAAAAGAAGGGGGTGGAGTGTGAGACCGGGCGATAGTAGAAACTATCTACTCCAATTAAAAAAAAAAAAAAAAAAAAAAGGAAAAAGTGACTGAGGCTTATAAAGTTTTAACTTAGTAAAAGTCGAAAATACCCTTGAATAGCAAAATTATTTACACAAATTAAGTGACGAAAAAAAAAACAAAGACGGCCAAAAGACGAAAAAAAAATAAATAAATAAATAAAATAATTTCCAAGAAATTTCACAAAAACAGACTGAAAAATGGACTGAATCCCAGTTGACTTACCACAAGCAGCTAACACTGTAAAGTTGATTTAATTCAATTTCTGAAGACAAAAATAGAAATTAAACCGTTTTTTACAGAATATAGTCGAGTTATGTTGCTTTGCGTTCGCTTACCAAACCGTTAAGAATTCAATCTCTCGAAGACAGAAATTTAAATCTTCTACAAGACAAAACTAATGGAAATAATTGAACCGTGATGCTATTTATCATTAGTCGAAAATACCCTTGAATAGCAAAATTATTTACACAAATTAAGTGACGAAAAAAAAAAACAAAGACGGCCAAAAGACGAAAAAAATAAATAAATAAATAAAATAATTTCAGAAATTTCACAAAAACAGACTGAAAAATGGACTGAATCCCAGTTGACTTACCACAAGCAGCTAACACTGTAAAGTTGATTTAATTCAATTTCTGAAGACAAAAATGAAATTAAACCGTTTTTTACAGAATATAGTCGAGTTATGTTGCTTGCGTTCGCTTACAAACCGTTAAGAATTCAATCTCTCGAAGACAGAAATTTAAATCTTCTACAAGACAAAACTAATGGAAATAATTGAACCGTGATGCTATTTATCATTAGTCGAAAATACCCTTGAATAGCAAAATTATTTACACAAATTAAGTGACGAAAAAAAAAAAAGAGACGGCCAAAAGACGAAAAAAATAAATAAATAAATAAAATAATTTCCAAGAAATTTCACAAAAACAGACTGAAAAATGGACTGAATCCCAGTTGACTTACCACAAGCAGCTAACACTGTAAAGTTGATTTAATTCAATTTCTGAAGACAAAAATAGAAATTAAACCGTTTTACAGAATATAGTCGAGTTATGTTGCTTGCGTTCGCTTACCAAACCGTTAAGAATTCAATCTCTCGAAGACAGAAATTTAAATCTTCTACAAGACAAAACTAATGGAAATAATTGAACCGTGATGCTATTTATCATTAGTCGAAAATACTGTGAATAGCAAAATTATTTACACAAATTAAGTGACGAAAAAAAAAACAAAGACGGCCAAAAGACGAAAAAAATAAATAAATAAATAAAATAATTTCCAAGAAATTTCACAAAAACAGACTGAAAAATGGACTGAATCCCAGTTGACTTACCACAAGCAGCTAACACTGTAAAGTTGATTTAATTCAATTTCTGAAGATAAAAATAGAAATTAAACCGTTTTTTACAGAATATAGTCGAGTTATGTTGCTTGCGTTCGCTTACCAAACCGTTAAATTCAATCTCTCGAAGACAGAAATTTAAATCTTCTACAAGACAAAACTAATGGAAATAATTGAACCGTGATGCTATTTATCATTAGTCGAAAATACCCTTGAATAGCAAAATTATTTACACAAATTAAGTGACGAAAAAAAAAAACAAAGACGGCCAAAAGACGAAAAAAATAAATAAATAAATAAAATAATTTCCAAGAAATTTCACAAAAACAGACTGAAAAATGGACTGAATCCCAGGTTGACTTACCACAAGCAGCTAACACTGTAAAAAGTTGATTTAATTCAATTTCTGAAGACAAAAATAGAAATTAAACCGTTTTTTTACAGAATATAGTCGAGTTATGTTGCTTGCGTTCGCTTACCAAACCGTTAAGAATTCAATCTCTCGAAGACAGGGAATTTAAATCTTCTACAAGACAAAACTAATGGAAATAATTGAACCGTGATGCTATTTATCATTAGTCGAAAATACCCTTGAATAGCAAATTATTTACACAAATTAAGTGACGAAAAAAAAAACAAAGACGGCCAAAAGACGAAAAAAATAAATAAATAAATAAAATAATTTCCAAGAAATTTCACAAAAACAGACTGAAAAATGGACTGAATCCCAGTTGACTTACCACAAGCAGCTAACACTGTAAAGTTGATTTAATTCAATTTCTGAAGACAAAAATAGAAATTAAACCGTTTTTACAGAATATAGTCGAGTTATGTTGCTTGCGTTCCTTTACCAAACCGTTAAGAATTCAATCTCTCGAAGACAGAAATTTAAATCTTCTACAAGACAAAACTAATGGAAATAATTGAACCGTGATGCTATTTATCATTAGTCGAAAATACCCTTGAATAGCAAAGGTATTTACACAAATTAAGTGACGAAAAAAAAAAACAAAGACGGCCAAAAGACGAAAAAAAAATAAATAAATAAATAAAATAATTTCCAGAAATTTCACAAAAACAGACTGAAAAATGGACTGAATCCCAGTTGACTTACCACAAGCAGCTAACACTGTAAAGTTGATTTAATTCAATTTCTGAAGACAAAAATAGAAAGTAAACCGTTTTTACAGAATATAGTCGAGTTATGTTGCTTGCGTTCGCTTACCAAACCGTTAAGAATTCAATCTCTCGAAGACACTTTAAATCTTCTACAAGACAAAACTAATGGAAATAATTGAACCGTGATGCTATTTATCATTAGTCGAAAATACCCTTGAATAGCAAAATTATTTACACAAATTAAGTGACGAAAAAAAAAACAAAGACGGCCAAAAGACGAAAAAAATAAATAAATAAATAAAATAATTTCAAGAAATTTCACAAAAACGAACTGAAAAATGGACTGAATCCCAGTTGACTTACCACAAGCAGCTAACACTGTAAAGTTGATTTAATTCAATTTCTGAAGACAAAAATAGAAATTAAACCGTTTTTTTACAGAATATAGTCGAGTTATGTTGCTTGCGTTCGCTTACCAAACCGTTAAGAATTCAATCTCTCGAAGACAGAAATTTAAATCTTCTACAAGACAAAACTAATGGAAATAATTGAACCGTGATGCTATTTATCATTAGTCGAAAATACCCTTGAATAGCAAAATTATTTACACAAATTAAGTGACGAAAAAAAAACAAAGACGGCCAAAAGACGAAAAAAAATAAATAAATAAATAAAATAATTTTGAGAAATTTCACAAAAACAATTGAAAAATGGACTGAATCCCAGTTGACTTACCACAAGCAGCTAACACTGTAAAGTTGATTTAATTCAATTTCTGAAGACAAAAATAGAAATTAAACCGTTTTTTACAGAATATAGTCGAGTTATGTTGCTTGCGTTCGCTTACCAAACCGTTAAAGATTCAATCTCTCGAAGACAGAAATTTAAATCTTCTACAAGACAAAACTAATAATGGAAATAATTGAACCGTGATGCTATTTATCATTGTCGAAAATACCCTTGAATAGCAAAATTATTTACACAAATTAAGTGACGAAAAAAAAACAAAGACGGCCAAAAGACGAAAAAAATAAATAAATAAATAAAATAATTTCCAAGAAATTTCACAAAAACAGACTGAAAAATGGACTGAATCCAGTTGACTTACCACAAGCAGCTAACACTGTAAAGTTGATTTAATTCAATTTCTGAAGACAAAAATAGAAATTAAACCGTTTTTTACAGAATATAGTCGAGTTATGTTGCTTGCATTCGCTTACCAAACCGTTAAGAATTCAATCTCTCGAAGACAGAAATTTACGTCTTCTACAAGACAAAACTAATGGAAATAATTGAACCGTGATGCTATTTATCATTAGTCGAAAATACCCTTGAATAGCAAAATTATTTACACAAATTAAGTGACGAAAAAAAAAACAAAGACGGCCAAAAGACGAAAAATAAATAAATAAATAAAATAATTTCCAAGAAATTTCACAAAAACAGACTGAAAAATGGACTGAATCCCAGTTGACTTACCACAAGCAGCTAACACTGTAAAGTTGATTTAATTCAATTTCTGAAGACAAAAATAGAAATTAAACCGTTTTTTTACAGAATATAGTCGAGTTATGTTGCTTGCGTTCGCTTACCAAACCGTTGAAATTCCAATCTCTCGAAGACAGAAATTTAAATCTTCTACAAGACAAAACTAATGGAAATAATTGAACCGTAGGGTATAGCCTTTATTTATCATTAGTCGAAAATACCCTTGAATAGCAAAATTATTTACACGAACTAAGTGACGAAAAAAAAAACAAAGACGGCCAAAAGACGAAAAAAAAATAAATAAATAAATAAAATAATTTCCAAGAAATTTCACAAAAACAGACTGAAAAAATGGACAGATCCCAGTTGACTTACCACAAGCAGCTAACACTGTAAAGTTGATTTAATTCAATTTCTGAAGACAAAAATGAAAACCGTTTTTTACAGAATATAGTCGAGTTATGTTGCTTGCGTTCGCTTACCAAACCGTTAAGAATTCAATCTCTCGAAGACAGAAATTTAAATCTTCTACAAGACAAAACTAATGGAAATAATTGAACCGTGATGCTATTTATCATTAGTCGAAAATACCCTTGAATAGCAAAATTATTTACACAAATTAAGTGACGAAAAAAAAAAACAAAGACGGCCAAAAGACGAAAAAAATAAATAAATAAATAAAATAATTATAATAAACATAAACAGTTATAATATTAATGTAATTAATATTAATTAGGATCGGATTTGGGGATTTACCTACCTGCTTTTCCTTTTAGATTTAAGTTATATATATATAGTCATCAGCAGACAGATCTGTTTTGCTGTATAACAGCTCATCAGTACGGTTAGATTCCGTTTGTTTTTTAAACCAGGATTGAAACCCGACCGAAATGGCGTCAGTCGTCGATGTTAGCTCTGGGCTATGACCGCTCGGTAGAAGAAGCCAGACATTTTAGCGCGGATATTATCATTATACACGCCCAATAGCCAGAGTGCTCTAATTCATTATTTAATGAGCGATGATTATATATATATATATATATATATATATATAATTACTAAATAGACTCTGTAAGTATGCAGGCCGTAAATTTATACTAAAATAAACCTCCGAAAAAACCATTGACAAACAGAACCTAAATCCGTTACAATCCGGTGTACTAAGACGTCGGATAAATGGGGAGAAAAAAAAGAAAACCCGCGGAACAAGAACAAAACATTCAATACTCCGCAGTAAAGAAAAAACCTCAAACGGAACCAAACACAAGAAAAAGTGCTCAATACAAAGTACGAAAGAAAAGATACAATAGTAGAGCAAAAACACACAAAAATCTAGAGTGAGCCAAAACCTACCGCGGTTTCACACTACGGATCGTCAGGGCAAAGGCTTTGCACTGACGATCTGTAGTGTGAAACCGTGGTAGGTTTTGGCTCACTATAGATTTTTGTGTGTATATATATATATATATATATATATATATATATATATATATATATCTCGCTCTGTAGGTGTGTTTTTGTATGTCTCTGTTCTAACGAACCCTACTCCTCTGAAACGTTTGTTCCAATTTAAACCAACATTAGTTCATTTGTCGATTATGACATGAAAAATTGATTTACGCAATGATTTTACGAATCGTTTTAAAGTGTATGTCAAAAGCTCTCGAGATCGTTAGAATTTAAGAACTTTTCTCCTCTGAGACGCCTTATGCAAATTCAACAAAATCGGGTACCTTGTAGATTAAGGGCCGGAACTTTCATGTACACAAAAACCGTTCGATTCAATGTAAACAATGTATTTGAATGTATGTTTTTTGAATGGAAGGAATGACGTAACGCCGAAACTAACGTAACTACTTAAGCATTATGCTTTTTGTCGGACAATATACTAATGCTCTACAAACATTCTACGTTTACAACAAATTGAATCTTGCACTTCCAGATCGCATTAAATGTGTCTAATTGTAAAACTTAAACTAAGGTATTCCGTGAATTTAAGATTTCTCATGAGATTTAAGATTTCTTGGCAAAAACAACGTCCTACCTCCGCAGTGACATAAAACAAACAAATAATCTTTCCTTACTCAATATCTCCGTGGGCTGCGCAAACCAAAAACTCTCTAAGTTTTTGCTCACATATTTTTCCATGATGGTAGCTATATATTTACTATCCTGACTAAAATATCCAACATCATGCAGATTAGGCGTATTTAACCAAACAATTGCCGTCTAATAATTGGAGTCATTTCAAAATTTACGATTTCGAACTCCGTTTCTTAAACATAACGCTCAACTACTGTTTTATATTCAAGATCTAAACTCTCGACAAAGTTCGCGCCCCTAAGCTAAATGCCTAGAAAGAAAAGGTACGCCGTGCATTTCACCAAACGCTAATTGTTTAGACAAAGACGTCAACAGGAGGTTTCGTCCTGTAGTAGGCAATTGTTATGGGGTAACACATCTACTTCTCAAATAATGAACTCTCCTTGACGATTATTAAATATATACACACATATCAATATATGTATATATATATATATATATATATATATATATATATATATATATATATATATATTCATATTTATATGTGTGTATATATTTGTGAGTTTATATGTACGGATTTCATTGTATTAGAGTCTATACAAATATGTATATTTTTATGAATAGTTATGTGTGTGAGTCTATATATATCTATCTTATCTAGGCAAATTTATATGCGCGTATGCTTCTGTGTGAATATTCCTGCGCTTATTTGTCTATAATCATGTCATAAGTTGTGTATAGGTAGTTTCATGAATGCGGTTATATTCTTTTAGTTTGTATATGATGATCTGTGAAGTTTTCTCTCACGTACGTCTTTTGTTTTTAGCCTGTATATTTGCGTGAGTATATATGTAATTATGATTATTTGTCCATACGCTGAAATATGACTATGTCTGCCTTGGCCTGGTAAATTTAAAGCTCTTGCCATCTTACGAATTTGCTATTACATCTATCCAATATATATTTTGTGTACGTATATATGTTTTCGCATATTTTTCTAAGCGTGTGTCTGTGCGCTAGTGAGAGTTCGTGTGTGTATATACTCGTCTAGTTGTGACGATATGTGATGTCTATTGATTTGAATATGTGTACATCAACGTTTTTTACTCGCTTAATAATCTAAATAACATTATAATAATCTAAGTCTAATGTTTTTTAATTTTAGAATTTAAAATTCGTAAAAAATTGAAATAAAATAAAGTGAACCAAATAGTCGATTTATAATGCTGACTTCTTGTTTAATTAATATACGTATTAATGAAAAGTAAAAAGGTTTTAGTGGTTTTCTCACATTAGAAATTGCCTTGTTTTGATTTATGCTTTCTGATTATGTAAAATGGCTGCATTGATCCATTTAACACTCTTGTACTTTAAGTAATCCTCATTTGATAACGGAGAGATAGTGTCGCAACCAAATGGCTACTTTTGTAGTGATATTTTAAATTATGTACGTTATGAATACAAAATAAATAAATAAGTATATGCATATATGTGTGAACATATATATATATATGCATATATATAGTTTCATATATGTAGACATACAGACACACAGACACGCACGCACACAAACGGAAACACACACACACACACACACACACACATATATATATATATATATATATATATATATATTCATCCACAGAGCGCCCATAGCTTAGAGTTTAGAACCGCCGACTGATATCAGTACGGTCTTATTTCAATCCTGACTAGGACTAATCCGATGTCTAACCATACAGATGAGCTGTGATACAGTAAAACCTTACAGTCTACGGATGACTAACTGAGAACTATGTAGAAACGGTAAACTTTCAAAGAACGCATTTACTCACCGCTCTTCCATTATCTCTTGGCTACTGGCGTTTGTTTATATTTTGTACCTAAACGGTAAAGTTTGCCGTTTGCCTTCCTCCAAAGAGCGACCATAGCTTAGATGTTAGAAACAAGCCTGATGATCTGTGATAAAGTAAAAGTGGACTATCTGCTCATGACTCTCTCTCTCTCTCTCTCTCTCTCTCTCTCTATATATATATATATATATATATATATATATATATATATATATTTGTTTGTGCTTGTGTGTAGTGGGTTGTTATTAAACCAAAAGGTAGAGGAAGCTTTATATAATCAAATTTATTTCCGAGATGCTAACCCCTCTGCTTTTTGCTATTTTTGCTTACCTGATACACGTCCATGCGTCACGACTATGGACAGACATCGCGCAATTAACAATTAATAGTAGATGTTGGTTGAATACTTTTCTACTTATGCTGTTATCTTTCCATCGAAAGATTCGTACTTTTATTGATGACTTCATAAAAACAAGTAGGAATTTTCAGAAAATATAAATATAATCACTCATAACTCATTTTGCACCATTTACCTGAAAACCGCCCCCATATACAGACGCTAAATTTTTTCGATTGCACAATTTTTAAAAAAATAATTCAACTATTATAAGTAAATTCTACAAGAAAAATAAAACCTGAAAAGCCCTCTCGTGACATTGGTCTTCCAGTGCAACGCATGAATATTATTTCTTTTGTTTGGTTTCGTTTAACATTCGCACTAAAAGACCCCTTGATTTTACTATTTTGCCCCCAGCAGTTGGCGAATGCTCTACAAATCAAAACTTTTATCAAAACGTTGCACGAAAATGAGTATAAAAATAAAGATGCCTCTGTTTTCAACATTAAGACATATTTAGAACGATGTAAAGTTAGCGAGACGTTGGCAGATGGCTTGCCTTTGAATATAGACAGGAACATTTAACTCTCTCCGTAATTACTGTTAGCCCGGCAGTAACTACTTCACAAGAAGCGTAAATGGCAAAGGGTTTGGCGAATACTTTATTTTCTGGTACGAAAAAAATTATCATTTATGTGTGTAGTACACTCCTACATTTGTTTCTTAAGCGTCGTTTGTATGATCTTCAGATAATTTTAAAGGCAGACTTAGATAATGAGACATTGTATTATTCATTATCTTTTTTATAGATATCTGTAGTATCAATTTATGTCTATGTTTGCTTCAATCTCACCATTATCATCTTCCAATCATATCCCGCTCATTAGTATATCTATCTATCTATCTATCTATCTATCTATCTATCTATCTATCTATCTATCTATCTATCTATTATCTGACTCTGTGAATTTATCTTCATGTCTATTACAATAATTGCTTATCTAGGTAGCTAACTGTGTAATTTATTCATCTTTCAAATAGAATATTATTATCATATAAAACTCAACCCAATACTAGATTTGACGCACACATTAATATCTATCCCCAATATTACTATGTATATTTTAACTTAGTGCATTATATATTCTGAGGTAGAACTCGTGTTAGCCTAATCATAACTCGATGGATAAATTTTAATAAATACCCAACTAGCCTTGTTCATACCCACTTTTTCGATTAGTATTACTTACTGTTTTCTACGCTAGAGTATTATGATATGCACGTAAATAAACAAGATGTAATATAATGTCATTGAGTTTTAACCTGATATGAATGGTTAAAAAAGACACACACTTTTAATTAATAAAATTTATGGTTAAAAATAAGCAGAATGACATATATTATACCCTATTTTCATTAAAAATTTATTTTAATAAACATGTTTATTGAAATCTTCAATAAATTTTACGATAATCATGATGCATCCTGAAGATCTGTCTACTAATATTCAAAGAATTAAAATTGAGATCTGCAGCAGGAATAAAAAAGAATTCAGCGTCTTTATGATACTGTTAGATTCATAATATTATATGTGGATAAAATAATATAGATTTTATATCATGAGAAAAGGAACGGATACTGGTAGACAATGTGGCATATATCTTTGATTTACCCATATTCTGTGCTCTTTTATAAACTGGTCAGTCTCATATATACGTCGACCTGTCGGCTGGAGCTTCAGAATACGCCTACTGAATTTCTACAGAGGACACCCTACCCTAATGGACTTCTTGAATATAAAAAACACTGCAGTAAGATTCTGGTTTAACGATAAACTGCATTCTAAAGCAAAGCCTCTAACTTTAAAGTTTTGAACGCTCTGAAACATCACTTAATTTCTGTTACTCGTAGATCAATGCTGACCCCAGGTGGTAACACATGTAAGAGTCCCAGCCTAGGGCGAATAGTTAACCCCCCAAAAGGTTTCAAAAACTAGGAAATTAGAAAAATAGATTTTTATACTGAAAATTCCAGCAATGTTATTTAGAAAACAACATATGACAAGCGATACATATTTGGAATAAAAAATAATATCATAGCAATAATATATTCATAAACAAATATTATCCATAATATATTTTTGAAAAAAAATATTAATAGCAATATATCTTTGAAAAAGAAGTATATATACAATCTAGTAATATATCTGACTCTAAAAAACTCTTTTTACTAAAATACACCAATGTAACCTGATCTACAAACTGATTTCTATGCATACGAATGTATTGTGAAAATCTTGTTTGCATTAAATGATTTATTGAGATTGATATGTTATAAGACAAGACGAACCAAACCTTCTTTTTCTTTCATTTTAATATTCCTTTCTGAAAATACAAAACCAGAAAACATCATAAGTTTTCTAAAAAATTAAAATTTTTATCAAGGTTTAACTAAATCAACTTACTCACTATAACCGAACATTAAAAACTTAACTTAATCCATACAATTTTTGTAGTAAATGAATTATAGAGATTAATATGTCGTTAAACAAAACTCAAAATCAAAACTCGCTCAGATGCCACATATGAAAATAGCCTAGCCAAGATAACTTATACACCAAATGAATCAGTTACCACTGAGTAGGGAATACAAACTCCACGTGCTCCACATATTTTGTATTTTTAAGATTTAAAAATCCTGTATCGCTAGATCAATTACGACTGAATAATGATTTCGCTCCGAACTGAATGTCACATACTTTTTAACTTGCACCAGATCTAAGCTACGCTTAGTTTATAGAGCTTCCAGATGGTGTCATGGTTTTCGCTTCTAAAATCATTGCACATGATTAGTAAATGCGATTCTCACAAGATACCCCATACTGTTGACCTTGTGCTACAACAAAGCTAAGCTTATAAAAATTGGTAAAATAGCTTAAATGGTTTTTTGTTCTGTAATAATTTTCTACTTCACAATGTTTAATAGACTTCAGTTCTGTAATTAATTTAATTTGTAAATTAATCTATGATTCAATGAAAATATAAACTTTTTGACCAGAGGGAAACTTCAGATATATTATACATTGTCAGTTTTTTATAAGTACCAGTTGCATCCCAGAAGTTTCTTAACGCAGTCTTGGCAGATTTATGTGTTTTTTGTTTTTTTTGGCACACTAGGTTCAAGTTCGGTAGTATCGAGACAGGAGACCATGAAAGATGTAAGATAGAGTTGGTTATCAAAATCTTGGAGCAGGAATAAAATATTCACGTCTTCTTAATGAATCTCGTCGTGTGTCCATACCGTCAATAAGAAGACTGTTTAGAATAGCAGTGGCAGATATGCAGAATTATTTACAGAAATCTCCATAAGGTTCTGCACATTTGCACAATTTGCCCAGTTGTACTAATGGTTTTCAGAAACTAACAAAAAGAATGACGCGTTGGTGACAACAAGAAAATGGTTGATCCCTTAACACTAATCCAAGAATACTCGTAACTCTATTGAACAGTGAGGAAAGTTAGATTTACTTTTATGATCAAGAGCAATAAACAGAGTCTGAAAATAGAAGTATCATAACTACCAGAATTCCAAGAAGGCAGGTAAAATAAATCCACAAGGAAAATGATACTTGTCCTTTCTTTCGACAGCACGGGAATACTCAACACCAATTTGTCTACTCTTTAGTCAGATGCTTAGAAATAATACTTTGTTTATTTTACTACAGATTTCGTCGCAAAAGAATAGAGATCAATCCATTTGGTCGAATGGTAGCGGTGCCATTCCACATCTCCATTCAACTAGAGAGTGATGGATTTCAAAACTGTACTTGTGAATTTTATATTGTTTTAAATCTGAAAGAAAAACTTACGGTCACTTTTTTATAGAAAGTGAGAAGAGGAATCAAAGTGTAACACCGATTCTGGGCACCTTTATATTGATTGATTTTTATGGTTCTTTAAGAAAATGTCTGGAACGTTACAACAAATTCATTGAAGTTAGAGGATCAAACATTGAAGGAGAATAGAGTTAGCGCATTTTAATTAATAAATGTATTATATATAATGTGACCTACAGAAGAAATAATTTTTTCAAAAGCAAGAATACAGGCTGGCAAACAAATGTATAATTATATTAAATAATTATTATTTAATGCGAAAATATAAATGCAGAAGACAGAGTGTGCCTTGACGAAAAGTAATTGTCTTTTGGTGAAAAAAACAGAAATGTGATTGAGCATTAACAAACCATGTTTTTTGTGTCAACCATCAAAAAGTAGAAATTATGATGATGCATGTACAACCAATGAAAAAAAATTCAGTCAAACGGGAAATATTAAACAATGGCAGAGGAATATGATGACGTCAACGGCAGCTGACAAAAAGGAATACTAAGTCAAAAAATATAAACATATGCAAAAGATTACGAAATTGAGTCGAATTCAACTGATTTCAACTCATAAAAATTGGGTTTTCCGAATCAGAGATTATAAAAAGTCGAGAGGTCGAGAGTATGCAAAGGAAGACAACTCCAGCAAGGTAACTCCCCGTAAGTGAATATGTGCGTGATTCCTTCTGACTACACCACTACACTCAATCTTATATATACGTGTACGTTGTTTATCGTTGGTTGTCCAAGACGATCGTCATTTTGGAATTATATATATATATATATATAAACAAAAATTGAAGGTTGAAATAAAAAGCGAAATAAAAAGAAAAAAAATGAAAGAAAAAGAATGATATAATGAAAAACATTAGCATATATGAGCTAGATTAATGGTATTTGGGCGTTGTAATTACTGTGTCTTCTGACTTAGTATATTCATAAAAATGTTATACTATTGAATACTAATTTGAAATGGAGATAAAAATGTCTTTATCTCAATTGATTGGTCCGTTCTTCTTTATTTTCGGTTATGTGTAAGAAAGAATTGTTAATTATGTATCTCGTTACCTTTTTTGACATATCTGTGTGTCCCTATAGCATTCTGTCCGTATATTACATGTTGTATAAAATGTGTTACCTGCACTAGGGTTTGCCTTAACTGAAGCTTAATATTTATCTACACACATTGATTAATAGATCTAAGTATCGTTATAGCTCTATATATTAAGCGCTAATATTTTTATACATGAAATCACCTTGTTATTAGTTCATATTGTATATATTTCTTATTTAGCTTCGGGTGCAGTATTACATTTCTTTCTATAGATTTCCTTCTAACTTGCAAAGAAACAACACATTTTACCATTCTTCAAGATCAGGAGAATTTATTCTTAGTTCAATGTGATTACTCTTCTTTCTTTTTCTTTGCGATTCGAGAAATTCAGTACAGGTCTTGGGCATGACACCGACATAAACATGTAGATATTTATAACATTTTGGTGCAAGAGATTTTGCATAAGCATGGAAACATTTTCAGCATTTGAGGTAGCTCAAGTGATGCGCACTGATACAAAAAGTGATCTTCTTTCTTCAAATGAACCATCTATTTGTCGATTAGCGAAGGAAAATGCAAATATCTAATTAGCACACACACACACACACACACACACACACACACACACACACACATATATATATATATATATATATATATATATATATATATATATATATATTTTAATTCAGATACTTCAATCCAAGGGAAAAAAGCAGGAAGGTAAATTCCAAAAAACCCGATCCTAATTAATATTAAAAATTTATTTTAATATTAAAAAATGATACAGGAAGAGAGCTCCATGTAATAAAATATTACAGAGCAAATATATATATTAAAAAAGGATTAATTCAAAGATGTTGAATAGCCATTTCGATATGAAGATCCCCACGGGGGACGACACATCACCTCAGCAACAGAAAAAACCTTTCAGAAACTGGAGAAAAATTAGTCTACTTTTCCTTTTTAAATAGATTGCAAAGAAATTAAAAAATAAATAATAAAATAAAATAAAATAAAATAAAAAAAATAAAAAAATAAAAATAAAAATAAAGGGAAAGAAAAAGAAAAAGAAAACGAAAAAGAAAAAGAAAAAGATAGAATAAAATCAAATAAATAAAAAAAAAAAAAAAAAAAAAAATTGACATCGTCTGGGTTCGGAAAAAAAAGGAAGAATGTAACTAAAAATTAACAGACAGACGCGTTAAATCGACGTAGTTTAGGCAATACGGAAAAAAGGTGGTAAGAGAGATAAAAGAAGGAAGGGAGGGTAAAAGAAAGAAACTAAAGAAAAAAATTTTTTTTAAATATTACAGACGCTGGACAAATTCAAAAACCTAATTTCCCCAAAACGTTGAAGTATTAGAAAAAGGCCTTTACTTAAAAAGGCATAATTATTAATAAAAGGGAATAAAAAGATATAGGATTTAAAATAAAATTATTTTTAAAAAAATTAGGTCATTTGAAATTAGACTAAATAAAGACAACACTAGGTAAAAAAAAAAAAAAAAAAAAAAAAAAAAAATTACAATTATTATATACATACCTATAGAAGTACACACATACATACATATATATACACACACACAATTCTACGAATAAGAATACATATATACACATACACACACATACATTCAATTTATTACACACTATTATACATATATATATATATAAATATATACACACATATATATTATTACACACTTATATACATATACATGCGCATACACACATATATATGTGTGTACACACCTATATACAAAAAATTCATATACACATAATATACATGTGTACACACACATGCACACACACACACACACACACACACATATATATACATATATACCTATATACACATACATACACATATTCCATATGCACTCACACACATACATATTAATGAATATTATGAAAAGGAGCATTTAAATAGCTAAAAAATTTTTTCCAAAATTACATATAGCCCACATACATAAATACATATACATACATATATATAAAAAAGTACATCCACACACAAACAGCTTGTGCCCCTAAGGGTACAAGCTGTACTCAGCTTGTACCCCTAAGGGTTTTCGTGATAGGTGTCGTCTGTGTTTATTGGAGAAGATTCTGATTTTGAAGTATCCTCATCAGGACTTACTTTTGAACTTTAGGAGGGAATTTATAAACAAGTGCCGCCATAGGGCGGATTTTAACTTCTAATTTCAAATTTTTATTTTTAAATTCTAAATTTTTTCTACAATTTTTTTAATATTTAAAAAAAAAAAAAAAAAAAAAAAAATTTTTAATTTTAATTTTAAATTTAATTTTTTTTTTTTTTTTTATGTGTATGTTTGTGTGTGGATGTACTTTTTTATATATATGTATGTATATGTATTTATGTATGTGGGCTATATGTAATTTTGGAAAAAAAATTTTTTAGCTATTTAAATGCTCCTTTTCATAATATTCATTAATATGTATGTGTGTGAGTGCATATGGAATATGTGTATGTATGTGTATATAGGTATATATGTATATATATGTGTGTGTGTGTGTGTGTGTGTGCATGTGTGTGTACACATGTATATTATGTGTATATGAATTTTTTGTATATAGGTGTGTACACACATATATATGTGTGTATGCGCATGTATATGTATATAAGTGTGTAATAATATATATGTGTGTATATATTTATATATATATATATGTATAATAGTGTGTAATAAATTGAATGTATGTGTGTGTATGTGTATATATGTATTCTTATTCGTAGAATTGTGTGTGTGTATATATATGTATGTATGTGTGTACTTCTATAGGTATGTATATAATAATTGTAATTTTTTTTTTTTTTTTTTTTTTTTTTTTACCTAGTGTTGTCTTTATTTAGTCTAATTTCAAATGACCTAATTTTTTTAAAAATAATTTTATTTTAAATCCTATATCTTTTTATTCCCTTTTATTAATAATTATGCCTTTTTAAGTAAAGGCCTTTTTCTAATACTTCAACGTTTTGGGGAAATTAGGTTTTTGAATTTGTCCAGCGTCTGTAATATTTAAAAAAAATTTTTTCTTTAGTTTCTTTCTTTTACCCTCCCTTCCTTCTTTTATCTCTCTTACCACCTTTTTTCCGTATTGCCTAAACTACGTCGATTTAACGCGTCTGTCTGTTAATTTTTAGTTACATTCTTCCTTTTTTTTCCGAACCCAGACGATGTCAATTTTTTTTTTTTTTTTTTTTTTTATTTATTTGATTTTATTCTATCTTTTTCTTTTTCTTTTTCGTTTTCTTTTTCTTTTTCTTTCCCTTTATTTTTATTTTTATTTTTTTATTTTTTTTATTTTATTTTATTTTATTTTATTATTTATTTTTTAATTTCTTTGCAATCTATTTAAAAAGGAAAAGTAGACTAATTTTTCTCCAGTTTCTGAAAGGTTTTTTCTGTTGCTGAGGTGATGTGTCGTCCCCCGTGGGGATCTTCATATCGAAATGGCTATTCAACATCTTTGAATTAATCCTTTTTTAATATATATATATATATATATATATATATATATATATATATATATATATATATATACTGAATACAGCTGACTATTATGAATTAATTAATTATTATTTTATTGAGTTTTTCCAACATTTTCATTTTTCAAACATATTACGACCTCATTAAGATGAAGCCTTACAGGTCACTGACGAATCAAATTGCTATTAAAACCATATACTAATCTATAAATTACAAGTACCACCGAGGAAAATTATTTTTCGTAAGAGAAAAATCTATTTTAAATCATATAATCGTCGACATCTTACAATAATTAAATTCCGTTCTCCGGCTATTAATCCGTGGCTGTTCAATAGTGGAAATGACATGTTAAGAATTTTCTAAAAAATTAAATGACCCTCACATCGAAGTAGCTGCTCATGGCACAGCGCTATTCAAAATGCTAACTAGTCTACAAGAATTTGAACAAAATAAAAAAAAGTACGACACAAAGAATGAATCTGCCGAATAAAGCCCCTCTGCGAATGACTAAAACGATGACAAAAACTATTTCTATCAATTCTCTAAGATGCTTCACTGCTAGATCAAGCTCTGATGCCTTGATATGCGAAGAAAAATTTAAGTTGACATCAATAATGCAGTATTTATTTATCCTAATCTTTTAGTTGTATTCCAACAAAAATCAGATCGTTTTTGTTATTTCTACCTTATTATATGCCATAATATTTCACATTTTCTACCAGGTTTCAACCACTCCGACGTTGCATTCATCTCTTCTGCGTTACAACCTCATCGCATCACATTACAGATTCCCGTAACACGTACTTCCGTATTGCAACTGTAGAAACACATTCTCTTTCATTTGCAAAATTGAAATTGTCCCTACCATTTCAACATATCCACTAAACAATCTCGAGCAATGCCGGAGTATACAGCTAGTATATATATATATATATATATATATATATATATATATATATATATATATATAATATATATATATATATATATATATATATATATATATATATATATATATATATATATATATATATATATATATATATATATATATATAAAGACGAAAGGAAAATTAGTATATAGCAGATAATTTTTGTTTTTAGAGATGCTTAATCAAGAGGAAGAAACGTGTCGTCAAGTTACAATGTTACCCCTTGCGTCTTCTGAAATAAATTTGTTCACTTTTACACATGACCTACATCTAAGAATAATTGTATATATATATATATATATATATATATATATATAGAGAGAGAGAGAGAGAGAGAGAGAGAGAGAAAGATAATGAGAGAGAGACATGTGTATGTGCGTGTGTGTGTATGTATGGGCGCGCACGTGTGTGTGTCTGAGTTGGTGTTTGTAAAATATAAACTATTGATGGTTCTTATAAAATCTGCTCAATATATAATAAGAAAGGAAACATTAATATTTCATTTTCTTATCATAAAAATTCCTCTGATCGGAAAATATTTACAAACATATTACAAAAACTATTTCAGATATTTCTAATACAGTTACATAAGTCAAAATGTTTCAGTAAATCAATCAGATTAAAAAGAAGAAAACTTCAAAAAATATGCTACAAAGAAATACCGATATCGAGTTACTCAATAGTATATATCATATTTTTTCTACAACTTTTTAAATTTTCAAATTTTGCTAACATGCTCCAAATTAGGATCAATTAATTTTTATTATATTTTTAAGGAATGTTTAAAAAAATTGTATCCTTCATCGTATGCCATCCGTCCTTTAATCATTTACAAAATGGGAAAAAGTAAACTATCTGATTACGACATCAATAAACGTATTGTTCCCCTTCATACAAATGGATATGGTATCAAGATATCTAGTTAGTTAAATGTTCCTTTGAGTTCAGTTGGTACGGCAGTTAAATACTGGAATACGCGTTTTTTCTGTTCCTCCAAAAATACTCTGCTCGTCCTAGTAAGGTGACTGAGAGTACGGCAGTATTATTGGCAAGAATATTTGACAACGAATCCCGAGTTAGCCATGAAGAACTTCAGGTTGGATTAGAAGTAAGTGGAGCAGAAGTGAGTACGGATACAAATAAACTCTATTTAAGCGAAAGAACTAGTTTTATATATACTTGCTAGACTGGACTTTACAAACGAACATTGTAACAATACAGTATTTTGGCCAGTATAAATGCAAATTGAAATTTTTGGAAGATATGATGCGGCAAAAGTCTGTAGAAAAAAGGGTACTAAATATTTGCTGAAGAATACTATCCGAAAATTAAATTTAGATAAGGATCACTTATGATCTGTGGTTGCTTTAGTGCCCAAGGTGTAAAGCAAATTGAAATAATAGAAGCGATGATAAATGGAGAATATTATAGCGATATTTTGGAAGTTGGGTCTTTCAACAAGACAGCAATATAATTTGACTTATGTAACTGTATTAGAAATATTTAAAATAATTTTTGTAATATTAGGTTGCCCAAAAGTTCGTAAACACTTGCAAAAAATTGAAACTTACTCGCAAAAACAAAAAAAATTATTGCTCAAAGTAAAGACAATCATTTTCCAAGACTCTCTTCCATCGATCTGCAAGCTTTTGAATCAGGTAAAAGTATCATTCATCCGGCTTCGAATCAATGAATTTTTGGCACGCTTCCTCGACTTTATCAAACGAGTCGAATCGGCAGCCCTTCACAAAGTGTTGCATTGCGCGGAAAAGGCCGTAATCTGATAGAGCACAGTCAGGACTGTAGGCTGAATATGGCAGAAACTCAACGCCGTCCAGCACTTTAAACTTGTCTTTGGTCTTTCTGGCGGTGTGTGGCTTGGCATTGTCCTGCTGCATCAGAGCAAGCTTTCGGTTGATCAGAGCCGGGTAAATTTGCTTCAACGTTTCGTTGACCCGCTCAAGTTGCTGACAGTATAGTACGGCACTGATGGCTCGACCATTCAGGACCAACGCAAAATGCAGGATTCCTTCAAATTTCCACCAAACGCACAACATGACTTTCTTGCCGAATCGAACTTGTTTTGGAACCGACGATGTCTCTTGCCTTTCTGAACCCATCGTTTGCCTCGATTGTGCTGGACCAGATAAACCATTTTCGCAAGTTTTGACAAAATTTTGGGACAACCGAATATATTTGTAAACTTTCGCAGGTCTGACAAATTTACTGAACATACTACAATGCTTAAAAATAATAGTTAAGTTCAAATAAACTAGGCGTTCTTGAATAGTCAAGTCATTCTCCAGATCGCAAACTCATTGAAAACTTACGGAGAGAGCTGAAAGTGAAAAGAAATGAACCCACAAAATTTGTCTGAATTAAAAGAACTTTGACGTGAAAATTGAAAAAATTATTAGCCAAGAAACATACAAGAAATCTGTATGGGACTATTCTATACGCCCTCACGATTAGCATTAACAGTTACGCTTTAATATAATTAATTAATAAATGTATTGTAAAGTTTGTGTTATTCAATATTGGTTTTATTTGAGGGATAAATTATTCATTATTTTTAAAATATCTCTGTTTAACTAAAGGCACAAACATATGTCTTATTAAAAGTAAAAATTCCATCCATCTGTGTTACAAATATTTTTAAAAATATCTTTGTAATGTGTTGTAAACTTTTACACGGTGATGTATAACTGTGTATTACTAGTGCATTTATTAAACTACAATTCAAAAAGCAGTTTTAATGAACATAATGAATACAATTTAAGAAATGTACTAATCATACACCGAAATATATACAACAATATATTTCAAAAATACCACAGTCATCGAAGTGTATATAATTTATTAAAAAGGAAAATCCTCGTGAATGCTGTTATGGAATATTATCAAACTATAAATCTACGCCCAGGTATCTTCCCAATTTCAATTTCAGCTCTCCCAAGCCAACTTAAAAGAAATCCGTTCAAAAATAAAAATGATATATTCTTTCAATTCAACATTTAATCATGTAGAGTTGAAACTCATTCCATAACACATATATATATATATATTAAACATGACACGCTTTCGCGGATCTTATTTAATCAGAATTAAAATTTTGACACATTGTGCCTTCTACCATTTTGCCTAAACTTTCAACCAATTTATGAACAAACATGAACGATCTGATTTTTGCAGACCTTGATAGACCAATGATATCCACGCCGCTCTGTATATAGACACGTAAAACATAATTAATTGTACATTGCTTTAATAAAGTCTCTCTTATCACGAAACTTTTCCACAATGTAAAATGTTTTGTCGCATTTTTATTCGCACACACACGCGTACAAACACACACGCACTTGTGTGTGTGTGTGTGGGTGTGTGTGCTAGATGATGCTGGTCGTTCTTTGGAAGTACAATTCTGTAGAAATTTAAGGAAATGTATAATAAAACATACTTTATAAATATGGACATTTATTATCATTCTCTAGCGATTCATGCACACACATACATATTTATACACACAGCTGACACATATCTATCTATCTATCTATCTATCTATCTATCTATATACATATATATATATATATATATATATATATATATATATATATATATATTGCATTTTCTCCTTCTATATTATATAGCTCAAGAACGAAATGTTATTATTGAAACTTGTGAATTGTAATCACGGTAATTTTCGAAGAATAAATGTGTTTTTTGACAATCTGGTTAATGGTGTCTGTTTATAGACACCTTCAAAAATATATCTTTTTTAAAATACTTAAAGTAAAATGTTCAAAATAGAACGAAAATCTGGTAAATATTTTAAAATAAATCTCAATTAAAACGAGTGTCGTCAGAGAAGAGTGAATGATAAGAATGTTTTGAAGTTTGTTTGCTCATGTGTTTACTTGCATTTCTGAAAATAAAATAAACGCCGCAATTTTACACACAAAGACGTAAACACTAAGAAAAGACAAAGCAAAACCGGAATACACAAACACACACACAATATATATATATATATATATATATATATATATATATATACATACATATTCTAGATTCATTTTCCCACCTGATACTTTTTTATAAATGTGAAGATATCTAAATAATTTCAGAATTACTAACTCAAATTCGAAGAGAGTTGTCTGTACTTTTATATGTATATTATTTATTAATCATTTTGCCTCAAGCAAGGTGATAATGCTGCTACGATGAAAATGTTTGCTTATGGTAAGAAAGAACTAAAATCATTAGTGAGGTGAAAAGACAGTATTAGAGTAGGTTTCAGTGGAACAGAATATTACGATTGATATTACATTTAAACTTTGGAAATTGTTGGCGTCGTAGTGAATGAAGAAAACGTAAGTTTTCCGCAGAAGATAAATGCGAAAACAAAACCGATTAAAATAGTGCACACTGATATATAGATCCCATCCAACAGTAAATTGATAATACCTATTTTCTTTATTTAGCATAATGTTTAAATTCATGCAGTCAAGCTACCAAGAAAGAGAGTACATTAATATTGAGTATATTTCTATTTTAGACATAACCAAGTCAAATTAAAGAAAAATATACCTGAGGTGTGTAAAATTTCATGAACATAATTAGCATTATACACCCATTAGAAATTGTTGCATTCGAGAAATACTTTCTTGTCAAGATTTCAACGTTGAGCTAGCATTTAGTGGAATTTTTAAAACATTGTTCATTGCGAAGAACCCAGAACAAGTAAAATATTCATTGCCAATTTTAATTTAAGTACGAATGAAAGTGAAAATTTAAACAAAATGTTAACATAAAATAAAACATATTTTGAAAGATAATGCAAGTAAACTATCTTCATAAAAAGCTATAAAAACGCCATCAAGCTAAATAACAACCAGTTACTCTATTTTCCCAACGTAAATAAATTTAAGTTTAACATTTACACATAAGCAGATAATTCTATTATTCTCCGAGTCAATCAACGTCTTTAAATATGAAAAGAAATATTTTAACACTATCAAAATATTTAAACTTTGAAGCCCATATTGTTTCTAAGTTCTAAGTGTATTATTTGCCTCGTTTCATGATTAAATTTATTTTTGTGACACTGGGATATTTCGTTTCGAATTTTTATTTCGGATTCGCAGTTGAATCAAAGTTTTTTTTTATATTTTGTATATATTAAACATGGAATACATTATTGTTTTATATTTTATGTTTTTATTCTTAAAGAATCATCATACTTTTAGCAAATCTATTTTCCACCTATCTAGTATCTAGTATATTTAAAATGTTGTTTATCACATAACAATTAATATTACTCAGTTCATGTTTTAATTAAACATAAATGCTTATTTTCTAAAATAAATAAAAAGTAACTCTTCTTTTGCTCTGAGAAATAATTGTATTTATTTAGAAATTAAATTTTCGAAGATCCCTGGAAAATGGAGATAGTCAACTTAAATATATTATCTCATTTTTAAAATTATGTTGTTAATTATTGCTTATTCTACATTGGTCCATATGTGTTCTTGTAAGTTTTATTACAATTTCCAGATTGATAATGGTTGTCGAATGACGATCTATGTTTTGTCATAATCAGCGACAGTATTTTGTATATAATCGTTTCACCACAAACAATGCAATACTGTCAATGTAGCGCAGTGGAGAAAGGTGAGAAAAATATACAGGACGTGTCGGAGAAAAGATAAGCGAAAGATGGGAATCAAGGAGATAAAAGATGGACATTGACGTTACACTTAAACTCTTGGAGAATATAGCTATCAGGAAAGCAAGTATATGGAAAGGAATTACACAGGCGGGAAATACAAAAAAGCTGCTAATAAATAAGTGGCGATCACATTTGACAATTTCAAGGTAAAAGGGTGAGACCTATAGTAACTAGAGTAAATTCGTGCAGAGGGTCCACTGGAGAGTTAAGCTGGTTAGAGCAGAAACCGTAAAAATATTTGTAGAAAAGTCAGAGGGAAGCCACATTCTGTCGTTGAGAAAGTAATAGAAGTCGAGATGCCATATCAGGATCGACTTCATTGCAGATACTAAATTGCATTTTGTTAAGAACTCTGGAAATCTTATCAAGAACCTTGGTTATGTTTTCGGTGATTGTCATTAGCATATCAGTGGGGGACATGGCTATACGGATGCTATACTCTTTGCTGGAGTATATGTTGTGAGCTGTGAGATCATGTACCAGAGCAGCATTGATAATATCCTCGATTATTTTCACCGAAATCAGTAAGATTCTGATAAATTAATAATTAGAGGAAAAAGAGGATAGTATTCTAAAACGCTAGTAAGCAAGAAGCAGGGAGGTAATAGTTGTAGAGTTTGGAGGGAAAAGGAGAGAGTTTAGGGGCGCATTTCTTAAACCCAACGACTGAAAATCCGTCACCTCCGCTCGTTCTATAAAAGCAGGGGTCAACATTATAATTTATCTTAGTGATCAGGGAGGACTCTTGTAGACGTCACTCAGTTAAGCCTCAGTTCGAGGTGAGAGGTCGCGTGAGAGTACTCTCCTTCTTCTTCTTCTATGTACCCTGTCCTTTCTGGACGTAGGTGATCATGGTTCTCCACATCTCCCTATCCCTTGTGGCTCCTAGTATGCTTGCTCCTGTTACTCCTGGCAACCCCCCTTCCGTTATCCACCTGATCAGACCATGCAAATATGTTATCCGCTAACTTCCGCTGTCTCTCTTTCCTTCTATCTGGCCAGTCTGTATCAGGTTCTCCAGGCTCTCCTTCCTCATTGCGTGTCCCAGGAACTTCAGTTGTCTCTTCCTGATACTCAGTGTTAATTTTCTTTTCGTTGCCATTCTTTCCAACACCTCATCGTTGCTTGCATGCTCGGTCTACGATATCCGCAGCATCCTTCTGTAGAACCACATTTCCGCTGCTTCCAGTTTTATCCTCATATTCGATGATATTGTCCAGCATTCACTGCCCTATTGATGAACTGACATCACAAAGCAGTTCAGCACTCTTTTCTTTGTTTCTAGTGAAATTTTCCTGTGTGTTAGTACTTTACTCAGCTTCTGGAACGCGTCATTTACCATGCCGATTCGCCTTCGGATCTCTGTGTCGCACTTTCCATCTCCTGTTACGACACTTCATAGGTAATTAAATTTTTGCACCTGCGTTATTCTGATATCCCCCACCTTTAATTGGCATTTTGGGTTGCACCTTTTGATGATGACCATGCATTCAGTTTTCTTAAAATTTATTTGTAGTAATTTTTTGTCACTCTCCACCGCTACCTTCTGAGGAGGTCTTGTAGTTTCCTTTCCGTGTCTGCAATCAGCACTGTATCATCTGCATACCTTCTGTTGTTCCAGTTGTGGCCTCCAATAACAAAACCTGGCGTGTCATCTAGGGTCCTCAAAATATTCTCGCTGTACAGGTTGAACAAATCCGGTGAAAAGACACATCCCTGTCTTACGCTTCTTTCTACCTTTGTAATTCTACTGAGATCGTTACCTGTCCGTATGCATGCCTTTTGCTGCCAGTAGAGATTCTTGATTACTCTCATGTCTTTCCCGAAAATGTCGAGGCTGCCGAGCATCTCCATCAATTCTTTGTGTCGTATCTTGTCGAATGCCGTCGTATAGTCAATGAAACATAGGTAGAAGCCTTTCTTCATTTGTATTGTTGTATTGCCCTTTTGGAGAGCATCCTAATCACGAATATGGCGTTCCTTGTTCCACTGTCTTTGACGAACCTGCACTTTTCCTGTCCTATCTCTGGCCTGATTCTGCTTCTCGCTCTATTCATCAGGATTCTGACAATCAATTTTGTAATATGGCTCATTAAGCTGATAGTTCTGTGTAGTTCAAACTCGTTTGCACCTGGTTTCATCGGCAGTGTTATAAATATCGACTTACATAGGTCGTCTGGTATTATTCTACTGCTATAAATTTCGTTTATTATGTTGGTAATTTTTTCTATGCCTAAGGCTACCAGCAGCTCTATCACTATGCCGTCTGGACCAGCTGCTTTGTTTATGTCTACTTTGGTCATTGTAGCTTCCACTTCGGATTTTAGTATTTCCTGTCCATTCTCCTCATTGTGTATTCTCGGTTGTTCTCTCCTGTCGCAAAAACGATCCTTTATATATTCTTCCCATCGCTGAAGTATTTCGTCTTTCTCCAATATGATTGTACATCCTTGGGTTTTATGCATGCTGTTGAGGAGCAGGTTTTTTGTCCTGTCAGTTCTCTTATCTCTTTATTCATCTCTGCTTTATTGGAAGTACCGCTCTGAGGTTGAAGACGCGGGTTTCACAACACGCCCCCCCCCACTAATATACGTTCCAGTGGCTCTCTCAGACCTATTAGAACAACACAATCTGTTCGGGATTCCGCTATTGGCCATCATCTTTTGGACAATCAAGTGTGTGCCTCGGCATATGAGGACAGCTAGTTTACTGTCTTGCACAGCACTCGGTCTACCCACCATCTTCGTATTTTGGAAGCAATTTGCTTGAAAATTCATCAACCGAGCCTGTGCAGACAGAAAGAGCGGTTTTTACGCTCCTTACAATTGCTGGTGAGTCTGTAAGTGTAACATTTTTTTACTTTTACACACTTTTGTGGAATTACATGTTTACACACCACTTACATTTTATGTGTTTTTTCAATAAATTTATTTTTAAACGACTTCCATCGTCTCCCAGCATTGTAAGTAATTTATTTTGGCTTGTCCTTTTCCTTATTTCCCTTAAAATTAAGGCCAACGAGAAACCTTGATAAGAGTTGGCCGAAAGGTTCCTCGGGTTTAAATAATATGACGTCTGTTCTTTTTAAAGATATATATATATATATATATATATATATATATATATATATATATATATATATATATATATTATATATATATATATATATATATACCATTCACTTACAGGTTAAGTGAAACGGTAGAATATTGGAATAATTTGTTTATATTAGAGTAAATTTTCAGTTGACGTAAATCTTGTAATTATTGAATGCGTGTGTAACAGATGCTTTTAAATATTTTAAATTATTTTGTCGATAATAATTAGAAAGAAACGTAGGTTTTAATTGTTATCTTTGAAGAAATATGATTGGTCAAGTTTACATTGATAAGTAGAATATCTTGGCAACTATTATCATTCGATTTAATGTAATTATATTAAAAGTGGTTTTCCAAATATCGTCTCAGCTGCACTCATCTTTATCAAACACGGTTAGTGACGTGTTTATTTTCTTTAGAATAAAGTAAACTGACAGAAAATTAGGGGAAATGGGTTGATACAATTCCGTTGGTATAACTGCACTTTGGACATAAAAACTCACAATCATAATTCGAAAACTTTCTTTGACCCTTTGAACCCAGTCCTGATGTTGTGTCTATTTTTAATGGCTCTAGTTGCTACACGAGCCGGTCGGTGTTAGTATTTTCACAGAGCCGGTTTAAAACAAATTTCTGTTAATTTTCCAATGTTTTATCCTTTTCCAGATGTGCGACATATGCTGCTTTATATTTTTTGTAATATTGTCATCTTGTAATTATACGATTTTAATTTAACATTCTTTCTCTGGATCAACCCTTTTTCCTTCAGACAATTATTTTTACGTGAAAGCATTCTCACTCAAATCTCTTGTCTGTGGATCTTTACATCTTCGTAAATAGAATTAAATAAATGAAAATAAATAAACAGAAACAATAGCGGCATTCTTGCCATAGCACAATTATTAACTGAACAATAACCGACAGAATCACTACTGACCATGGCTTGATCTCCAGGGTATATAAAAGAATTTTCCAGTTTCTATTGTAAAAACAAAATTTAGAATATATATGTTGTCTATATATGCTTTGCTATAGCAATTACCTACACTTTTGTTACATATTGTAGATACAGGATAAGAACAGGATATGTAATTCTGAAAATTAAAAGGGCAACGTTCGAAATTAATGAAGAGCATTCTTTTTGCATTAGCCTATTGTAAGAGAATCTCTACGTTTCTAAATGGAATTATATAAATATCAATAATTATCTTAATATCAATGAAAGAAGATCTTATGTTTTTTGTCTAAAACGCTCTATTATCTCACACACCTCAGTCAAAATATTTCATTTTTACTAGATGATCCTCCAGTAAAAACCCTAAGTGCCACTCATTTGGAAGATTACATGATGATGTTTGATGTCCTTAACAGAGTTTAATAAGTGCATATTATTTGTTACCTAAATACGGTTTATTATGAGTTACCTATAAGTATGGTAGGTAACGTATGACCCTTGACATGTCTAGGTAAATCTTTTAGTTTTTGAGGAACACAATTCTGGGGAATATGTTCTATAAATGTGCATGTTTCAGTATAATTTCTTTAAATATAAAAGACGGAATACAAATGTTCTACTGTAAATGTTTAAGAGGGTGAAATCAGAGATTGCGGCCTGTCAGAATATATAACATGGAAATATCGATATATTGTCAATAAGTTTAAGATACTGAATCTGTGAGAAATATATTCTTCGGTGGAAAGTGATTGAGCGGTATTAAGGACGAGTAAATCATTAAGGGTAGAAAATAGGGATTAGGGAGTTCCAGTTCAGATACTGTATCGACACATTATTTCAGGTTTTATCAAACTTTGTAAAATTAGAAAAAGCCAATTGGAGTCTGAAATGATTTACTGTGTTATAAGATGCTGAATATTTATTAGCGTCTTAAGCGGTAGATGCATATGTGATTACTACTTTAGGTCTTTCGTGAACCTCTGTTGCAAAGGGCACTAAAAGACATCACCATCAATTTGAAGGCAATAATTAATCGTGACAAGTGAGACTTGGGCTACTATTGGTGAAACTCTTGTCAAAAATATCTTCTAATGCTAATTCTCGAACTTTAATTCAATTTTCTGTTACTTCATGACTAATAACCAAATCACAGATATGCCGCAAATAGTTCCGTTTACGATCTGAATATTCAGTCTGCATAAAGCGTACTTCAAATGATTACAAACAATTATTTTAAATAAATGTTTTTCCAACTCTATTTATACGATAAAATATTCAGTTAGTTATGTGGCGTCTGTGATACACGCTTGGGAAATAATATTCCGAAAGATACCTGACTAATTGGGAAGAAGATTATTCCGCAGTAGATTGCCATTGCTTTATGCGGTAGACTTGTTGCCAGGCCAAGGCAATAGAATCTGTCTTTTTATTTAACCCATAACTGGAAGAAAGGAAAGGAATTTTATCTTGCCCAAGGCTATTAGCGTGTAAGTGAATGCAGGGCATTCAATTAACATTCGAGCTCGGCTCCCCGATTTGTCTTTACGAGCCGATATCCACTGCACTACAAAGCACATGTGTCACGAAACGCTTACAGCTCCTGGTATTCCCAAGCGGTTACCTATAAAAGTTCTGATCAGGCTTAATTTCGGTGATCGGACGAGAATCGGTGTATTCAACGTGGTTCTTCACTAAAATATCAATGTATATTTTGTTTTAATTCCTTTCAATCATTTATATAAAACTGAAAATATTGATGCGTAGATTTTACTAATGAATACCAGTATTTTCAAGTTGTTTTCTAGCTTTCTCGAATCTCACTATTCAACTTTACAGGATGGAAAATTGTCATAAACCAATTAATTTTAAATTAGATAATAGCGTATATTCTTGACCAGAATGATTGCTGATCATGACATTTTGTGGATATGCAAGTTAAATGATTTATTACCATTCTAAGAACTGAAATATATTATTTTTTATTCGAGTGTTTAAGGTTTCAATAGCTGCGTATGCATTGACTGTTGAGGTTACAATTGCAGTATTCCATTTTTTCTTTATTTGACATGCAACTCAATACAAAAGACTGGGTAATCTCCATTGTACCCTTCAAGCAGTCATATTTATATGTTTCATTGAAACGGCATCAAACAATAGCCGCAGTATCATCGCATTCGCCTATACAAATTCGTGATTCATCCCTGAATATGCTTTTCATCTGATCCTCTACATACTATGCTTGCTTCTCCGTAGCCCTATAAGACCATGTTTCTTTTTCTTTAGATCTTAGTGTTAGTCTTCTTTTGGTTTTGCTCAATGTAAATATGATTTAATTCGAATGATATTTTACACTTCTCTCAAAATCTTTTCTCAGTTCTGCCACTTTCATCAATTACTTTACTTATTCTTTGTTCATTTTCAAAGCGGGTTAAACTGAATTATGTATCCAGCGTTCATTTTTTTAATCGATTAATTTTATTTATATTTGCATCAGAGAGGTAAGAAGAAGTACATTTTCAGTAAAGCTCAATGGTTGATTTTTATTCAATATAGATTTTATAAACTTCACATTGTTCAATTCACAGCTGTTTGTTCGAATTATGATTCCTTTCAATTAAACACATCTATTAGCTCATGAACATAACCAAGTACTAACTAGATAGTTTGTTTATCTAAACTCATGCTAATTTTGTTCTAGATGTTATCGATCGATAATTCTTGATTCCATATACCTTTCTTTAACATAAACTCTATACATAATTTCACATTCATTTAAGTGATTTCTTTATGATTTGTGCTATGAAATGCATATACGTATGATGTAAGTAAAGTTGCTTCACAACATATACGCAGTTTTTGTGAAATAAAAATATGCTCAATGTAAAACTTTAATAAGTGTGATGATTTTAAAATACGACATATCTTTAATATTTTAACATCTAAATATAATCAGGAAATTATTTTAAAAATGTATAAATTAAATACTCCCCGTAAATACTTATTAGTCAAGCTATTCTGTATGATGAATTTGATGTATTTTATAGTCATTCATTTGTTGCAGAAATTCAAATTAACTTAATTTACCTTTATTTAATACTATCTAAAATATACTCATGACTTAATATCGAAACGGGTGGTTCATTTGAATGAATAATCAAGTTACTTTTTTTCATGAGTTAACACAGAAGAACGTATTGAATGGAATCATTTGCATTTCAATAGAAATCATAGACACAAAAAATAATCTCCATCTTTTGACACCCTAATTTAATCTATGTGCAACAATGTTTCGAAAATGATTTTAACGTTTAATCTTTTTTACTTATAAGTATATTCATATTTTGTGGTGGCAATATTTCGGGTGTTTTTGTTAGATCTATCTGTTGATGAATTAAGACTGATTAGTCAATTCGGTTCTCGTTAAGTGTTTTTTCTTTTAAGTAATGTGTCAAATCTAAGTTACGCTTAACAAGTCCACGGGCACTTCAAAGTAAAGTAATATTTAGCAATGATATATTTAAACTCAGTGTTCGAATTTGTTGAATTCAATTACGCGAAAATAACCCGAGGAAATATTATGAAATAAAGTATTGCCTAAATGTGTTGACATTTACTATTATATTTCAATAATATTTATTTAATCTTACATTGGTTATGAATTAAACTACACCCAACAATGAACTTTGAACTTCCAACTATAGTACTGTTTAGGGCACCCTGAATCAATATTAAGTGTAATTTGTGGGAAAGTCTAGACCATGTTTGCCCAATTTCGAAGGATAATGTGTATATATATATATATATATATATATATATATATATATATATATATATATATATATATATACCTACAAAATGGACCAATGGAAAGTGTAATACAATTATTTATTCAGTTTATTAGACGATTTAATGTGAATGGAAATGAGATAATTGCAAGTAAAATCGGTTTTGTTCGTGTGCTTGTGTCTGTGTCCATGTAAATATCTCAGAGAGGGAAATCGATGACTGTTATGTACCAATTCATGAAATAGGCGTAGCCACATTCCTTGCCACATCGAAAGCGTTACTGCAGTTGATTTCATTATTTTAAGGAAGATTGTTTGGGTATTGGAAGTTATCCGTGATTAGATATATAGTGCCAAGAGGGGTATCGACTGGGTCATCGTAAAAAAGAAATACGATTTTTAAAGACCCCAATGAAAGTCCTAATGAAACTCAGCTAAAAACATCACTGATGATGAGTGTCAAAGCCTCAAACAGAGGTATTTCACGAAAAAGTTAATTCATTTTTAATTTCATGGGTAATTAAACGATCTCTTCATTTTGATAATTTGCATCGGCAAATATGAGTAAAAACGGCCTATTATGTTGGCAAGAATGCCTTGAATCAATTAGGAAGCGGAAAGCATAGAATAGATTTTGATTACCACCTGATAGAAATTTCAAGGCAGTGTATTTCAAGACTGTTCTACATGTCCGCAAAAGCAATCCTAATATGTTTTGCCATCAGCTATACCGCGTGTACGACAAACTAAACAAGTGGAGACCGAGCTTTGTTTCAGCAAGACAATATGAGGCGACAGACTGCCCGGTTGGGGAAGAAGAAATTCAAACAGATGGACAGCGTTAGGTTTACTCCGCATTCAGTCACCCACCATTCAGTCATTATGCTGCGCAGAGGTACACTTTCTTGTGGCTAGCGATTCGACACTTTTGATGAAGCGAAGAAAGGATATTTAGAGTTGTTTTTTTATTCAAAGCCAGAGAACATGAATCTTGGTCATTTTCGGATGCTAGATGATAACTGGACGAACAGTGATGAGAATCATGTATTTTATTTTGAAGATTATGTTAGTGTTGGTTCATAATTTCCTTTTTTTGTTTTCATTCAACTTCCTAAGTGCGTCAGGAATTTCTTGCCAACTCATTATATTACAATAGATTATTTAACATCTGCTGTCGGAGATTTACATGTAAATATAAACAAGTGATAATGTTTAAGATTTTATAAAATTTTCAATATCGCCATCAGCATGAATCTGTGTGAAATTGATGTTCAAATCATTTTCATCGTATCTAGAAACGGTTTTCCTTTCTCATGCATTTCGCATTTTTCCCAAACATCTATTAAAGCCCTTAATATAATTTCTGACTTGACAGTGAATAAGCGGATCCTTTTCGCTGCCTCTTACTTAGTGCAGATATTTATTTTATTCTCTATGTGTAAAGCTGTTTCTCAATTCTTAATGTACCCATTTGTTTAATTGTTCAGCTTTTCGCCTTTCTTACTGTTTCTCCGATCGTCGATCACTAGAAAAAAGAATCAAAGGAGAAAGCAAAAAAGGAAAAGAAGACATCCTAGCTAGCTAAGCACATATCATCAAGGCAAATCCCTTGCGTTTTAAGCTGTGTGAACGTTCCTGCTTCAATCTACTGAACGTAGAACACTTACATAGCACTGAAAACATATTCTAACATATCCTTCTCTTTCAGGTTGCCTTGGAAGAACTCTTTACAAATTTCAACTCCCAGGTCAATGCGTAAAGAGTGTGAATATTTTGTTAAGGGAAACTAATGTATTTGATTAAAAAGAAACTAATTACACCATTGTTTTCTTTGTAAAACAATGATTAGTGATTGTTGAATATAAACGTAATTATATAATAAATATAGAATTAATCTGACAAAATATACACAATATAAACTAATATAAAGTTAGAGCAACAACTGTAGATTTATTTACCCGTAGGTTATTAATTTAGAGTATTTTTAAGGTCTGTATATTTTAAAAGTAGTTTTACTTTTTTGCAGTTGAAGAAAAGGGTCAAATCAACAGACACAGAGTAGAATTTGGATAGAATGTTTGAGCAAAAAGAACGTCCTAAAATAAAATTGAATTTGAAAACCACTCGTAAATAAAATCAAAATGTAGCAGTTCACATTTCTGAGATGAAACGTTCGAAAAGATTAATGCACAAAGGATGAATTGGGAAAAAGTTGGGTAAAGGCTATGGGAACTGATATTAGATTTGGGACAATTCACGATTGAATGAATGATTAATGGGGATTAATGAGAGTCGGTGTTGCATTAGAAACAACTCAAATCAGTTCATGAGAGTCGAAACTGGCCAGAGTTGCATTGAGTTAAAATTAAGAAGAATCTGTGGAGAAATATCATCACCAATGTCTTGAAGGGACACGAAATATCAATAATGAAGTACAGTATTTTAGACTAAGATGCTTATCTTAAGTTAATCGCTGAGTTTGCCTACACAGTATACACACACACACACACTCACACACAGACATTCACACACACAGACACACACACACACACCACACACACACACATATATATATAGTTTTATTGTTATGCAAGGAACGCTTTCGCATATAATAACCGCTCATAATAATGTTCAAATCTATATCGTGTACGAATATTGTATAGCATCAATCTTTAAAATAGGGAGTGTATACCTCCCTAGAAATTTGTATTGATACTCGATACTTTCAGCTGCTTTGGAAAATGGAGCAATTTCATCTGTGTGTTATGGCTATGAAATCTTACAAACAATATTATGTAAATATTTTTTGCGTATCAGGAAAAATGCATAGAAAATTTGTTATACAAGTGGATAAATTCTGATTAGTTAAAACATTAATTTAATATGCAAAACCAAATGTATAGAATTATTAAGTGCACGTTTGATGAGGCACAAGGTCAAAAGTATGGAGCAGCAATTTTGATCCAAGTCACTTTTCAGGCGTTATTGATTCAGCGAGAAAAAGATTGCTTAACATTTACAAAACCTGTAATTTTCACAAAATAATACACCGTTAAATACTACTTGATTATATCAGAAAACGAATTTTCATGCATATATGAATTACACAACTATCCGACAACAAGAAAACATAAAAAAATTCCCGAGGCAATATTCATTTAAAAGATTTAAGCCGTCAATTAACAAAATCAGCGATGAATACTGTAGTAATGTTCTAAAATATTTATAGAAATTATATTTTTTCATGCTGAGACACGTACATGAGTTTGTTATTAAAACATAAAATAAAATCCATTTTGGATAAATTTTACGTTCTAATGAACGCTAACCAATTTGTTCAACGTTATATTTGAAGCAAAATAAAATAGCAGTAATTTTTAGCAACTGGGTTTTGCGGTTATCTTTTGTTACCACAAGTCAGATCCCTAAAGATGATCTCGGAAAGAGGTTAAAGGATCTTGGAAACACCAAGAAATGAATAATAAAGTCATATTGCAGCTCATCACTGAAAACATTCAATTATAATACGCGAAAGATTATGCTTGAGTATGAACATAATTATTAAAAATGGGTAGAAACAATGATTGCAGTTTAGTCAATCTGACAGGTCTAAAAAGACAAATTGCTGTTAAAATACACACACACACACACACACACACACACATATATATATATATATATATATATATATATATATATATATATAATTATGTGTGTGTATATGTATATATTTTTACTTAGTTAATAGTAATAAAATTATTGACAACAGATAGATATTTACATTTAAAAAGTGCTCAATACAAATGTAGAACACAAATGTATCGTTATTATTATTAATATTATTATAGCTTACTAGAACTTAATATTTAGAAAATTTAGGTGATCAATACACGATTATTAGGCAGTGAAAGGTGCTGAACTTATATATATATATATATATATATGAGATTTAAAAATAAAGATATATATGTGATTTATATATATATATATATATATATATATATATATATATATATATATATATATATGAGATTTAAAAAATAGATTTTAATTAAAAATAAAGCCATCAACTAAGATGAATAAAGTATGGTGGAAAGGGGTAAAATTTTCAAATTTTGTCGGCATAGTCTCATGCGAAAAATGCATCAATATGTTACCACACAATTCTAGAAAATCAAAATAAGAACTGTTGGAAAAAAATAGAAATAAAAATGCATAATATGAATAATATTAAATATCTTTAAAATTCTTAAAGCGATATATTGATATTAAAATACACACCGATGAGAAAAAACAGAAATGAAGCTTAAGAAATATAAGTATGTATTAACAGAAGACAGTTGTGAAAAAATACATTTTAAATGAGTTATGTTTGAAGGTATCTAATTTAAACAAGGGTGGGTGTTATAGACATAGGCAAATAATAAGCATGTTAAGATGTATATCACTATGGATGATTCTATGATAGCAATAATTAGTGATTTCATTACGTTAGTTAAATTAGTTAGTTTCGGGAATTTAGTTTAGTCATCGAAATACATACAAGCGTGTTTCGAGCATCAGTGTAGGTAGACACTTCCACTTACTTCTGTCTGGAAACGAAATTCGACTGATTTGGAGTCAGTCGGTGTCGCTAGCACGTAAGTAATAGGCGCATGGAATAAGAGAGAAGGAAAATTTTAACGTGTTGTATATATAAGCAGTGTATACACACGCCAGTCACCGAAAGAATTCGATTCAATTCTGAAAAGTAATGCATATATTGTAGAAGTGGAAACACTTTTGAAGTTTTCATCTGTAGAGAGATCAATCATAATGAGAGCATAATGTATTATCATTCACATACAATCCTGTTTCGCTGTACCACAGCTCATCATTGTAGCTTGACACATACACTGGCTTCTGGCGGGGATCAAAACTCGACCTATTTGGTGTCAGTATATATATATATATATATATATATATATATATATATATATATATATATATGAATGAGAAAAATAAGACTTAAGACAGACACGTTATTTCATGAAATAACGTGTCTATCTTAATTTTTCTTATATTTGCTCTATATATATTTATATGCATGCAGCATGCAGTGTGGGTATGGTTTAGACGTCTAAACACGATTTTTAGTGTGTGTGTGCATATATATACTATATATCCTGTTTAGACGTCTAAAAGTTTTCTGTAAAATAATTTATCTACGAAATTTACGCGTTGATTTTTGGTACTGAAACTACCAGCTAATTAAAACTATAATCCATCGGATGTCACAACTCTGGGGTGACGTCAACCTTTCTTAGGAACTCGTACATTCTTAGATAGTCTTGTCTTTATGAGACGGCAGAGAATTGTGTCAGTAGATATACAATATTTGTTTGTTCATCTTTCCTATCTAAGGCCTCACAACACTCTTTAACTCTTCCTGATATTCAGCAGCAGTGAACACTTAGAAAAACGTGACATGTCGTCGTTTACTCTCGTCTCTCAAAGGCATCACCGTTACGGATACCTATTTGTGCATGTGCGTTTGAATCTCCTTAGGACCTATGCATAGACATCTGCCATTCCTTCGGTTGACATTTTAGTTCTCATAAAATGTTTCGTCATAAAAGAAAACTCAAAGAATTAGAGATTATTGATATTTCACTTTGCACAAGAGTGGTTTTGCGCGGATCAGACAGTTATCGTTCGTCTTTTGAATTCATGCCTTGTCCTCCCAAAATTACACATGTCTTGCAGCGAAGGTCACCATGCGCAATTATTCCGATAAATTGCCGGGAAAACATGTGCTCCATAGCAGTCAACTTAGTTGATTTTCTGGAGTTCTTGTCGATTATCTTCTGCACGTTTCGAATCAATGCGGCATTTTGATTATATTAGAATACTTTGCATTCGTTTTATGTTTGGCTACTGCTGTAGAAAATATCATCAACTTTTTTCACCTCTGCATCTTTCAAGAAAGTAATGAATATCTAAATCTACATGTATGGAAACTATTACTGTGCCTTATTTTTTTATGTTTGTCACCATTTGTTTGGAAACAATTTTTTCTCACAACAATTAAAAAAAATTGATATTAGAAGACGTGTCCTCAAAACCTGAACAATTTTGTTTTCGAAATATCTATTAAATAAGGAATAATAAAGATAATTTGCATATGAATTTTGCTTGCGTAAAAGAAAATATTTTAGAAGTGTTTGTATCAATTGTCACTGTCCTTGGCCATCATTTAGAACTATTTAAAAAAAAACTTATTTGAATGATTTTGTTCCTAATTTTTTAGGTAAATCTCTATAGGGAAAATCGGGCAAGATGACATGAGTGCTAAATAAATATATTCTCAGTTTAGATTGGCGAAAACATATATACCTTTTTCACTGCCATTTTACCTTAATTTACAAAGAATTTGTCCTAATATTTTAGATTTTAAAAAACTTTCAATGACATATGGATACTTTCAGCTTAACGCGTCACAAATTTAATTCATTTTATTATTAAAAATATACAACATCTGATTTTATTATTTTAATTGGTCGGAAAATTAAAAATATCGTAACAATTTTATCTATGGCAATGTTAATCTTAGATTTAGATGGGATAATTCGGTACTCATTAACAGATCTGCCAAGTAAATTTGAGTAACGTTATTTTTTCCTACATGAACGTAAATCTGAAATCAAATTGTAATATCTGTGTTCAGGTAGATAAATTAAATTCTATTATGAAATTAATTTTTATAAAGTTTATTTTAAATATTATATGTCAATTTTATTTTAAAATTTCTCTCTCAAATGTGTATGTCTTCAGACAGAACACAAATCATTAATGAAGGATGATTCTTGCAGCAATGTTAAACCTGTGGTAGCATACAATTTCTTGCACTGAATAGGAGGGTTAGGTGAAATATTCAACCAAACTCGAAATTGAGTGTTGGCAATAGAGAGATTGTGGTTTTAGCTCATATACACGCTCTTTCGTTCCCCATATGACAACTGCCTTGTGCAGTGTGGAACGATGGAATAATAAGTGTATTATATGTTCTCATATCGAATGCTAACTACAATTGTGAACATTACCTTATAAGAAAAAATAAAATTTTGTGAAAGAACAACCATTTCCATTTCTTTTGGGAATTTATAAAATATTTATCCTGTGACAGATTGTGGTGAAAATAGATGTCTGAAGTCCACTAACTCTTAAATCTTTTCTGAAATCAAGGAATCTTCTTGTCATACGCTTGATTATGTCATTAACTTCTGTTCCAAATGTAACATATATTACCCATTTATTGTTATCGTTGTTAAAAGTCTGAATGTGTTGTTTTTTGGTGATTTGGTGCCGTATCTGAAAAGTATTATCTCACTTGAACATTGAGTTTTTCTTTTAAAAAAATTAAGAAATTAGTTATTTTATTTAATTGTTTTGTTTGCTTTTGTTACATTGAGTAGCTAAATAGTTCATTTGAAGTGATCAAAGACTGGTAAACGTATGGCATTGTAGACCATGTATACATATGGGCATGAAGGATTTGGCTCTATTCTCACTTCTCTAAACGAGTTGTGTGTACAATACTGTCGAGTGTAGGGAACCGGGACCACGAAATATTTACCCCCCCCCCCCACTAGTTGTTCTAAATCATATATCAATTAATATCGTAACCGCAAATTTTATAGGAAATTGTGAAACGATATATATTTTTTATATCTTAGTAATAGACATTCATTTATTTTATTTTTCCCTGTAAGGCTATTAGTCTGGATTGGTGATGAACATCTTTTCTGTATTATGTGTCTATAGAAAATCGACGATTATGGCTCTCCCGACTATCATTTCTTGTTTGTTGTCTTTTAACTTTTATATTTCATTATGCAGGTTACACGGATATTTTTTCTGTCAATCTGTACATACCTTGTGTGTTACAAATTACCAAAAACTCATTTCATCATTCAGTCCTAAAAATTATTATCTTCTTGATTTTAATAGTAAGAATGAATGTAATTTCCATCTCCTGTTTCTATTTTTAGTTTTGCAGATTTCTAGGCGATAGTATACCTAGTATTTTTGAATCAAGTTAAACTGAATAATGATAGCCAAATATTGTGTGGCTTCAGTCAACTCGCATTTCAGAACACAATGCAAACGTAGCCAAAAAGAGACAGAAGAGATGTAATAATATTGGAATAACGTGTCAGCTGAAACTAAACTTAAATCTGAACTATAATCGATTGGTTTAGAAATGTATGCTTATTGTATAAGATGGTTTATTTTGTATCTTATTTACTGCCATTCATTGAAGGGTATAGATTATAGTTAGATCAGCATTAATGCTGGTTTCCTTGTCAGCTGCTCAGAAGAGATATGTTATCTGCACCTGAAATTAAACCGAGAGAAATTCATAGTGGGTTATGGAAACAAGATGTTCCTCTAAAAATAAAAGTTAACCCGTAGTCTGTCGTTTTAGGTGTAATTTATTAAACTTTGTAAAGTATTTGTTCTCCATGCCTCTAGAATTAAATGGATGGTTTCTGAAAAAATTGCATTTTTTTTTTGTAAAGTAAATGACAGTAAAATGAAACCAGTTTCACTACAAGCATTTTCCAGAATTTATATTTCTTGCTTCATATATCGCCACCAAATATGGCAGGAAATTGCGGGCTTTTATGGAATGATCTGCATGAACGTGAGAGAAATTAAATAAAAATCTAATGTTTTTCTCTTTTTCATAACATTTAATGAAATATGAATAACAGAAAGACTACTGCTCAAGTATATCTTACGCGCGTACACTCATATATATATATATATATATATATATATATATATATATATATATATATATATATATATATATATATATATATATATATATATGAAGCCATTTATATTGTAGAGAATGTATATAGATCAATGTATCGGTATTTCATAATTTAAAGTTAACAGTTTGAATCACGAACACGTTCTTGAACCTTTTCCCCATGTGACTGGCTTCGTTGGATTAATCAATGATACGCCTCTGCAAAGAGTTTGAATAAGAATCCTTATGAACATTTCGTCTCCAAGGAAACTCACCGCTGATAGATCCAGAAAACGATATAGGATATGAATCGTTTTTAAATAAAAGTACTTGTTACTTATCATTCTAAAAATTCTTCAAAATTGTAGTCATCTTCAGTAACGTTGAATTATATGTTCTATAATTTAGCCATTGTTTCTCATCTCTGCGATTAGTTAAGAGTTTTCAAAATAAGTATCGGTTAGTGTTAACTAAAAAATCCTCTTTTTTAGCATAACATTATCATTTTTACTGATGACGTATATATATATATATATATATATATATATATATATATATATATATATATATGGCATATATTATGACTGAATTCCTAAATGAATTTATAAGGAATAATATCTTTGCAATCGAATGGGTTTGTAATTGACTCACAATGCAACGTAGTATATATTCTTAAATATATATTTTTTCTTCCTATGTAAAATATTATTTGAAAAAATAAGCTATTTAATCTTTCGCTATGAATTCATTTTTTATTACGAGAAAAGGTCTAATATATATTTGATTTTTATTTGACTATTGCACAAATATATATATATATATATATATATATATATATATATATATATGTATATGTATATATATATATATATATATATATATATATATGCGTGTGTGTTTTCGTGTGTGGGGAGTTTGTGTGTGTAGAAAAAAATTACAAACAATTAATCACATTATATTGACAAAAAAGAAAGTTCAATAGATATTATCCACAGCAATGGAACATATAGAGAAGAACATTGATTACATATTAGCGTTTAATTAAGTCTTGATTTTTTCCTATATTTTTCTTTTGTATATATATATATATATATATATATATATATTGTTAAATTAGGTGAATATTTTTTCGTCACTATATATTTTAAATGTATATTTTTAGTAGCCTAAAGATTTCCGACGAAATATGAGAACAATATTTGTTTTTTTTTATTTTTATATACGCAGATTATAGAATAGTTTCTTTGTAACCGGGTAAATCCAGTTCTTCCTTTCCCCATCTCCTGTCTGGACCTTGATTGCAGTCCATACGAACGGTACTTTTTCTAAATTGCAAGTGACCTTGATAATATTCAAAACACAAACGCATACTCATTTTTCATGTATCTACACGTGAGGTAACTTACAATACTTTTTAGTTTCTTCGTGCGCGCCGGCACATAGCGTCGGTATTTTGATGTTTATTTTTGAGGAAATCGTACGTCAACACACTGGACTCGACTGTTTTGCTATCATATATAAAAATTGAATGTCACGGAGACTCAACATTTAAAGGAATATCTTGAGTGGTATTCTTAAGCCCAAGTCATGTAAATTTCCTGAAGAATCTTCAGTGGTATTCTTAAGTTCAAGTCATCTATATTTCCTCTGATTCGCCGGCATGAAATGTTCACCATAATCGAGGAATTGAACAGTGCTATTCAAATGATTACTAAAAACATTTTTCTTTTTGTGTTCTATTTCTAGTACTTTTTATAACAACTGATCAAGGTCCATCCCTACAAATTTGTAAGTTTTTTTTAATGTTTCTATATATTTCATAATCTGCTCTCTTTACTGTTTTATATATTTCATCGTCGAGGCATATGTTTTTCCCCTCATTTATTTTTCATTTGATTTGTTTTTTTTCGTCAATTCAAAATCTGTATAGCTTGCAAATAAAGTATTTTATAAGATATTCTGTGAATGCTTATTGTTCATTTCTCATTGTGTTTACCAACGTCTACAATTGGAAAATCCCCCTCCCATTGTTCATTTAACAACTTATGATTGAACCCTGGGGTATTTTTATTTTACTTTCTCGTTGCGTTCCGGCTATGGTAGTCCCCACGAAACCCCGGCTTAGCAATATATATATATATAGTGCTTGGCTACACGTATTCGAGGACACCAGTCTACCAGGGTGGCTATCCAATCCCTGTGCATACTTCTGTTGGTTTAGCAGACACAGAGACACTTTGTAGCTTTACTGCATTATGCTAAGTGGACCTTAGTCACAGTTTCTTGGGGAAAGCGTATTATCTAGCGTGAACAACAGGCTGAATAAAAGTAGGACCCTAAAACCCTCATTGTCTTGTGACTTTTATCACCGACAACACATCAGATGGGGCAGTCTATCCAATTTCACTCACGAGGCTTGAGTTAATCCGGGGTATGGTGTCGCACGCTGGTACCCATTCCTCCAGACAGATAAAGTCAAGTAGTCACCTTGTCAAATCGCGCATGGTCAGATTCGAACGTGGAATTCATGATTTTATATATATATATATATATATATATATATATATATGTGTGTGTGTGTGTGTGTGTGTGTGTGAATATATATATATATATATATATATATATATATATATTAATTCTAGAATTAATATAATTTTATCATAATGCAACATATATTATTATTATTATTATTATGCAACTTCATAGCTATAAATTTTCCATAGTTAGAATGACTAACACTGACTTCCAAACTGACTTGTGCTCTTAGTCATTTTCCCACGGCCATAATGTAGGTTACCTATGCCTTTTCTATACATAATTTCATAATTTCTTTTTAATAATTAATTCTTAATTATCATTTCATGGTACTTGTTCAAATTAAATTTTTGCTGTTGTTCATTGACCTCACTAATTTAAGCACAGTACTAGATTGGCGACAATGTGTCATCATTTTTAAATGGCTAGATGTAACCGTAACTTCTGTGCTAACAGTCTCTTTTATCGAAATTCTCGCCATTTTTCTCCAGTTTCGTTTTTTCAGTCAACATTGATCTTCAAAAAATTTAAATGTCATGTTGATCTTTATTTGATTATTTCTTGATTACTCTCCTATTTAATCGCTCTTAATTAAGTTATTTTTTCTTATTTCTTCACACATAATAACCGTATGTGTCTTATTGTTTTACTGCTTTGAACTGGGTGATATTAATCAAAATATAATAACAATAATAATAACTTAGTAATAATTATCAACAAAATGATAATTAAGTAATCCATAATAAATAATGAGTAAATGTTAACAAATGACACTATAGAATAGCTACAAATAAACAGATTTAAATTCACAAATATAAAGAAAATAGTGCTAGACTGCTATATGATATCAATTTTCTTATATTAAAGTGAATATTGGACAATCATCAGAAAGATTAAGAAAAAAACGCAGACATCTGAAATATGGTTCAACAAAAGGGTACTGAAAATTCTTTTGAGGGTGAACGTACGGAAAAATAATATCTTAAATTAAATATCAACAGAAATAAAAAAAATTAAAAGAATTAATGTAATTTGAATTCCTTAGAAACATAATGAAGAATGAGAACTTGGATAATTAAGCCACACTGGGCAAACAGAAATAGGGAAAGTGTTTTTCCACTTACCTAAGAAGCTTGTGTGAATAGAGAGTGGAGAGAAAATTAAAAGACAGAAGAAACAAATGGAAATGGAAAGCCATAATCGCTTTTCTCATGAGGGGAATCAGCACATAAAATCGTTAGAAGAAAAGAATCGTCTAGAATAATTTAAAACATGTTATCATCTTGTTAAGTCAATATATCTTGCTACACCTAAGCATCATTTTGAAGCGTATATAAATAATCAAGCCAAAACATGCCCTGAAGTTTTTCCAACATATTTTCCCCCTGAAAACTGATTGTTACTCCTCGGTGTTGCTCCAGTGTCCAATTTATATTTACATTCTTAATATTTTTAATATTGAATTATTTACCGTATTAATAGAGAGTTGTGTACAATTGGGGTTACAAAATTTTTCACCGCCTTGCATAATTACAAATAAAGCTGTAATATCTCTAATTTTCATGGAAACGGCATGTAGATTTTATCATAAATGATGAAATAATGTAGTTGAAATAATATTGCTGAACTTATATGCAGTTATTTTCTAAAATGTTGTTATTGTAATGTGAAAAATAATATTAAACACACCAAAAACATCATTTAACATGCAGCAAAAGTACTGACCTTCATGCCTTTAAAATCAATTGTGTGACATTTACTCTAGATTATTGCCCTTAAAGCTGAAAAATCTGATACCTATTTTGCTCCATCCTTTCTTGGCAATGTCTTCTTCTACGAAATTCAAAGGACATTTTTCTTAAATGATTCACATATACATCCATATATTTTCATTTTTTGTTTAGAACTTTGTGCTCTGTAAATGCGAAGAACTTAATTTTGTTGTCATCTAAACATTTCGTAACAATTTGCGCCGTGTGTCACTGGTCATTATCATATCGGAACATTTAGCGAGACCCTAAAAACAGTTCCCGTGCATTTTTATTATTTTTAAGAAGAGCCAGGTAATGCTGTAATCGTAATAGTTCTACTGGTTCAGAATCAGCAAAATATACGCCGATCAGTATGCTAAGGCCATTAGGATAGGGTAGTAATTTTATGTTAGTAACCTACAACCGAAGTTCATATAACTTTAGTTTAGTTTCATCAGACTATAAAATAATTTCACTATATACTTCCTTATTCTAGAAGACATCTAACATATATGTTTAACATTAAGCAAGTGAGTTTTTCATTGGGAGGCAGTCTCAATTTACATGTCGATGAAAGCGTCTACTAACTGTCGTCATCGATACGTATAATTCTGGTAATTTTAAACTACCGAAAATGAAATGTTTTGTCAGCTGAGATTTCTCTAAGAATTATTTTTTCTATTCTCTCGGAAAGTAACTGTTTTAGACAGTCCTTAATTTATTCCCAACAAAATGAGTAATTGTAGATCTAGGAGCATTTAAACTCTAAAAAATGTTGTGTATCAATCAACGCCTCAGATTTCTCAGTTGTAGCTTCTTGACCAATTCATTTGTCTTCGCCATCATTGCAGAACTAATGATTTATTGCAACCCGTAGAACAAACATATTTTCTTCATTAAAACTATAATGTTATTGATTCAGATCAATAATGATTCAATTTCAAAGGTTGTTTGCATTAAATGGTAAATTATGAAAATGAATACATTTGCTAAAGTAAAGTATTATTTCATAATCTCCATCACAGGTTTGGTGAAAAAAATTTTGTATTATACATGACTATAAATATAGAAAAAATAAATCGTAACCACTAAACTTTCAGGAATTATTTATAATTATATACTGAATTAACTATTTATGGTAAATTTATTAAGTATTTTCAAATGTTCACAATTTTAGAATATATGAAAATATCAGTGGCGGCAAATAATTATGTCAACAACAGTGCAATGAATGGTCATCTAAACGACACCAAAAATTACATCTGACAACTCATTTTAACCGATATATGTACCAAAATTACCCAAAACTATATCGAAAATAAAACAGTAAATTTATTTAATAATATCGACACAGGCTACATCCACGGCCTTTACACAACTTCGGATTCCGTAATATCATTTCCGGGCGATATTCTTGTTTAAGTTGGTGAATGCTTCAATAAAGTTTGCGTTCATTTCATCTTTGATATTACAATTAGATTTTTTAGTTTATCGCCCAACTGCGCCCCCATGCTTTATAATCAGTGGTCTGCAGACAGGTGAGTCATGTGTCCAGAGGTTAAGTTTGATTTTGTCGCAACAATTGTATGAGAGCCATGACAGGGTTTTCCTGCTTTTGAATCATGTTGCAGAATGTCTTTACCAGATAAATGGTCTTCCAGCAGCTACCATCTTGACCAACGCCAGCACGCCCTCTCTAATTCGCTTGTATTTGAATTCCTGTGGGAAAATCAATGGAGGATTAATGTCACTCTCATTAGCGATCACTTTAAACACAATCATAACCACCATTAGACCCATCCAATTCTTCTCGAATCCTCTGCAATATTATCAAACAAACACTCTAAAATGATTGCATTAGAGCTCCAAGCGCGAATACTATTCAGGATAACAATCTGTGTTTAAATTTCTGATGGAGGAAATTCTGATCTTTATCACAAAGCTGGTGCACACCTGATCCTACTCTAATGTAAAGTTAACAAAACCAAATCAAACTAAGTGCATGCGCGAAATTAGAAATTTAAAATGGCGACAATTTAAGCATCGAAGACTGTAACTCTATTTATTTCTGTGTTATTACTTTTTTTTGAAATCACTGAGCATATTATTAACCCAACAGAAAACTTTTTGGTGTATCTATCTATCTATCTATCTATCTATCTATCTATCTATCTATCTATCTATCTATCTTTCTATCTATCTATCTATCTATCTATATATATATATATATATATATATATATATATATTATTTTTCTTTAATATGAAGTGGAAGAGTAGGGAGGTAAATTCCAAGTACCTGATTCTAATTAATATTTAAAAAATTTTTAACATTAAAAAGTGATGCAGGTAGAGAGTTCAATGTATTAAGAAAGTGATGCAGGCAGAGAGCTCAATGTATTAATGAAAGAGGAAGGGCTGGATCCTGAAATTAGCTGGAAACTGGAATTTTCGTGGTAGGTGTTGTCTATGTTTACTGGAAAACATTTCAATATTAAAATGCCCCAACAACACCGGCTACTGAATCTTAGGAGGGAATTCATCAGTAAGTACCTCCACAAGGCAAATTTTTTGAATACTTAAATTTAGAATTTAAATCCCCGTTGACTAGTTGTTAGAATATAAATTAAAAGGATTCAGTTTAAGTTTTAATCTTAATTTTACCCTAACGTTAACCATAAGAAGTATTTTAACCCCCCTACCTTCCTATCCCAACCACCTTTAATTGCCTATCTTTAGAAAATATGGATTCTTTACTAAACCCCTTTTTCTTTGGTTAACACATATATGTATATATATATTTTTTCTCTAATATTTTTTTCTCTAATAATGTTTAAACTGATAACTTCCTGTAACTGGCATTGAGCTCACTTCTACCTAAAAGGTTTAATTAAATAAACTTAAATAAAAAATTGTAAAATCTTATGTTGAAAACCATTCCTTCCCGCCTAAATACACCTCTTCAAACAGCCCAAAATTTTAACCTTAAAAAGTAATTTAACTCCTTTATTTGTCTATCTTTATAAAATATGAACTCCTTTACCGAATCCCTATATATATATATATATTTCTTTAATAACCTTAAATTCTTGACTTCCTGGAATGGATAAACTTAATTAAAAAAAAATAAGATATTACATTTAAATCTATTCCTCCCCTTCTTAAATATACCGTTTCAACACCCTGTAACCCCGCCACTAACAGCTCTGTCCTGTTGTACTTTGTGACCATTGTTAACCTAAAACCCTTCCACACCTTACACCTGGGCCTTCGCCATTTGGAACAAAACAATATCGCTGACGTGACGTAGAATCTCTATTAGAGATCCTATGTCGAAATGTACATCCGACACCTTTGAATTTTGAAAATTTTCTCTAATTTATATATATATATATGTGTGTATATATATATATATATATATATATATATATGTGTGTGTGTGTGTGTGTGTATATATATATATATATGTGTGTGTGTATATATATATATATATATATATATATATATATATATATATAGGTATTACACAGGTATTACACAGGTATTACATCTTTTTTACTTAAAGTGTCATATTGTCATCTAGATATTTATAGCGATGCCTTACTCTATTTAACTGATTAAAGGGATGAGATACCCACTACAATAGACATGAAACCCAGTAAAGGTAGTAATGTCTGATTATGGAATATCTATACTTGTTCTATTGAATCTCTTTATATATTATTTAAAATTATTAGATCGACCACCATTCTTGTATAATGCATATTACTTTATTATACACACACACACACACACACACACACACATATATATATATATATATATATATATATATATATATATATATATATATATATATATTGAAAGAGAGAGAGAGGGGGAGAAGGAGACAATAAATATATGAAAGCTCGGATAAGAAATAAAACGCCAGAGAATAAACATTCATAAAATTTCTATAGAAGTGTTTGAAAGCGATTAGGACAATAGTTTTATGAACAGTCTTTATATTCCTTAAAATTGAAAAAAGCTAGGATGCTGAAGAAACTTTATAAAGAATTAATTTAAAAGTTCAATCTCAGCCGTAAGTAATCGAAGATGGTTGAATGAAAGTTGCTGTTAAAATATACATTAATACACACACATATATATATATATATATATACGGTTGTGTGTGTGTGTTTAACTATATGTATATATGCACGCAATACGCACAAATATATATATATATATATATATATATATATATATATATATATAAATATATATATGCTTATACATACACTAACGGCTATAATTATTAGGCCACACCAGTTTTTAAAAATAAGTGATGTATTTCATATTATTTTTAGTATTTATTACCAATTGAATCCGGCAAAACCAGAATTTACTAACTGAAAAATAGAGATCAAAAATTGCATATAATCCTTACGATAGGGAATAAATATAATCAGCAGATGTAAAGCAGGAATATGCAGGAATATTTGTTGCTGCTTCGGTATAAAAATTAGATTTTGATTCTAATACATCCATAAAAGATAGATGAATTCTATTTTCCCCACTGTGAAATTTGATTCAGCTCACTAATATTTCATTTCTACTTTTGTGTTTCAAAAATATTCTCTTCAGTGATTAGTATTTCCGGAGAGGAATCAATACGAGAATTTTTTTTATTCTTCAAACTGGAACTATTTTTTAAATGTAAACATGAATTCTTTTCTATTGAACGCCCGCAACAGAAATTAAGAGCTAGAAAATATTCTCTGTGCATTTAATAAATTGTACTAAATATACTGGAAGGTTCAGTCTCATTTTTTCTATTTATGCAATTCATATTTCTAAGAGAGAATGTTCCATCAAATTTCCAAGCAATTTCAATATCCCCAACGACATTCCGTTGTCTGTATACTCTCAAAAGTACATCAGATATACATGTCATTCAATCCTTTTTGAACATTTAGATGCTATTTATTATGGGCAAGGTTCAAATTTAATGTTTCATATCTTTCTCAGATGCTGCAAAATCTCAATGTGATTTTCTGATTTTGTCATTTATTCCTCTTTATAATGTGATTTGCTTTCTACGCCTACGCACATTTTGTTAAACATTTGAGATTATCAGATCTTGGTTTCTTGCTTAGACAAAGTTATTATACTTGGTGCCGTAATCCAGATGTTGTGTTGCGTTTTCCAGCTGAGATGCAGGTTGACGCTGAAACAGTTTGTACCGAGAGAGGAATGTAATTTATTTGTTCAGCTCACAAAGCGTTATTGTTGACATTATGTCATATCCTCTTTTTTATTAAATTCTGAATCAATTTATGTATTACTTGATTATTTATTTTATTTAATTCTTTATTTGCAGAGCCGACATTAACAGTTTTTGTTACTTTTCAATATATTACAACTTTTTTTTCTGAAATGTTTATGTTTGGAAGTGCGATGATGAAGAACTAGACTCTTTCCTTTATGTTTCTTATGAGTAGCCATATCCGAGATGACTCTACTACAACATTTACAGTTTGCCTCTTGAATACGCTGTACAACTTTTTCTCATGCTTTTCATTTTTCTTCCTCGATATTTTCATTTATTATTTTTTTACGTTGATGATATGTTTCAGAAATTGTTTTATAATATTATCGTAAAATAGTTGCGTATATTTATCCAGTTAATATTTGTTTGCTCACGAAGCATAATCGATACGGAAGTGTCTGCAACCCCTAACTGCTATTTTATATATGATCTGTCTGTGTCGTCTTTTGAATATAAAGATACGTTCAGTATCATATGATAATTGCAAAGGTGATGATTAGCTATTTTGTTTTTATGTCCGTAGTTTTATTCTCTTCGTCTTACATGATACACATTTGCATTTCGCAATAGTGTAGATATTCGCCTTGATTTGGATGATAGTTGTTCTATATCTGATTATTAATTCTTAAATTTTGAATAATTTCATCAATTTTTAAAGTTATGTGATAGTCTCTAGTGTAATGTTATCAAACATTTAAACCAGTACTTTAAAATGGTTATTTTTTATGAGAGTATTTTAGTATTCCTACAGTATTCTTTATGGATTATTTTTTAAACATGTTAACGTTCTTTCATCGTTCTTGCGAGTCAACGCGATCATTTTTGCATGATAATATCCTATTCCAGACATCATATTTTTTTGTAAATTCAGTTTTTTTTGTTGTCTTCTCATAGCACAGAAAAATGTTCTCCCATTATATTTGAAAAAAAAAAAACCGGTTTTAACTGTATCATGCTTTTCTTTGTTTTCACCTGCTTATTTATCTATTTTTATCATTAAATATATGTCCTCATTGTTGCCAGTATCCAATATTTCATTACTTCCATTGTGTGCTATCGTTTGTTTGTTTTTTGACCGTAGAATCTAGTCATGCTTTTCACTAGTCTCTCTCTTTAGTTTATCAGGGGTTTTTTTTTCTGATTATGCGCATTACTATATTGCGTTCGATGTAATAAGCATTTGGGCGTGTATTTTCTTGCCATAGTGTAGATGAAGGCGTTGCGTTCCGTTATATCTTCAGAGTCAATAGGTTGCCACAGTCTAATGACATATTCGCATAATACTTTTACTTTTTTCTTATGCTTGCCCTTTAGGACTTCTAAGGTGGATTTCCCTACATCGATTCCTTTAGAATTTCTACGTCTTTTTTGTTACCTGTCATTTGGGGCGACTCTTTCCGCATATTTCCTTTATTTTCTACGGTATCATTTCCATTTTGGTTCATTTTCTATTATTCACAGGGCTCATAAGTCTCATATGTTCCACTGTCGGTAGACCATTTTCTGTATTGTCTATTCTCTCATGGATGTTCTGTTGCTCCAGGCCTGATATCAAGTTTCTTCCTAAAATATGCCTTACTTGTCAGAAAGTCATTGTCTCCGTGGTTTTGACAGTTACATTTTTACTGGTGATTTTACTGAAGATTAAGTGACAGTAAGTCACCAAAATTCTTTAACATTTTTCTTAGTGTTGCGTTTTATGTTATCCGTTCGTTTATACAGTCTTGAATTATTTGAAATATTTCAAACCATTTCCTATAATGGCACACAAAACTGTTATTTTCAGGTTCTACATCTCTCTACCAAAGTCAAGTTATTATATCCTTCTTCTTGTACTTTCGTTTTTATTTAATCAGTACACATCTCATAATTTGAATTAGGATCACATCACATTGAAACACCACTCCCTGCCTGTGCGATGACCGAAGTTAACCAACTTCGATTCTGGCCATTACTTTTCAGGAATACCAGGTGAATCCACCACTTCTCTCGCAACTATGGGCTTATTAATACATTTTAATCATTCTTATCGAAACAGAAAAAATGTATGGCAAACTAAATATATTTTTTAACTTTAAATCAAAGATTGGCTAAGCCATGTAAAACAAATCAAACAATTTCTGTTAATATTTTATTCATACAGATTAGGACTAAATTATCTGATATTTCCCGCTGCACTCTCTGATAGTTTTCAGCAACAAAATCAAAAATTGTATGTGCTTAAATTTCTCGAGAATATGCTTGACTATATATTAGAATCGAACCAAATTTTGTAATGATTTTCAACAGATGGTGTTTGAACACGTGATTTCTTGACACATGTTAAAGAAATGTATACATATTCTAACAGGTAATATTTACTCAAATAATTATATGTTATCCCTTTTCAAGATGCATCTTGTAAGTACTTTTACTTTAAAAGAGAATATATGAAAATATGAGATATATTTCGTGACTTCATGCCTTCGTTTTTTTCTGAAAAACGGCAGAAAATATGCCTGTTGTTCAGGAAGGCAGTGCTATATCTGAGAATACTGTTAAGTTAGAAACTACGTTTCAGAAACGAAAAGCTGACTAGAAGATTGCGAATGTTCTATATATAATAATTACTTATTCGTAGCCTTCATTCGAAAAATAATTAATATTGTACAAAATGTCCAAATATACTCCAAACATCACACGTTGGCTCCGCGAATCTCTTCGATGTAAGTTTGCCTCATGATTTAACGGAAGAAAGTAAAAGTGTATGTTCAATTGTGAGAATCGATGATAATACTATTGATTATCTCTTCAGTATTTCCATTAGTTTACATATGATGATCACTTTTGGTTTACCTCGTCTGAGTTTAAAACATCTGGTTTATGAAATTGTTATGCGGCACACTTTTGAGCCGCTAAATTCCTCCAATTAATCTTCAACAAATAAATATATTCATGTTGATTTATCTTGAATTTCGTATATATTTGTATATTTTTCTATTATAAATTTATTTTTGTTGATGATTTTCAAATTCTGTTAAATTTTGATTTTATTAATTTTCAGCTTTTGACTTTTGTGAGTAGTCACTCGTACACTCACCTGTGTACTATTTAAGTTACAGTATCTCAAGATCAATCTTCTTCTTCTTCTTCTTCTTCTTCTTCTTCTTCTTCTTCTTCTTCTTCTTCATGTGCCGTGTCACTTCAGAACGTAGGCGATCATGAACTTCCATTTGGCTCTTGCCACTCTCAATAATTTTTCCCCGATGCGTCAACCATTTCTTCAGATCTATCAAATACGTCTCGCGCTGCTTTCCCCTGTCTCTTTTTCCATTTACGTGACTTGTGAGTATCAAGCTCTTCAGGTCTTCTTTTCTCATTAAGTGCCCCAGGAATCTCATTTGTCTCTTCCTGATATTTATTATCAGTCTTCTTCTCGTTTGCATCCTTTCCAACACCTCATCGTTACACACGTGCTCTATACATGGTATTCTCAACATCCTTCTGTAAAACCACGTTTTACTGCCTCAAACCACTCCTTCATTTTTGAAGAGATCGTCCAGCATTCACTTCCATACAGAAGGATATCACATAGCAATCTAGCTCCTTTTTTTTGTTTCTAATGCGATTTTCCAGTTTTTCAGTACTCTGGATAGCTTCTGAAATTCGTCTTTGGCCATGCCAATTCGACTTTGTATTTCCCTGTCGCATTTTTGATCCTCTGTCAAAACACTTCCCAGGTATTTTAATTTTTTATTTGTTTTATTTTAGATTCTCCAACTTGCAGTTGGTATATTAGTCTCCTCCTTTTGCTGATGGCCATGCATGCATTTTATTCTATTTGCTTTTCCGTTAAAGGAATCAACATTGTCGTTCGTGTATAAATTCTCCTTGATCTTTAGTAATTCTCTTGTTTTGCTGAACTCATGGCTAATGATGACCATTATGATCATAAACATCCTTATTCGTCATATAAACATCTCCCGTTGTTTCTGATATATCATATATTCATTTAATTTGGAAACCGTTCATATTAATAACAAGTGAGTTGATAAAATAGAAAACCTCTCCAAAATACTTCAAGTACTTACACTATTTATTTATTCGAAGTGATCACATTTTTTCTATGGTTTCTATCTTTCCAAGCATATTGATGTCCGTATTTCCAAATATTCTCAGTGACCTTGTTCTTCTTCTTCTTCTTATTATTATTATTAGTAGTAGTAGTAGTAGTGATATTATTTTTTCATTCAAGCATTGTCTATTTACAGTAAGGATAACTGCTGCGCTACGCTGGGCAATACGTAACGACAGTCTTCTCATTATTAATTCTACTGTAGAAATTATCATCGTTTAGATCCTTAAACTAATTACCCATGGTACATTTTCTATAAATCTTTACTCCAGGAACTTCGTGGTTGGTACAAGGACTCGGATAATCAGCATCATGATTATTGCATTCAAGTTACACAACTTCAGTTACGTAGTAATTTCAAGATACTGATATATATATATATTTAATTAATTCTGATATACTCGACAATTTGCCGGAAGATAGAATCTACTTTCTAGCATGATTTGTTCTGTTGTTAACTAATACTTCGTAATGTATTTCCACTCATTATTCTTCTTGTTAATATTAAAACACTTAGAAAAGACGTCGATTTAAGAAACAAAACAATGTTTAACAATGTTAACACTATTTTAACAGTAGGTTTTTTTTTTCAAGGGATGTTTAAAAATTGAATAAAACATGAAAAATAATTTTCAAATAAAAGTATATTTTATAGATTTCGCTTTACTTGAGAAAAGAATAGTCTTCGTAATAAACTCAACGTGAATGAAATGCAGCTAGAATGTAACTGAAACATCGATAATCTTCCGGGCTTTTGATTGTTTTAGAAAATCTCGGGCTGTTTCTTTGGTGATTCTCATTAGTTACACAGTAGCGTATCTACTGTGTATAACTGGCAATGTAATATATGATATTACGGATATATTGAAAATACCTAGTTGAATCAATATTGAAAATAGCTAGTTAAGTCAATCGATCTTTCATTTGTGAACAATGACAAAATTTAGAAAAGTCTTATAATAAGTGAAATCATTTGGTTAGGAGAGATTACCTGTGATGGTTGACTGAGAGCAGCTTCGTTTGAGAAGCGTTGAAATTTACAAGCCACTTCTTACCCCGGTTCAGCACTTAGTGGAGGTCCCTCTGAAGATCGGCAGCGAGGTTATGTTTGTCCGACTAGCCAGATTTCTCCGTGATGCGGGAGTATATGGTGATGTCTTCTGCGTACAGGTCTACTTAGGATTTTACCACTTTTGTGAGATCAATTATGAAGATCAGAAAGGGCGTCAAGGCCTAGGAGAGAGTCCTGGGTGACAGAAGCGTTCGAGGAGGCATGCTTTAAGTACTTCATAATACTTATGCAATCATTTGAAACTCGATGCACATTGTTCCTTGAATACCATTTGATATAAGGCATTAAATTATTCAAAGTTCTTGGCAACTTGTGTTATTAGAATTTACAATGTAAACTTCAATACGAACATTTAAGAGTGTTTGACTGTCAATGTAGTGACTGTGCAGAGGATTTAGATAAATTTAATGGTAAGTATGAAAGTGTTGAGAGTGACCACTAATGATGGCAGAGATATGCCCTCAATCATCTTCCTACATAGCAGAAGACAAAATACCTACAAGTACTACATCAAGCTTTTTGAGAAGTAGTCAAGAGAGTGGCTGCTGAAAGACTCTGCACCATACCATAAAAGCAGAAGTATACAGTCATGTGTGACCACATCCCCAATTATATCTGGCGAACTAACTCGCCAGATTTTAGCTTTCTTTTGTAGAGTTCAGTCAAGAAAGAATTAGTAAAAGTCTTTGTTTCACCAAAGATGATCTGAATACAAGGATTATTGCAGCATTCACTAATTTAAACAAAAAGACACTCAAGCATACGAGACAGTTCTAAAATTGTTTTGACGTTGTAGATATTGTCGACTTATTGAATAAATTTGCTCCTTAGTTGTATAAGTTATTTTTAAAATATGAGCGTCTTTTAAGCTCGTATTTGTGAATACGTAACTGTTACTTGATTAAAAATATCCAAGTGATGTTTTCTACCGTATTTTGGCTATTTCTTATTTATTGCAATATTTTGCGTCTCTATTTAAACAAATTTATCAGTTTTTGTAAATTTTAGAATATCATTCACTGTCCCCACTTTGATTCCATTTTCTGGCAGCTATGTGAACGCGAAATCGCTAACCATGCAAGATAATAAAGAGAATTAATGTCTCATCGAAGTTAATGCTTTTTTACTCAATTTGAACTAACGAGTTTACTTTCGTTTTGGTTTCCAAATGTCTCTTACATCCCAATCCATGTAATAAATGACATCCTTAACAAAAAATAAAGGAACACCTTAAGAATAACAAAAAACAAAGCCAAACAAAACCTAATTTTAAGCACGAGGTATCAATATGCCCAAAGATATGCTTGGAAAAGGATGTATCAGAAAAAGAAGTATTCACTTAAAAAAAACCGCTTGCATTAGAATAGACACTGACAGGTATTTGCATGTTATGGGAGAGTGTTGAAATATTAATAAGTGTGGAGTCGAATAATTTAGATGCATTTAAAAAATTTTCTACATCAATATTGTTCGGATTGTTCTCCTCAATTTTATTACCATATTCGCATAGACGACGTTTCCATTTTTCTACGCTGCAGTTATAATCAGTTGACTGGAATTTCAAATCAAAATCTTTATTTTGAAGATTAGATTTGTTTCGAAATTCAGATCATCAGAAGTATACCAGAACGGAAAACGATCGAAACGTCGTGAATATGAATATAAGGCAAAACCCACAACAGCGTCCAGTCAGGGAAATCTTCAGATGTTATGACGTCTCTTAGACCGCTCGACCAGTGAGACAAAGCCCGAAATTTTGCCTTTAAACACAGATTTTCTGGATGTTTCGTAATATTTATACCCGCTCTGTTTTCGTATCTTCATGTAAACAAAAAAACAATTTATTTACGGATGTTTTATTCAAATTCTTTTACGAAATTGATTAACTGTAAAATATTTTAATTTTAATTATTTGCTCATTATATTTAACGGTTACTCGTATTTCAGTAGACAATAATAAATTGAACAATAAATTAAAATATGTCAGGGTGAATGGATTTCTTAAATAATTTCCTAAAAAAGTTAAAAAATTAAAAAATGTGTGCTAAAGTCATTATTTTGTGAGACGCAGTTTCAAATCCTGCATGAGAAAGCATATTTTTATAATAACAATCCTCGCTTATACAGGCCGGTAGGTACAAAGAAAAATCGTGTTTAATTATTAAAATAAAAGAAGAAGAAACATGTACAGCTACTTGAATAGGAATAGACATTGAAAATAATGGTCAAACAAAAAATCAAATATATATTTTTTAATTCTTATATTTTTAATTTTATTTTGAATAAAAAGCTTATTGCCATCATTAATTACCTGATGACATATCGTTCTTTCATTATCGAAAGAAAATGTACAATTCCGTTATAGTTTGTAGATTGCATATGTTCTAAAGAAAAAATAATAATATATATATATGTGAGTGTCTGTATGTATGTGTGTGGGTTGTATGTGAGCGCATATATATTTTTTTTCTAAAAAATACTTTTTACATTGACATGCAGTAATTCGAGATTTACAGTTTTTATTTTTTTGATCAGGCAATTTTAACTGGTACAAACGATTTACATCTGAAATTAGAAAACAATATATATATATATATATATATATATATATATATATATATATATTATGAATTTTAGTTTAGAACAATCTACAACAAACTGTACATTTTGTTTCGAAATTGAAATGACAATCTCTCATCAGGCAGTGTGAAACGGAATGAAAATTCTGTTTCTTAAATTTGGCGGATTTTGCGTTAGAAGTAGGTGGGGTGGGAAATAGGGAAATAGGGCAGGTTTTAAGTCGTCATTTAGAATAAAAGAACGCTCGAAATGGGACTCGTTAAAGGAAGCAATAGTGACATCAGCAAACAACATTGCTACAAAGAAAATTAGGCGCAGAAAAAAAAACGAGTGGATGACTGAAGAGATTCTGGACATGATACAAACGAGGTAGAAAATGATATCAAGGCATCCACTGGAATACAGGGAGCTACACAAGGAAGTAAAAAGAAAATGCTGACAGGCTAAAAAGGAATGGCTCAATGACAAATTGCAGAAGTAAAGAGATTGAGCAGGAATATTAAAGCAGGCATAAAGAAATAAAAGAACTGAAAGGAGAAAAACCTGCTCTTCAACAGGATGTATAAAAACTAAGGATGGAAGAATAATATTGGAGAAAGAATAAATACTCCAACGATGGGTCAAGAGAGCGCAACCGATAATACGCAAAGGTGAGGACGGACCGGAATTATTAAAGTGTGAAGTGAAATCTGCAATAGCCAAACTGAATAGAAACAAAGCAGCTGGACCAGACAGCATAGTCATAGACTTGCTGATAGCCGTGGCAGAATTCGGTATAGAGAAACTTACAGAAATAGAAAATTAAATTTATAATATTGGGGTAATACCAGATGACCTCCACAAGTCTATCTTCATAGCACTACCTAAGAATCCAGAAGCAAACAACTGCGAACTTCATACAACCTTCAGTTTAATGAGCCATATAATATAACTGACCGTCCAAATCCTGATGAATAGAGCGAGAAGCAGAAGCAGGCCAGGGAGAGGACAAGAACAGTGCGGTTTCCTCAAAAACACTAGAACAAGGAATGCCATATTTATGATTAGGCTGCTCTCTGAAAGAGCAATACAAATGAAGACGGTCTTATACCTGATTTATTGATTATGCGAAGGCGTTTGAAAAAATACACCACAAAGAATTGATGGAGATGCTTGGCACCCTTCACATATTTGATAAAGACTTAAAAGTAATCCAGAATCTTTACTGGCAGCAAACCGCTTGTATACGGACAGGTAATGAATTCAGCAGATATACAAAGATAAAAAGAGGTGTAAGACAAGGATGTGTCTTTTCACCAGATCTGTTCAACTTGTACAGCGAGAATATTTTGAGGACCTTAGAAGTTATGCCTGGATTTGTTATCGCAGGCCACAATTTAAATAACCTAAGGTGCGCAGATGATACAGTGATGATAGCAGAAAGTGTAAGGAAACTACAAGTCCTCCTAACGAAGGTAGATGAAGAGAGTGATAAGAAAGTACTACATATAAACTGCAAGAAAATCGAATGCATGGTCATCAAGGGCAGCACAATATGCTAAATACATGCCAGGGATACTCGAATCAAGCAGATATAAAAATTTAAATACATAGGAAGTGTTATAACAAAAAAACGGAAAGTGGGTCACAGAGATCCGAAGGCGAATTGGCATGGCGAATGAAGCATTCCAGAAGTTGAGTAAAGTATTAAGAAACAAGACAAATTCGCTAAAGACAAAGAAGAACTGGATTGCTATGTGTTGTTAGTTTTTCAATATAGCAGTAAATATCATCAAAGAAAAACAACTGTAATATGAGGTCTTAGATATGATGGCAACAAAAAAAAACAGATTTAACATTAGAAGATAAAATATGGATATTTACAATTTTTTATTGTAGTTCTTTGGGTTAAATAAAAGGAGAAAACAAGGAAATGTAAATGGGATGAGGAGGAGTAGGAGTAGATGCGATAATGTGGCATGAAGGATTGATATTTGGTGAACATATCTTAATTAATGAATTTTACAGCTACAGACATTTTTGTATTTAAACTTAGTTTTTATAATTAATCTATTTTTGTTTATTTAAAAGAAACCTCCTTTTATGTAAAAGTTTAAATTCGATCACAGTTTTTGGTATGAATTAAAGCTAAAAGTGTGTTTTATTATTGTAAAGTGTTATCGTTGTTAAGGATCTAAACTTTAGCTTTTGTAGATATTAGTATGATTGTATGTTGCTATTCATGCATTTAATCTTGAAGACAAAAAAAATCGTTCCTTTATCTATTTACATATTCTGGCCTGCTTCATTACTATATATATACATAAGAAAAATAAATATATAAGGGATAAAGAATATGTTGGAAGGTTGTGGCTCAGATATAAAGACAAGCTAAAGAATGCAGTGTGGGTATAGAAGAATACAGTGGTAGGATAACTCTCTATGGCTAGATTATCTTTTCGTCAAATATTGTTTTGTGTGGCGAATTATCTGATAGTGTGTGTTCGATTCCTTTGAATGTGTCTTATTATACTTTTGGTATGGTTTATTTTGTATTATGTATGTTAACAGTGTTTGTTTTCATGTATGTCGAGACATTGCCAGTTTATTTGTTTCTACTATTATCTAGTATTTTGAATAATTTGAAAAGATTTTTCCTTATGTTATCAATTTCTCTTTTGTTATCGTAACTACGCGTCGGACCAAAACAGGCGACTTTTCACTTCAGCTCGTAATAAGTGTAAAAGGATACTTAACCAAGCTAAGATATTGTTTGCTGCCAGAATGAAGCAACGTATAGCATGCTCTAAATTCGGCTCTAAAGACTACTGGCGACTCTGTAAAAGAGTACTTAACAAGAGCAAGTCCACAATATCCCCGCTAATCAACAAATTTGAGGTCCTCACCTCCCCAGCAGATAAGGCTGAATGCTTTGCCCGCAGATTCTCGAACAATTTGAGTCTGGACTCGTCTGGGGTTTTGACACCCGACTTCTCACCTAAGACCGAGGCACAACTGAATGATGTCCACATTACACCTTCGCTTGTCTCTAAGATAATCTTAAAACTTGACCCTCACAAAGCGAGCGGTGGTGATGGAATCCCAACCATAGTCTTAAAGAAATGTGCCCCTGAAATCTCCTCTGTCCTTTCTAAGCTCTACAACCTCTGCCTATCTGCTTCCTGCTTTCCTGCCTGTTGGAAATCTCCCTCTGTAGTTCCTATATTTAAAAACACTGGAGAACCCTCTGACCCTGCAAATTACCGCCCTATCAGCCTTCTTCCGATCTTTGGCAAAGTGTTCGAAGCCATTATCAACGCCGAGGTGGTTCAGCATCTCACAGCACACAGGCTCCTCTCGGACAAGCAATATGGTTTCCGCTTCACCAGGTCTACTGCTGATAAGCTAACGACCATCACCGAGTACATATACCAGGCACTCGACAAGAATGGCGAATCCCGAAACGTTGCATTGGATATATCTAAAGCGTTCGACAGAATTTGGCATGCTGGCCTTCTATGTAAACTGCGGAGCTATGGTATAACTGGACATTTGTTTGAACTAATCCAGTCATTCCTCTCTAACCGCACAATGAAGGTGGTATTAAACGGACATGCCTCTCAGAACTACCATACAAACGCAGGTGTCCCCCAAGGCTCCATCTTAGGTCCTACACTCTTCCTGATATACATTAATGATCTCCCTGATTCCATAAGAGCCCAAATAGGTTTGTATGCCGATGACACCACAGTTTACTCTCGCCTCCTACAAAAGTTTGGTGTAGGCGTCAAAGCTAACCTCGCAGCCGAGATTGAATCCATATTGGACTGGGGTAAGAAATAGTAAATTTTAATGCTTCTAAAACGAAGCTACTCTCAATTAACCATCATCGACAATCTCACCTACCTCCCATTAGCATGGACCAGGCTTGCCTCCCAGAGAGTAAAACACTGCGCCTCCTTGGTCTCACACTTTCAGCGGACCTCAAATGGAATGACTATATCAAATCCATTGCTAAATCCGCTGCTATGAAAGTCGGTTCTCTGTGTAGGGTCCGGAAGTTTTTTCCGTCTGAATCTATCCTGCACATTTATAAATCTACCATCCGCCCGTGCATTGAATACTGCTGCCATATCTGGTCGGGTGCCCCTGCTGTTCTCCTCGGGCTTCTCGATAAGGTTCAGAGGAGGGTCGGTAATGTGATAGATACCGACTTGGCAGACCGCCTGCAGTCTCTCTCCCACCGGCGCGACGTGGCTTCCCTGTGTCTCTTCTATAAATACTTTCACGGCTTCTGCTCCGATGAACTTAGATCACTAGTGCCCTCTAAATACGAATTTGAACGAGATACTAGATTAGCAAATAGATCCCACCCTTTTACAGTGAAACCGATTAAATGCAGCCGTAACTTCTACTCCAACAGTTTCTTTCCTTGCACTTCCCGACTGTGGAATTCTCTTTCAAACGATTGCTTCCCCGACGGCTACAATCTCCAGGAGTTTAAATGTAAGGCCAATAGACACCTCCTAAAACACTAACCTGCTCCCATTCTATCAAACACTCTCCCCATCTGCCCAACCCTCATCCTCGCTATCCTTACTCATCTGTCACCTTCTTTCTATGATAAGTGTGGTACAGTAAATATGCCGTTGTTTGATTTTTAAACCATGCTTTACCTTTGTGGAAAAGTATTGATTTGCGGCAATGTAGGATTATATCAATATGATCAGATGGTATTTTATGTAACTTTTAGCAAAATTAAATTCTTTCCTTAAACATTTTTTTCAGAAATTGATGGGTAAAAGTTTTTTATGTCATATTCAATGAACGTTTATTTATTTTTGCAATCATTTTTTTGCAAGGAGGAAATGCAATCACTTGTGTTCTTCCACTGGTTAGCTTGAGTGGATATTCTTTGCAAGTTACAAATATTTTTGTTAATATTTGATAACTTATTTTAACCACTTTTTGTTGGATTTATAAGACACTATGATGGGTTGTTGGGAAAATCTCCTTTATGGTCTTTGATTGTTAAAAAAGTTTGTCTGCCTGTGAAAATTTGTATTTTTTGGTTTAACTTTAATTTTTCTGTAATAATTTTAGCTTTCTTGTTGATGTTCTCAGCATAGGAATCCGGGATATTTTTATGGGATTTTGTGATTTGTTCATTTCTCTATTTTCGTATTCCCTTGGGTTTGTTTGATATAAATTCTTGGATTTGTATCCTTTAATAAGGATATTTTGTGTCTTTATCATTTATTTTTAATCAGGATATTTTGTGTCTTTATAATTTATTTTAACTTCAGTATTTCATAATATTTGGAAGTTGTTGATTTTTAAAATTTTTTATGGACTAATATAGAAATCATGTCTTTTTCGAAATTAATTAATTCTTTAATTCTTTAATTAAAGGAGGATAATTCGTTTTTTTATAATTAAATTTAAATTTAAATTACTCACATTTTTGTCTTTTTTCCCTCCTGAATATTATTTAGTGAGAATAATATTTCCATCTTATCCTGGTAAGGAACTGTTCAATTTTTTGTAATAGTTGCAGCAGGCATTCTTTCCAGTAGGTATCGGTATATTTTTAGAGAGCGTGATATTTTTAATTCCTGCATCGTTGTATTTTTCCGATGTATGTTTTTATTTTGCGTTAAGTAAGTGTATCTTTTTTGTTACAACACAATTTTTGTTCTTTCGAGTTTTGCTACGTCCGTTTGGTAAAATCTGTATCGTTTATTTTTAAAATACAGTAGTGTTAAAATGCTCAATTTTTAGACAAAAGCATATTGTTTGTTTAATTACTAAGTTTCTGGTTATAATAAGATTAGACCGGAGCACATTTGTATTAGAAATTATATTGTAGAACTTTTGACTATTTTTATATTTCTAAACGAGTTATTACGCGATCTAGGTTTCTACCATGAATGGTGTCTTCACGCGATTTTCAATAACTGATTTTACCGTTTTTATTTTTATTTTTTTAAAACGCTCATGTAAAGGTATATTTTTTAAACGTTCACCTGACAGGGAATATTTGAACGGGCAATTTGTAAATTTACAAAAAATTATGGCTTTTTTATCCATGGTTGTATGAACCTATATATATATATATATATATATATATATAAATTCAGTGTGAGTGCAAAGTAATCCACCTTTTTGTGTATGATAGACTCTCTCGTCTATGTTTTACAAGACAGGAGATTCCATCTTACATAAATAGAGTTATATAAGTGAATATATTTAATTTATTTTCTCTTTTTATAACATTTTTTTTGTTTGAATTTTATTTGACGAATATATTGTTACGTATGTAAAAGGACTGCTCCCCTATGGTAACATATGTTATATATAATAAAAATATATATTGATCAATTATATATATAACAAGTACTCGACAGGCCGACTTTTTTTAGTTCTTTATATTTATGTATTTATGATTGTGCTATGAAACAGTAGCAAGTAAAATTATTTTAAAATTGCTGACTGGTGATCAAAACTATATTTAAATAAATAAATATTTATTAGGCAAAAATAATATTCTAAATTATAATGAACTTTACGAATTATGTTAAACTGTAAATGTAGACTGAAAGGTGAGTAGGTTGATTTGTGAGAGAATATTAAATGAGTCAAATGTTGCTGAAAAATTGAAAAGGTCAGACGAACTATTGACAGGAAAGTGTCAACTCGAAAACTGTCAGGTGTTACGAGAATTTATTTTGATTAAAAGGTCACCTAAGCAGGACATCTTCTTGGAGAACATCGGATGCAGACAATGAAACCAAATTGGAAAGTTTTAATTAAAATTTTCCAACACTCGTGATATAAATGTGGATATTTATTGTCAATGTACTTATTTTGCTGCCAGTAGTGTAATCCACTAGACAGTAACAAATCGTATTCTGAAAAAATATGAAATATAAACTAATCAAAGATGTCAAAATTAGACTCTCGTTACCATAACTACAATGAAAAATTAACTTTTTTGTTTAGGGTGGGAATTTGACAAAATCGCAGTCAGAACGAATATGTGTTGGGAGAGTTTGTCAACTAGATTTCCTGAAACCTTTGTTCGGTTAATAGAACTCCTATTTTAATACTCGCCCCCTCAACCGTCGTCTGAATAGCCAGGGATGTTATTGTATATTGCTTTTATTTCATGAGGAAGGAATTTATCTATTGCGACGGTTATTTATTTTGTTTATTTTTTATGGCGAAAATGATTTTGTATGATATTTAAATAAAGCTCGTTACATATTAAGAAGAATTTCTAATATTGTCAACATAAATGATTTCTTCGGCTTTTGAAGCGCCCACCCCAGTAAGAAAGAGTATTCCCAAATATTTTCAAAAGACCTTCCCCTAAAGTGTTTTGTGTTTGACAGCGTAGAAGCAGTTGATTAAGCACACACACGGCACACACACACACACACACACACACACACACACACACACACACACACATACAGTCATATACATATGTGTTTGTTTCTTAGTTGATGGATTCAGTCCTCAATATGTCTTATTCGTGCAGTCGGAAAAAAGTCACAGAAGATTGAAGAGGACATCATAATAATGCTTTCACGAAAATTAGCAGTCAGCATATCTCTCCTCAATTTTCTGTCAGAAAAAACAAACAAATTTAGATTTGTAAAATTCCATGTTTATACGCCTTCAGAGAGTCAACCTTAGCCCCGAAACACGTGTAGCGATACAAATATTATTATGGACACTTAATATAGTGTAAAAATGCAATTCCTATTATTAATAATAAATCTTCATTTCAAACGAAACGTTCACACCTTCTCTCACTTCTTTCTTCAATTCCAATTTCTCTCGTTGGAACAAACCCTATTCTTGTATATATATATATATAATTCGTTTGAAACAAATTCCATCAAAATTATAGTACATTTGTCCTCTTATTCTCATTCAGACATCGAGTTTGAAATTCAGGCTTCTGGCCAAAATTTTAATATTTCTTCTACCTCTCTTAAGAAAGAACAAATTTTCTCGGAGTTTGATGTAATTATGCTAAACTCTATAAAAATGTACTAATTTTTTGTTAACATTTAATGACTTTGCCCATTCTTACGCAGGTTCTCCTGAATTTCTTCAGAATTAAAATGAAGAAATGAACATTATCAGGTCATTAAATCCCTTAGGAATAAACATTACTTACTTATCGCAAAACCTCATAAGCGATCTGATGTTGTCCTTATGAACCACCAAGATTATATTAACAAAATGTTAATTATGTTTATAATCTATCTAAATTTATATGTCTTGGTTCCATTGTCACACATGTTTGTACTGTGGCTACTGAATTTCGATTTGAGAAACGTCTGGTCAAATGGATAAAAAGTTTATTCTTTCCTCTGGAATGTCTCAAGAAGTGAGATCATCTGGCTCTAATCGTCCTCGTTGTAATGTATTAACTCAAATTCATAATAATGGGGTTCCGTTGTGACCCATATTTTTTATGATCAGGTCTTCTCAACATAAAGTCTCAAACTAGCTGACTGTAATATTGCAACCTGTGTTGCAGCATTATAGTTCTTTCTCTATTAAAGATACATTTTCTATGTCACAATTTATTTGTTATTGTGATGCATTTATGTGTTCATTTGATATTTGTAGCCTCTTTGCTTGTGTTCCGTTGTTGGAGACTATCAATATTGTAGCAAATTGTAATATTGTAGTTATTTGAATCCCCCGACTATTTTGGAAGATGATTCAGTTGAATATATGAAATTTGCCACAATCTCAGTAGATTAAATGTTGACAATATTAAGCATCGTCAGATTGATAGTGTAGCGTTCGGTTCGTTTTGGACAATACTTGGGGTAATATATTTGTGTTCTTTCATGAGGAGAGCTTACACTTAGGTTTTTCTAGGTTCACTGTATTTCCGTTATGTTGAAGATACTTTTTGTGCAACAGTGAATCGAATGTTGGCCAATTCTTGTCCCTACTCGATGATGTTAATTCAGCCCTTCAATTTACGGTAGATAAGGAGGTCAATTGTTTTTTGCACTTCTTAGTTGTTCTGGTACATAGAACACTTTACTCTTTTGTTACTTCAGTCTAAAGGAAGCATAATTTAATGGATCTCTACGTTTATTGGGAGACTTTTTGTTTTAAAAAACAAAGATACATTTGATTAAAATATTGACCCATAGGGCGCTTGAAATATTAATTTAGTTTTATAACTAGTATCTATTTGAGCAATGGCTATACTTTGAATATTATTCAATCGGTTATTCGAGATAAGATTGCTAAGTTTAATAAAAATCAAGCTTTAACGTTAGAGATGTCCAGTCTACTTCGGATACCGTTTTAGGTAGCACCAGTGAGATAATTACTAAGCAGATACATCAAGTTCGCGTGAGTGTTATTTTGCAGTTAATGGGCATGTTGAGTTTAAAAAGAGAGCCGTCCTTCCATCTATGCGTAAACCGTTTAAACCACCTCATTATATTAATTCTGTTATTTACTATTTTATATGTAGTTGTGGAGTCGACTGCATATATAGAAAGACAATGCGTTTTTGCATCAAACATATACCTGTTAAAATAATTAATAATTTTGTTTCATCTTGTGATACCATTCGAAAGACATACGGGTTTTCCATTGCGTGTCATCTTATAAATAATCCGACATGTGATCGGAATTTTAGTGTGAAAAGGTTCTTTTTTCTTTGGTCGGATCACACTTGTTATCCCATCTGAAGGTGTCAGAGACAATGCTTATCGGGTCTAGGCAGCCTACTCTAAGTAAACAATAGGAGTGTTTGTTGGGTTTGCTCTGCTAGGTCTCTAGCATCTTCAGATATAATAAACTTTAGCAGTATAAAATTTTTTTTAAAAATATATTTTTCCCTCACTTTTATACATGTCACACAATGCAGTTATATATTGATCATAATATTTGCCCGTTTACAGTTCTGTGAAGTGGAGACGGAAAAGGTTGACTGGTGTTTTGTTTGAATATTTGACATGACCGATTTAAATAAAATTGTTGTATTAACGCCTATATATATATATAGACAGTATATATATATATATATATATATATATATATATATATATATATATACTGTCTAATCAGCCAATTGTTGGAGTACGTACATAGACATATACATGTATTTGTTCCTGTTTGTGTTTAGTATTTATGAAAGGGTACATATCAATATATTGCAAGTAAAGATAAAAGTAGACCGAATTCAAAACCATTTTGTTAGATATTTTTGGACTTTTCATAATTTCAGATCATTTAACAAATAAAATTATAAAAAATGTATATGTAATTATAGCTTTAGATCTAAATTGATAACAATGCGTTGAAAAAACCGTTTGTCTAAACAGTAACAATTTTACTGATATATATATATATATATATATATATATATATATATATATATATGCATGTATAGCAGTAACTGACATATATATATATATATATATATATATATATATATAACAGTAAATGATATATATATATATATATAGAGAGAGAGAGAGAGAGAAAAGAGAGACAATCAGACAGACAGACAGACAGACAGAGTACTAAATATTGAGAAAAATATTCAATTGAGTGCAATTTGACAGTAGTATTTCATTTACGCAAGTTCGTTTTTTAATACCTATTAACATTCAATTTTAGGTAGCTGTTGTTAACTTTATCATATTTTGTGGTATTTATTAGTTTTTCAGTTAAACCTCAAGGTCTACAAATCTATGAACATTTACACATATATGTACCACCTCCGAAAATGTACAAAAATCACACGAACATTAATAAAACGATTTACAAATTTGAGAAATGTTATACTGAATTTATTTCACAAAAATATAGCCACAAATGTAAGTAAGAATATAATATTTAGAAAAAAGAAATTAATAGAAAGAAAATAACAAGAGAGTTGTTCTAACTTAGTGACAATACTCTTTGTTAACTCAAGTTAAGTGCCAATGGTCGTTTAGGCCATAATGTATATTTCGTTTCTGATTCATTAGATTCAAATTACCCGCAGTAGACTACCGTTTCATAGTGCTCTATCCTTTCCGCAAATCACGGTCACTGAGCCCAGTCTTCTCTGCTGTTTCAATGATGCATTTATACTTTTCTAAATGATATTTACCTTTAAGTGAATTTAAAGGAAGCGAGAGAAAAACGGACTCTTATTTTCTTCATTTACAACATATCGCAAAATCTGGTAATTCTTAATCAAATAATTTCATAACTTAAAATGCTTTCAAAATTTATGATAGCGCCTTAATTACTTCAAATATGTTTCTCGAAATAAAAGATCAACATGACGTAAGTTGTTGTAAGGATATGACACTTAAATTTCATTTGAACTCTTTTGTATGAAGCCTAATGTGTAAAACGTCGTGAAGTAAGACATGCAAGCATATCGAGTAAGAGTTTAATGCTCGTCATTAGACGTGTCTGTATTTCAAATCTATATTGCTTATTCATATTTACACTATTTACATTTTTCTGACTGTTGTCCTCGATTTTATTGATACATTTAAGACGTTTCACCCGTTGTACACTCCAGCCTACTTCAAATGATATTTCGTGGAATTGGAAATCAAACATATATCTATTTTTCAGTTTTAGTTTAATCTCTTGTTTTTTTTTCGAGGCCAGAGATAGGAATGCTAAATCTTTTGTTCAAATCTGTTTATGAACAAACTGAAAAAGTGAGTTTTTGGTTCCTATAAACCAAGTGAAAATTGAAGGCTTCAGAATTTTTAGCCTAGCATATTCTTTGATTCATTACGTTTAGTATTAACACAAGGAATTAACTAAAACTGCGATAATCAGTAACATGAAACGTGGATTAAAAACAATCTATTCATTTTGACTAAATAAACGATTCGGTTTATAATTTTAATAAATATCTGAAAAATGTTGGAGCGTACAACACCAGACACATTGTGATTGTCACAACAAAGATGTCGACAACAGTTTGAACGATGTAAACAATGTTAATTGTTAAAAACGTCATTTCAGATACATAGACAGATGTTGATTAATAATTGTTGAATGAACTCATGTGACACAAATAATTAACAGTTATTAAAAAATTAGCTGACTAAAGTTTTACTCATGGTGAAAATTACTGTGTATTGAGTTAAATTCTTTACTGATTAATACATATTTATTACCATGTGTCAAATTTAATGTAATATATTTCAGTATCAATTATGACATTTATGAATACCAAAATAAAAATTAATAATAATTGCAGTGTTTTCTCAAATAAATTCGTTAACTATATTAACATTATTAGAAACAATACCCATGAAAGATAAAAAGGCTTCTTGATTCTCTCAGAAGATATTCTGGATGTAACAATTTTTGGAAACAATATAATTTACACATATCATGAAAGTAAAATAAGAATATCTTAGGCCAACCAAACATAACTCAGTTAAAAGCAAAAGTAAAATACATAAATCTTCAAAATTTAAAAGTGAGTGAGAGAAGTAATGTAATATTCTGCGGGAAAATGAGTCTCTTTATTTCAATAGTGAAGACGTTCAAAATATTAAACATTAGTGCAATTTTCAAGTTTGTCGAAAACAGATATTGCTTACACATCTGAAAAAACATCTTAGAAGGCCGTTGTTTTCGAATAGACGCTAACAATACAATAATTTCCAGTACGAATAAAATTTGAGAAAAAAAATTTGATGATAATTTTACAGACATAATAAATGAAGAACTTCATCGGTGCGTCTATTTAACCAAATGATTTTCATCAGACTATGTGTGCTTATGTGTGTGTGCCTCTTTAAATAAATCAATCCAAAGATAGATAGAAATATATCGGTAACTAGAACACATACAGATATAAATTAAAAAAGTAACATGTGCATTTAACATATACTTTCCAGGAATGCAAAAATAAACACAGATAAATACACACCATGCTATATGGACACTTAAAGTTATATCTTGTTTGCTTCTACATATTCTATGAATATATATATATATATATATATATATATATATATGAGAAAAAATTGAGGCAGACACGTTATTTCATGGTAAATCGGATGTATATGCTTATTTCAGAACCATCATCAGCATCCGACTTTATTGTACAGAAGATTGAACACGATTCGTGTAAAATCTTCTGTACAATAAAGACGGAAGCTGATGATGGTTCTGAAATAAACCTATACATCCGATTTACCATGAAATAACGTGTCTGTCTAATTTTTTTTCTTATATTTTCTCTATAGTACTGAAGAAATGTGCCCCAGAACTCTCCTCTGTCCTCTCTAAACTCTATAACCTCTGCCTATCTGCTTCCTGCTTTCCTGCCTGTTGGAAGTCCTCCTGCGTAGTACCTATATTTAAGAATTCTGGCGAACCCTCAGACCCCGCCAATTACCGTCCTATTAGTCTCCTTCCAATCTTTGACAAAGTTTTCGAAGCCATTATCAACGCCGAGGTGATTCAGCACCTCATGACCAACGGGCTTCTCTCTGACAAACAGTATGGGTTTCGCTTCACCAGGTCTACTGCTGATATTCTAACGACCATTACCGAGTACATATACCAGGCACTCGACAAGAATGGTGAAGCCCGAACCGTTGCCTTGGATAACTCCAAAGCATTCGACAGGGTCTGGCATGCTGGCCTCTTGTGCAAACTGCGGAGCTATGGGATAACTGGACATCTGTTTGACCTCATCCAGTCCTTCCTCTCTAACCGCACATTAAAGGTGGTATTAAATGGGCATGCCTCCCAAAACTACCAGACGAACGCGGGCGTCCCTCAAGGTTCTATCCTAGGTCCCACGCTATTTCTGATCTACATTAATGATCTCCCCGACACCATTAGTTCCCAAGTTGGCATGTATGCCGACGACACAACAATCTACTCCCGCATCGATCAGAAACCAGGTCTGGACGACAAAGTGAACCTCGCTGCCGCACTTGAAAGGGACCTCCAATCCGTAGTGACCTGGTGTAGGAAATGGTTGGTAAATTTCAATGCCTCCAAAACAAAGCTGTTATCAACTAACCACCATAGACAATCGCATCTACCTCCCATTAGCATGGGACAGGCTAGCCTCCCAGAGAGTAAAATACTACGCCTCCTTGGCCTTACACTCTCGGCGGACCTCAAATGGAATGACTATATTAAATCCATTGCCAAATCTGCTGCTATGAAAGTGGGCTCCCTGTGCAGGGCCCGGAAATTTTTCCCACCTGAAACTATTCTGCACATATACAAATCTACCATCCGCCCGTGTATTGAATATTGCTGCCATATCTGGTCGGGTGCTCCTGCTGCTCTCCTTGGGCTTCTTGACAAAATACAAAGGAGGATCTGTAACGTGGTTGATACTGACTTGGCAGACCGGCTGCAGCCGCTCTCACACCGGCGTGATGTAGCTTCCCTGTGCCTCTTCTACAAGTACTTTCATGGCTTCTGCTCCGATGAGCTTAGATCACTGGTGCCGCCTAAGCACGAATTTACACGAGATACTAGATTAGCAACTAGGTCCCACCCTTTTACAGTTAAACAAATAAGATGTAACCGTAAATTCTACTCCAACAACTTCTTTTCTCGCGCTTCCCGCCTGTGGAACTCCCTTCCACAAGTCTGCTTTCCCGACAGTTACAATCTCCAGGTGTTTAAATGTAGGGTCAATAGACACCTCCTATCACACTAACTCCCAACTATTCTCACAACACTCTCATCTACCCAACGCTCATTCTCGGTATCCTCACCCCCCTATCACCCACCCTCTGTTATTTCCTATATTTAATCAGCCTTTCTCCACTCTACGTAGCCCCCTGCACAGTAGTGGCAGTGACATGCCTTGCTCGGGGTGAAACGCTTATGAAAAAAAAAAAATCTTAACTTTCTCTCCGCCCATGTATCTGTCATTGCACCTGCTTTCTCAGCTTTCTATTGTTCCTTTCTAACTAGCTTGTACTCCTCACTCTTTTCTAATTAACATTTCTACATTCATGTAACCCCTGCACATCAGTGGCGTTTCTGCCTTGCTCGGGGTGAAATGATTAAAAAAAAAAAAATATATATATACATATATATTCAGAGTTCTCTTAGAGAGTTAGCCTACCACTGTATGTACAAGATACTCATTTGGATTCTTCTATATCTACATTGCCTGCTTATATATATATTCTGTTAAGTTAAGATACATTTTGACGACAAAGTTGTTCCTTTTCCAGTAGTTTTACTTATAAAAGACTCTTTGGAAACCAGGTTTTAATATAAATTGTTCGGTAAGTGGAGTGAGCAAGATTGTTGATAGTTTTAATGCAAAGAATTCGTCACTTTAACTTTGCAGGTTCATGACGACAATGCACACTCACTCACTCACTCACTCACTCACTCACTCACTCACTCAAACATATATATCAATAATAATAATAATGATAATAATAATAATAATATCAATACTAATAATTCATATATTAATGTACAATAAATAGATAATACCCTTACAACATTTTACCTTCCTTTATTATGTTAAATGCATCGTGATAGCCTTTAAGACCTAAACATACACCACACTCACACACACACCCGCACGCACACACACACACACACACACACACACACATATATATATATATATATTGTTTAGCTGTAATAGTGTTCAGAAGCAAAACTGTTATTTTTTTTCAGTAGTTTGCTGATGAAAATTTACTTTAGTGTGCAAGTATTTTTGTTATAAAATGCTCAATAGGAACAGTAACAATAGTAGAATTACGGTGTGAAAATTGTCAGTTAGCAAAGCGGTGTAATTCGTAAGTGCATTTGTGTAATGCCTTCATACTAATTTGTTTTTTTAATAAACCGAAAAATTAAGGCATTGCAACAATGGCCTCTCAAATAATCGAAGTCGAGTTGACTGAGTAACATGTATGTCGATTATTACAATGAGTAATAATCACGCTACACATGAACATAGTGATGGACCGATAAATACGAGGTGTATCTATTTAAAAATATTATACAGTTTCTATATATTTCTTTCGAAGAGTGAATCGCATAAAATATTTTCATTTTATCCCTCTGTTATTAATTTTCGAACCCTCGTCTGTTAAAGTTGCTAGACCATCAAATTCAAACAGATTTGTAACTGTTTAAAATCCACAGAAGCCATGTATTGTTTATACTGCTGAGCAGATCCTAGCGTTTCTGCTGGAAAGGCCATCATTTAATCCTAGCAACCTGTTGAACCAGACCGGCACATTCAAATCCTCGGTCACATTGTCATGTGGCTTTATAACAGCATGACCATCATTGAACTTTGAACAGATGTCTCAACATAATTTTACTGGAATTTTCTGGTTTTCCCGTAGTAATTTCTTTAGATACTTTCCAAAATTGTACGCTTATTGTTGTAGCTTCTCTCCCTCGATCGATGGGATTAAAACACATTTTCTTGTCAGATTGACTATGCTGAATATCAAACATATGTCTGAAGACCAGAAAAGAATGTTATATCTACGTACAATGATATTTACATGCTTTTGTTCGTGTTTGTGTTTAGTATTTATGAAAGGGTACAGATAAATATAATGCAAATAAAGATGAAGGCAGACCGAATTCAAAACCACTTTGTTAGAGATTTTTGAACTTTTCTTTAATTTCAGATCATTTAACAAATAAAATTATAAAAAATGTATATATAATTAAAGCTTTAGATCTAAATTCATAACAATGCGTACTTTTCACATTGATAATTTGTAAATAATAAAGCTTGAACTCATTATTCTCTTCAAAAGTGTATTTAGACTTTGTCACACACGTTTTTGCATTCGCCAAATTTTAGTCACCTAATACGCCAATATCAAGCAAATATATTTATAACCTCCATTTGCTTAATCTTATTTGTGGCTTGGTTCATTGCCTAAAACCTATCAGACCATAATTTATTCTTAACCTTTGAAGCGAATTTGATTCTTGCTTATATATTCCTTGGTCGTTAGTTTTGATATTGAGTAGATGCCATAGCCATCATTTATTGAGTTCTTAGATAAAGGGAGCAACGCGTGTCTCTTCGCTTTATGTGAGACAGAGCGAAATAGTTTAATCATGATGCGTAAACCTTACAAATGTGCAAATATTGACTAATTTTGATATAATTACAGTGGGTTTCCTGCGGAGAAGACGCAGCTCAATGAATCATTGGTGAAAAAAGACATAATTAGAACGAGATAAAACACTTTTGTTTGTCTTACTTATAAATGTCTCATGATATCTCTTAGTAGCGACCATATTACGGCAATTATAATATTGACGCGGTTAGAGAATATTTTACACACGGAATTAATAAAAAATGTATTTTTTTCTAAAAGATTTTAAAATGACTTTTTGACTAAATATAAAATTTTTTGGAGTAACTGACACGCAATGATGGACGCAAATTCATGCAATGAGTTACTGAAAAGACTTCTTAGATAGGCGTTTATATTAGGAGAAAAACCGATGGCACAGGAAAGCTCTATTATGTCATATCTTATTTATATTTTTTTAACGTAGGCGCACTATATTCGGAGATATTTGAATACCATAACAAAGTGTGTAATATTGCTTGATATGCAAATCAGCTCTCGAAATGTTAAATTTTACATTAGTTCAATAGCGGACAAGTATCTTAGGTTGTAAATATATCTCAATGCAAGTTACATGCAAGCAAAGTCAACTATTTTAAAAATTGTCTTCGTTTCATTAAATTTACCTTCCTGATTTGAGCGAATAAGTCTCGCCACAACTTCCTAATTTTCTTATTCAAAGTAAGTTTTATTTATTTGCCACACATCTTTCATTGTAAGTCAATTACTGCCATTAATTTATTTAGAAACATTAAGTAGGTTCCTCTAAAATATATCCCTGAGATGATATATTTCAACACATCATATATCTGCATATCATCAGCTGTCTCTGAATGAGAGAAAATAATTTTTTTATGGTTAAACTTTAAAATATATCGACTTTATACTGATGTTCTAAGCGCCGCATAGATGTGGTACAAGTCCGAAATTATGGGTACCTAGTGAGGATCGAACTGACTACTCAGTTGTAATGATTCCCTTGTGAGACAATCTTGATAACCATTACACTACATCGGAGTGCCCAAATATATCGCCTTTCTATTATGTTCTGCCAGATATACCCGTACTTAATTTCGACAGAAATATGAAGAATCACGTATATTACGCTTCAAGTTCTTCCACGTTGAGGAAATTGTTTAGAATCCTCTTCCTAATAGATGATTATGTTTCAGTACAAATTTCTACAATTTGATAGATGTCTTTTGATGCTGATTGCTTTATTAGTTTCTGAAAGGGTTTTTCTTAACTGGTATATGTTATCCGATTGCCCTGCTAATGTATCTGATATTTAAGTTTCCATCTCCTGGTAAAATTTGACGGCTGGAATATACATATCAACTCTTAAGCTGTTTCTTTTAGTAACAGCTGTTCAATTTCTCTTCTTACAATTAATGATATTTTCTTTTGACTCTGCTCAATTGTCTGTTCTTTTCTTTCAGTTTTCTTTCTGAATATCTTATATAAGACTGTATCATTAGCGTCACATATTTAACATTATGTTAGTTAACGTGATCAGACGTACAAACTATATGAATGTAGGAGGTACCTACATTTACCAAAAATAAATTTCCGATTTTCATTCTCTTAGTGTTTCTAGAAAACTAGTTGATTTGGTATGACTTAATTTACGGAGTTTAAGCATAAGTAGCTCCTCCACCACTACATATTATGATATCTACTACGTCAGATTATTTACCGTGTGAAATATCTTTACTTCTGCCGGGTGTTTTATTTTTAGGTGGGGGTAAACAAGAAACAATTTATTAGCCAACGAATAAAACCTGACTGCAGATTTTATACAATTTTTTTTATTATAAATGATGTACATTTACAAATCTCAGTTGAAAAGAAAATGCGGGTACTGAAAATGTAAAGCTGATGTCGATCCCCAAATATAATTTTGTAGATCCTTTCGAAAGAGAAAGCTGAAAAAAAGTTGATGTTACCTCAGTGAAGAACTGATCATGAGCCCGTAATCCATTAAAATAGCACGTGCAGTAAATGTAATCCATCCGTAGTAGAAGTGATATGACAGGGGCAAGAGAGCCTGACATAATTGCAAACACTTCAAACTTTGAATTCAGAGTTTCCGTAATCCTAGACTGATTGCCGACCTTGAATATACGACACAGCCAGCCCGCGCAAATTACCCTCATCTGGATAGTAAAAGAGGGATGCTTACCTTTCTTTAGCACAGAAGTAAATATAACACACATGACTGGTATTTAAAATATACTCCTTAATTTCTCATTATGAGCGGCTTTCAACGGCACTGTTTTCTTTTTTAAAGAGTACGTAAAGTAAGGAAATAAACACAGAAATCCTGGAATGTTATCTGACTTCGAATAGCGGATAACGTATGTATTAAAAAATCATAATTACTTCTGTTAAAAATCACGCTACTTTCATGCACACTTAACATTCTCATTCGAAAATATATGGCTACTTCTTAATTTGTCTTTATCTTTTTGAACAACGTATTATTCACTGAGAACGTTTTCCCTTAACAGCATAGATTCATTGATTTATTGAATCGCTTATATTCAAAAAAAGTTAATAAATATTTCAATCATTAATTCCATTGTCGACAATTATTCATCGGATATTTATAGTGTATGTATCTACTGATTAGGTAAAGAGTTATGACAACCATAACTATTTTAATTTAAACAAACTGTATATTTTGTTTAATGTTCAGCTTAATAAATATCAGCAGGCTTTACGAAAATTAATTATTTTTAAACCGACAGTTTCATTTTCACAAAGGAAACTTCAGAGCCGATTACAATTTTTCACACTGATTTACCATTTCAGATGTTTAAGCTTGGAACCGTCATTATACATACGTACACATGTTTGAATCAACCATATTTTCTTCATAATCCATTGTTGATATAAATATACACAGAGACGGCATATTCCTAAAAGATAAACTTTCGGGTTAACAAACTCATTAGGATTTGAACAGGAATCATATGTAGGATATCTAAAACTTGATGACTCGAGTCTGTTTCCTTAGAATGTAGATCATTGCAATCCATTTGATTCTAGTATCAATAATATACAGTCTACATTGAATCCCTTTGATTCTAGTATCAAGTAATATACACCCTACATATCCTGATAATTTTCACTTGCTTCGTTTCCTGCGCCCATAAAACATCTCGTTATATTGGGATTTAGGTTTGGGCTTTGGTTTGTTGATTCTTTAATGACATATCGATCGTTATGGATTATTTAATGTCAAAATGTAAACAAGTTAAATACTTTATGGCTTCAAATAATATATGTTATAGGCCTTCAACTACAAATAAAATGTGACGGCCATTTTGCATTAAAAATTATTATGTGTAATTTTACGATAAATTTGTATTGTTTATCTCTTTTTTATATAAAATATATTGCTGGCATTCGTACTAAAAATATGATTTTTTAAATATTTTCATATTTTTGTCCGTAAAATTACCTGGGGTTCAAACAAGTACAACTTCCCAACTAAGAATGGCCTTGTAAACAACAGCAATTAAGAGGTAGTTTTATCATGCTCAAAACCTTGAATCTCTTGATCAGAGGCATTGATGCCCGATGTAGTACATAATCATATCCATGACTATATTTGAAGCGAATATTTCGTAAATGAAATGTGGTTATAGGTCAGGCATTTTTAGTTGAGTGAGTTTTGCATCATTTTTCACATTACAGGTTTATTTTAATATTTTCATTTCAATCAGCATAAAACTATGAACAAAAATTTATAGTAGTTTGTTACTATTTTCTAATCTTTCTTCATTTTAATGTCTTTCTTCATCCCTAAAATTCTTCTTCACTTCATTACTCTGCGGTCATTTATATTTGGCTTATTGATGACTTCATTTCCTTCTTCATATTTGCATTTTTCCAGTGTTTTTAATTCTATGACCATAAACACTATTTTCTGCTTCTTTCCTATTATTCGTTTATTTGTATCTTACTTACTTACTTACTTACTTTCTTTCTTTCTTTCTTTCTTACTTTCTTTCTTTCTTTCTTTCTTTCTTTCATAGGATCATTTTTTTAAATTACACCTAATAAATGACCCAAAGTGGATACGCATAAGAGGTTTCATGAGTGAGGACGAAATCACAAATGCATATTATAGGCATATATATTATGTATATCGGTTGATTCTGAATATATTGAGACAAAAGTTGTAGTTTGCAAGGAAACCATCAGCCAAAACAAAAACAAGTGCTCCCGGGAAGAAAATGTCTGCGTGGAATTTTCTTCTTATGAAATGACCACGACACAAATATCTATGATTGGCTACCGTCAACGAAGCCTGTTGTGTACTTGCTGTGTACATTTGAGGTGGCAGTACTAAGGAATGTAAAATATGTATCATCTTCCATATTAATAACAATATACTAGTTAGAAGCTAGCAACACTGTGTAGAATAACTTTATCACCAAGAAGACCCTGGAGAGCAAAGAATGCGAAGTACCAGCCCATATATGGTAACAATTCTTCTTTCTTGTTCTAATCTTACTCTTGTGGAAATGGCTTACGGTATGGAGAGTCTAGAGCGATTCAACGAACTGACCCTTCTTCCAGATTACTTTTATGATGTCACAAATATGAGCGTTTCATCTTATGCCATTAGTGTTAATTCGATTCAATCGTTCATCCGGATTAGTGCAGGTCCAAAGTTTAATCAATGGCGATAAAATATTTATAGTTAATTTGGGATGCATTGAATAATACTATCTAGTTTTTCCCCATTGAGCCGTGACAAAGAAGTCAGAGAATAAATCATTTACTATTTGGAGGTGCACTTAAATTCTGTTTTATAATCTGCAAGCATATTTACTGGAGGACTTAAAGTATTCTTCAGAAAATCGTTGATATATATTAAAAAGAAGGTAAGACTGAAGAGAGACCTTAAGCGACGACAACACTGATCTCATTTACTTCAGAAGCCTGGCCATTATTGACTTTCTGAGACGAACCTATACGCTAACAAAAAGAACTTTCCATGAGGTTCCTCAAGTGACTTTTTTTCTAACGATACCTTGAACAACAATTTGTCAAACGCTCTCGTGATATCAAGTGTGGTCACTCTTAATATCAAGCGCTTCACTGATTTTATGCGTGATAAAAAAATAGAAGATGAACAGTGGACATAGTAAAGTGAAAATCACGCTGTTTTTCGATATTAGTATTTTTTTATTTTGAGACGTTGAATATCATTCTTTTTTATGATAGCTTAAGTGAGTTTGCTAATAGTATGTAGTAGGCGGCTGTTCCGGTATTGTGACGAGGACGAAAATCACACCTGCATTCATGTACACAGGACAAACTATAGTCCGCTTCCTATTATGAATAAACATTTTTCTTAAGGCAGCTGTTAAATATCTTCTCCCAGAATGGAGTGTTCTGTGCCAAGGTTCTTGAGAATAATAATATGAATTTTATCTGGAGCCATATTTTCTTCGTTTATTGTCATTTCATTTTAACGTTGTTATTTTTATCCGTTTTGTCTGTTTTTTTTTTAATTATTACGTTTTATTAAAGACGAATTTTTATTTTGTATATTGCTCACGTAATTGTAACAGCTAAGGATCTAAGAGCTGTTCGAATTTCGGTCATGTAGCTTACATTTAAGTAAAAATATATTTTCGTAAATTATGAATCCATTTATTCCTTCATCAATGGGTTAAATGATAAGATGTGTATCTGTACAAAACATTATCGAAAATCTTTTAATGTAATATTTACTCTCACAAACTTCCGTTAACGAATAAGTCGTAAAAGATAACAAAACAAACTGTTAATCAAACATTGATTTTGATATTTATTTTCTTCATCGCTGTAATCTTTTTTTTCCTTGTTGTACAGTATTTCATTCTTCTATTTTAACTTCGTCGTTTTCGACTGATACTTTTTCAATTTTATATTTTTCCATTTACGACCTTCTGCCAGTCCACGATTCGCTTCATCTGCAACATCAATATTTTCTATCCCTAAGGATTGTTTCATTCCATATTGCACAGTCTTTGTTTATTAACTGTCTTGTTAATCCCATAAGTTAATCCATTTTTTTTGCCATTTAATTTATCATTCATCTTCTACCTCCTCTTTGTTTCTCAGAATATTCATTAGATCTTTCTCATTTTACTTTTTTCCCTCTTACTACTCAACCTCACGGATGAAACATCCTTCACGTCTATTATAGCACAAATGCAAGGCGTTGTTACTCAAATTAATGCTGCTTTTCCTGTGAACAGCGCGATAAAACGCATCTGTTCCTCGTTCCCACGACGTATCGGGTGTGACGTCAGTAAAATCCGCTGACGTACCATGGAAACTAACGATAGCTGTGTCCAGATGTTTTACCACAACAAATAAATCTTTGTCTAGATAGGCAAGAAAAACAAGCAAACAAGAACTCTAGGATAATGATAGATTTGTCACAGCCAATAATGGTGCTTTAATGATTTCAGAAATACCATTGAAGCCTTAAGTATTTAGTAGATTATACTAGAAGAACAAACATAAATTCCAAATAGAAGAAATTATGTATAAATCGAAAAACGCATAAATAATTAGTTTCATATTTAGCATAATGAGGAATAAATTGATCACATACTCTCTATAATTCATTCGTATACACACACAAACTTATATACTAAGAGGAAATAATATTTTGACATCATAAATGTGCATCACAGTTTGTTTAAATTGGAATGTACATGTAATAACAATTAATTAGAATAAATCATCATATATCCCCATTGATAAGAGATGTCTCATCTGTATTCATACATGATGTTAATTCCGTTTTACCTTAGTTTCTTGCATGAGCAAATTATACAGGCATTATTTAAATTTGTCGACATGATCCATATTTAATTTTAGTCGCAGGGGTACACAGGTTACATCAGTTACAAATTAATTTATTGACCAATGCATATTATGTCCTCAATAATTTTCTGAGCTATTTTTCCCAAATAAAATACTGCACATATTGGGAAGAACCTGTCTTTCGTCTTTCAACATTAACGACAACATAGCTACAGTGTAGTAGACAAGTATGCTCAAATTAATTCAACTTTCATCATTTAATTATTTATTATGTTCTCATAGACACTGATTTTCTATTACTTCTTCATTACATTTCCTAATGTTTTCTGTTTCTTTTTTAACTTGGCGTGTTACTTCTGACACTTTCCGTTTTTGTATTCTTTATTCGTCATTTTTTAAACTTTTCTGCTTGTATCACTCATTCATGATCAATAAGTTTTTATGTGGTTTTACCGACGAATATAAACTTTTGGCTTTTCTTCGAGCAGATAACAAATAGCAAGTCGTGATGCATTATTTTCCCCGTGTCGCTGCTGATACAAAGAGGCATAACTATTAGTCGGGTTAACTGAACTAACTAGGTTTCGTCTCCTCACTTCCGAGATATAATTCAGTGCAGAAACATTTGCTTACATATAATGTTAAGTATCCAAGGAACATATGCAGAAATCAATTGGAAAATGTTCTTTACATGCATGTGGTTGCGTAAAGTTACCTACATAAGCAACAAAGTCAACCACGATTATGAAATTATGGCAACAACAAAGCAGAAATATTTTTGCTATCTGAAGGGCAAAAACATTCTGGTATCTATGAAACTCTACATTTACTTGAAATACGCAAACGACTATCATTTGCAGAAAATAAGTATCCATTCTCAACATTAATGATAAGAATTATAGGTTGATCACACAGAAGATAACATTTTACCACACGAAACATGATAAATTCTGTTGTGACGTACGTTAAAAACACGCTATACGTTTGCTTGTCCTTATCTTTCATTTATTAAGCGCTTCTTGTGGGTCCATATTAAAACTACTGATGACACATTTTATACGATCTGTATAGTATATTCTGGGTGATTTTTAAATTGTCTGTCATGTCGAACTAACTTACTACAAGACCGTCGAGAATCTGGTGTACGTTGGTAGCTATGATAAATTTACTACTTTTACCAATCTCATAGAATGATCATAAAAATATGTCCAAGATTCCTACTATTTCTGAAAATAGATCATCAAATTATTCGATGACGCACCATCAGAAGATTTTCAAATAGTTTTCCTAAAAGTAAAATGAAGGAATCCTTGTCTTTGTCATTAGAGCACAATTTATCTTCGTAATCTCAAAGACAAAATTAACAATGAATTCAGTGTTAAACTTAAAATTAAGCGAAATATTTGAACATTTTGTCAAAACAGCTTTTACTCTCGCATGTCAAAATCTGAAATATATATATATATATATATATATATATATATATGGGAAGAGAGCGTGTGCATGTGTGTTTAAGACCATGAATGGTAAAAGGGAATTCAGATTTTGACATGCGAGAGTAAAAGCTATCCAACAAATCAATCGTAAAATATGTAATACACAAAATATTATATTATAACATCTATTCTTATTAATGCTCTAAAATTAATACTGTGAGAAAGAGTTTCAATTCTCTCCATTGCCAGTTTTCCAAGAAAGAGACTAATTATTAATACCAGTGAGTCTTATCGCAGAGGTTTGCCTGAAAACCAACATTTGGTTGTTTCACGAACCGCGATTTGAATTAGAGACTGAACTGTTCAGAAGTCAAAGATGCTTCTAATAACACGAGTTCCAAAGTCATCGTATCTGACCTTGTTCAAACTGCCTGGTGTTGTTGAAATTGTAGTCAAACACAGGTTAATTGTTTCGAATTTTTTATTATGAAAATGCATGTGATTGGGTAGACGCCGCAGTGATTTAAATAAGAAAAATGCGTTTTCTAGCATGTAAAATCGATTTAAAACATACGCCTTACGATAAATAATATATATAAACATATGCCTTACGATGCCTTTAGGACCGGTCGGACATTCTAAGGGCCGATTAAATGTGTTCTAGCAAGACAAGCTCGCTAGCCATTACACCACGTCGAGGTATATGGTATAAAGTGAATTGTGAAATGTGAAATGTATACATTGGATAGACGGAATGAGCGTTTAAATGCAAATTTGTAAACGTAAAATGAGGATAAAGGACGAGCACATCATTATCAAAGTACGATTGGGAATTAAATGAAAATGATGAAATAGCAATGAGTGAGGAAATTCTCAAGAATATTGCAAGCACTAGAGGTGAAATTAGCAATTATTATGAATAAAGAAACAAAAAGCTTGATAAACAAATAAAATATTTCATGAGAAAATATCAACTTAGAAAGGAATTTTTTTTATTCACGCAATGAGAGCCAGGATTTTCAGATATAGAAGAAAATAAAAGTAACACTCATATGGTGAAAAAAAAAACTTTTCTGTTTGGAGTAATAAAGGGAAACAAATGCAGAGAATTTATAATCAGAGTAGAGATATACACACACGCACGCACACACGCACACACACACACACACACACACACACACACACACACACACACACACACACACACACATATATATATATATATATATATATATATATATATATATAAATATATATCAATATAATCAAACCAGATCAGAGATCTAGGGCGTGAAATTGTGGTAGATTGATACATTTATTTTAATGTTTCATAAATGTAAGAATATTGCTCTAGAGATGTATTATTGGCCACCGTGAAAAACCTTGCTAGAATAAGTTGATTTTGGTATTGTCACTCTTTGGTGGCACGACTCTAAATATCATGCACTACGAAATTTTTCGGCGATGTGTAATGACTAACAATTGGATGAAGTCGAATTAGACAAAATCAATTGAAATATAGATTGCAAAATCAATACAAAATTATTGACTTTTTGAAAAATTTATTTTCACATATATTTGGATTCCACACTTGGAAAATTTGATTATATATTAAAATTCACTAAATAGTTTAAAAGATATTTTTAAATATTCTTAGATGTTTTAACAATAGTTTTAGGTATAGAATCTGTTGTTATTTTAATAAAGTTCACTTAATTAATCTAATTAACCAGTTATTCTATGTAATTTTAATTTCTACTTATTTTACAGTTTGGACCTTTTAATATTATTCTACATGACTATAGAATTAATTCATTACTTTCCGTAAATATATAATTATTTTTTGCTGCAACATTTTAAGTAATAAATTCTTTATTTTGTTTTTCTTCATTAGAATGTCTAGTCGTTTACTTTTCCAGGTTAAATAACTTCTCCTTTAATTATTCAGGTTCATATAATTTTCATGCGAGCTTTTTCAAAGTAATCCATGACTTTTTCATTCACTTTTATAAACTGCATATTACCTTATACCGGTTAAAATTTTAAATAGAATTTTATGCTTTTCCATTTGTCTTCATTGTTTTTCATTTGTTACTTGTATATTTCTATATATATATACAAATTATATATGATGATATTTTTATTCTTTCTTTTCTATTAATTTTTTATTTATTTTAAAAATTTGTTTGATAAAACATTCTTTTATTGTTAAATATTATATCATGTTTTTACTTTTCCATATTTACTTTGATGTTGTTATTTTTTATATTACAACACATTATTTTCACTTAAATTTCTTTTGGTTTTGATTTACTTTATTTCTAATATTTGATTCTTCTTTATTTTTTCTCTATACATTTTTATGCTCTCTTTTTTCTTTTTAAATATACTGCTACATGTTTCCTTTAAAATTATCGTGTTTTTAAAATGTTTTCACCTCCTATCTTTTCTTTTTACTTTTTCATTTCTTCGACATTTCTCTATTTGTAGCCCCCGTCATTATTATCATTATTATAAAACTCAAGGACCGCATGTATCTCAACCCTTCCAATATAATAATATTAAAATGCTTGCAAATGTTATTTCGTAAAAAATGAGTGCTTATTTTGTATTAATTTACAATATCATGCCTGCATATGTGTTTCATTTAAAGTTAATACTTTTATAGAATATGTTATTTTAATTACAAATATATTAGGTCCTATGTTTGATATAAAATATTTTTAATATATTTAAACAAAATACAAAATAAAAATGGGCCAAAAATCGAATATACATTTTATTATAGAAAATATTCTTAATAATAACATTAATTATAAAAACTGGTTGTAATATTAATGAAAAAAACCTCCCAAAATATATGTGAATTGTATAAATATAGCCTGTATATGCATCAATATATAGCAATAACATTAAAAAATGAAATGACAAAAAATAGAGAGATAGAGGGAAAAATGAAACAATTGACTTGTTAACTTATTTGAAAAGTTTCAAGAAAATGTCAACACACACACACACACACACACACACATATATATATATATATATATATATATATATATATATATATTGTATACTTGTTTCACCTCGCTATATATATATATATATTGAAATAAAAGCATTGTCTAAAGCTCACAAAATATTAGGAAAGCATTTATAAAAGCAAATAAACAGCAAAATTAAATTATTTGACACGTATATATATTTTATATACAAATTATTAAAACAGGTAGTGAAAAATGTAATTAGACAGAATGTAAATCATGCTTTCAATGTGTTTAATATTTAGTTGATTCTAATTCATTTGCAACCACAGCTATCAGTCTGTCCCTGTGGCTCTATACAAGCGCCTGGCATAATTTGGTGGGAATTTTAGCCTAATATTCTTCTGCAAAAACTTTCAATTCATTAGGTTTCTTTAGTCGCCTTTTACGAATCTTATTTATCAGTGTTCTCCAAAGATTCTCTATAGCATTCATGTCCGGTGATTAGCTGGGCCATGTCAACACGTGGATGTTATTGGTTGGAGCCAATCACGTATTGCTTTGGTTGTATGTTTTGCATCATTGTCCTGTCGAAAAACGCAAAGTGGTCCAAGTTCTAATTTCTCAATTGATGGCTGCAAGCAATCTTGTAAGATATGAATATATTTGGCTGCATTCATTGTGTCCTCAATAATTTTCAGTTGTCTTGTACCATTATATGCAAAGCATCCCCAAACCATAATGCTACCACCTCCGTGCTTCACATTTGGGATGTTTTTTTTATTGAAGGCTGTTCCATCATTTCTCAAAACACTTGTAGCATCGTTGTGGCCATAAAGTTCAATCTTGCTTTCATCAGTTCATAAAATTTGCTCATAATAGTCCTCATTCTTTTGTAAATTAATTTGGGCAAAATTCATGTCTGGATTTTGCATGTCATTTTTTTAGCAATGCGTTTTTGTGAAAACAGCGAGATTTTACTTGTTGTAGGTGAAGTTCAGAAGTTATAGTTCTCTTGCATATGTGACTTCCTGCATTGCTGAGATCTTTTTGAAGTTCTCTCCGAGTAATAAATAGGGTCATTTTTACTTGCCGTACAATTTTCCGTGAATATTTTTGTTCATATTTCTCGCGGTGCACCTGTTCTTGGCATATTTTCCTGAGCACCGAAGGCTTTACATTTCTTAATTATGTACCTATCAGTGCTCACAAGTATACATAGGTCTTTGGAAATCTTACGATAGCATTTTTGTTTTATGAGCAGACATAATTTGATCTTTAAGATCTTTCGACAGCACTCTTTGCATTGGCATCTGCAGTACTGTCTAGGGATGATCTAACAAACAAGGTAGCTAACACGTTTAAATAATGAACGTTATAGACTATTCTATAAATTTTTAAGACATTCGAGCATGATATGAAAACATTAATTTTAAACTTAATGTCGAAACTGTCCAAATAATTATTTCACTACCTGTTTTAATAATTTATATATAAAATATATATACGTGTCATTTAGTTTATTTTTGCTGTTTATTTGCATTTATAATTGTTTTACGAATATATTATAATTATTTTTTCAGGATTGTTTGTACAACCATAATTAATTTAAGAATATTTTTATTAAAAACTTTAATGATAAGCTTATTAATAGGGAAATTAAACTCTACTCTGTATCGAGCACTCCTTGTAAAAGTAAATATTTGAACAGTGGATTTTTAATCTATGTTTTCTTCCCTTATATATATATATATATATATATATATATATATATATATATCAAATAAAATAAAATAAATTTCGATGTTCAAAACAGTTGAATGATCATTTCAACATGAAATCCCAAAGAGAGATTTCACATCTCATCGGCAAATACCACATTTCAAAATTTGTAATTTCACATTTTTAAATGTGGGCAATCAGATGTGAAATCTTTCTTAGAGATTTTATGTTGAAATGCTTATTCAACTGATTTGAACATCGAAATTTATTTTATTTTATAATTGTCTTTGTGATTTTAATTACATTGAGCTCTCCACCTGTGTCATATTTTAATATTAAAATATTAATATTAATTAGGATCGGGTCTCTGGGATTTATTTTCCTGCTTTTCCTTTTGGATTAAAATTATTTTAAAGTATATATAAATATATATACATATATATATACATATAAATATATATATATATATATATATATATATAGATAGATAGATAGATAGATAGATAGATAGATAGATAGATATTTGTGTTTGTGCAAACGTATAAACATGCAAACACACAAACTAATTTAAATAAAAGAAAATTCAGATACAATCTTACGAGATAGCTTTCAGCAATGGCTGATACAATAATCCGGTAACTTCAAGTAATAGACTTAACATTCCGTCACCCTAGGATCCCGGCATAAGACGCCAGAATTGTTGCAACTGTCGTTGCATGATTTTGTATGTATAATTTATATCAAAATATTTTTTGCATACAGTTCTCCAAATTTAGTTCAGAATAGTAAATGTTATTGTTCAAGACAGATATTAAGATATTTACAGACAAAAACATGCATGTCTTCACATACGCCATGTGAACAATATTTGTTGGTGCTGTTATTATTGTTTTCATTATTATGTCATTTTTCATCATATTTCGATTTCTGCTTTGGTCACACTACCAACCAAGTCTGCGGGGAGACCTAAGGCAGGTAGTGGCGTGTTGTTATGGCTCCATTTCATGTTTTTCTATCTTCCCTATCATCCCCAGCATTACATAGATAAAGTTTTCCTTAGTGTGTGGGCTGTACTTAATAAGACAATTTTTTGTATATCTCTTAAGCTGGGGGTTTCCAGGGATTCTTTCAATGTGTTGTTTTGTTCCATTTTTTATCATTTATTATTATTATTATTATTATTATTATTATTATTATTATTGTAAATTTTTTGATTATAAAACGATTTTGCTATGGTCGCACTACCAACCAAGTCTGCGGGAAGATCTAAGGCACGTGGGGGTGTGTTGTTTCGGCTCCATTTCATGTTATTTCATATATCCTTAACACCCCTAGCTATACATAAACAAATTCCTCCTTAGTGTGTGGCCTGTATTGGTATATATCTTAAGCTGAGGTTTCCAGGAATTCTTTCAATGTGTTTTTTGTTCCATTTTTCGTCATTCCAATTTCACCAACTATCACTGGTATGATTCTTGTTTTCAATTTCAACAATTTTTCTATTTCAATTTGCAGATATTTATAGATGTACAGTTTTCGAATTCTTGGTTGCTATGTTACATTCCGATGGACAAGCCATATAAATGAAAAAAACATTTTTTCCATTTTTAATTTTGAACAATAATATCCCGGCTATTTACTTCAATTTTTTCATCTGTGTAGATTGTGTAATCCCATAGAATGATGATATCTTCTATTTCTGTAACCGGTGCTGGATGATGTTCATACCAGTGTTTTTCTATACATATTTTTCAAAGTGTTTGCACATTATCCAGTGTAAATATTTCCCCAATCTATCGTGACGATTTTGATATTCAGTAGGGGCAAATATAGAACATCTTTAGATTAGATGGCCTATTGTTTCTTGGTATTTATCACAGAGATTCTGCATTTGGAATTCACGTTATTATATATAATATTTATCTGAAAGTTTCTAGTGAAAAGATTTTGGTCTTGCGCTGAATGAATAAACCCTTCAGTTTCAGAATGGTATCCAGATGCACGTAACCATCGATGAGTATTAACTTTATCAACATTGGATTTATTGGCACGTTTTGGATATTACCCATGCAGAGTTTTGTCTTGCCAGCGTTGTTTCTTCTGTTCGAGAGCTTCATATTTGCCTTCATTTTCATATTTTTTTTGCCGCAGTAGTTGGTTCTTGTCTTCTGTTTTTTTCTTTTCTACAGAATCTACGAAATGTAAATTTTTTTTCTATTTACTGCATTCTTTATTTATTGAATTTTTTCTTTCTTCATGTTGCCTTACTAATTGTATCATCCAGTCTTTTGTTGTATCTATGTATGTTAGTAAGCAAATAGTTGTTGTGTTGTATGACAATTCTAGCTGAATAAGACGTCTTCCACCTTATTTACGGGGTCTGTATAGCCGGTCTATATCAGCCTTTGGATGATGCATCTTATGTTTAGAAAGAAGCTTTCTTGTTTTAGAATCCATTCGCCTGATGGCGTTTAGAATCCAGTTTAAGATGTTGAAACTATATTGGACAACTAGGATTGCAAGGTTATTAATGGTCATAATTCTTTTCTGAGAATTCAATTCAGTTTTTAATATCATTCGTAGCCATTATAGTACTCTTTACGCACTATTTCTGTCACTTTTATGGTGAAGTTTTTCCCTCTCATTTACACCTAGATATTTATAAGGTTTTTCTGGCTTTAATTCTTTTATTGTTACAGCAGAGTCTAAGCTAATTGAGGATGTTTGTTGTAGTGATCTACGTAAAACTGTAGCTTTAGTACATTTATTCAAATTGAATTTCATTCGGATGTCTTCACTGAGGAGTTTTACAGTTTGCAGAAGACCTTCCAGCTCGTTATCATTCTTAGCATACAACTTTAAGTCGTCTATGTAAAATAGATGGCTTATTTTCTGTTGGGCTATTTTATAACCATATTCTTTTTTGTAAGTTGACTGGTTAGTGCTATTAATGCAGATATGCAGAATAGGAAAGGAGACAAAGATTCACTTTGGAATATACCAATTTTGAGGTTTATTTCATCATACTTATAGGTTCCATTTATATGTTGAGGTAAAGATCTGTTTTCCATATCGACATGCATTGCTTGATGAAATTGATGATGACGTGTGATATCTTGTATATATTTAAAGTTTTTGAAATCCAGGAATGTGGCACACTATTGAATGCCTTACGATAATCTATCCAGGTAGTACTCAGATTTTTATTTGTATTGTAGCAGTTTCCCATTACTATTATTATTATAATATTTATTTTTTTTTCATCATATTTCGATTTCTGCTATGGTCGCATTACCAACCATGTCTGCGGGAAGACTTAAGGTAGGTCGTGGCGTGTTGTTATGGCTCCATTTCAGTTTGTTTCTATCTCCCATATCATCCTTAGCGTTACATAGACAAAGTTCAACTTAACGTGTGGGCTGTACTTAATAAAAAAATATTGTATATCTCTGAAGCTGGGGTTTCCAGGGATTCTTTCAATATGTATTTTTTTATCATTCCAGTTGCACCCACTATCACTGGCACGACTCTTGTTTTCAATTTCCACATTTTTTCTATTTCAATTTCCAGGTCTTCTATTAATGGCCATAATTCTGTTCTGAGAATTCAAATCAATTTTTAATATCATTCGTAGCCTTCTATCGTACGCTTAAACACTATTTCTTCCATTTACTATGGTGAATTATTTTACTCTCATTTACAACTATTATTATTATTATTATTATTTTATTATTATTACTATTATTGATATAATAATAATAATAATTATTATTATTATGAATTTTATTATTATCATTAAATAAATTTAAACTTTGTAGGTAGTTTTTCAGTTTGATGTGTCATTGCGACTTTCAGTTTAAGCACACATATTCTCTCTCGTTATATATTTATTTATACATATACATAAGTATAGAGAAATACACAATATAAAAGACATATCAACCGAGACATAACTGATATATATATATATATATATATATATATATATATATAGATAGATAGATAGATAGATAGATAGATAGATAGATAGATATAGATTTTATTCTAAATTATATTTTAGAATATGTACAACTTTTTTATATATCCACTAAAAATCGTACATTAGTTTCGACATTGAAACAACAATGTCTCACCAGATGGTGTGAACAGGAATGGAAACCGTCTTTTCTTATATTTGGTGAGTTGTGTGTGGGATGTTTATTCTACATTATATTGTAGAACATTTACATTTTTTATAAATCCACTACAAATCGTACATTTGTTTCTACAAAACTCCAAGACACTCATTAATCAGCAATATTCATTACCCACACTACTTTCTTCAAAATTAAAACGGACAATGCACAAGACTTATTCCCTTATCACTGACCCCCGCCATCATCCCACACACAACTCACCAAATATAAGAAAAGAGGCTTTCCATTCCTGTACACACCACTATATTGTTGTTTCAATATCGAAACAAATGTACGATTTGTAGTGGATTTATAAAAAATGTAGATGTTCTACAATATAATTTAGAATAAATATTAACAGCTCTATATATTATATATCGAGCACTGTTTTAAATTAATGTTTTGTACGTTGTAAAAATGTTTTTTCGCTCGTTTGTCACTCAGATAGATAGATAGATAGATAGATAGATAGATAGATAGATAGATAGATAGATAGATAGTCAAACAGAAAAAGAGAGAAAGAGCACATCATTTTCACTACCATTATATAATAGCATGAAATTGAGAATCACAATGCAGCGTTTATTATCATAAGCAAACTTTATATATCTCCAAGAGATTCTGTGATGTTGAGCATGTTTTCCCTATAAATCCTGTTTGGAATGTGAATGTCAATATTTTTAAAGATTTTAAGGTTAGTGCGATCTCTAATTCCCTTAATCTGTGGCACAAATATACTGTACACAGATGCACGATCGCACAAAACATCCACACACAGTGATAATTATCGAATGAAAGAGAGAAGAAAACAGAGAATGGCAGTGAGAGTTAGAGAGAGAGTTATTGAGCCCTATGCTTAATCTTAAAACACACACGCACGCACACACACATACACACGAACACACACACACATAATTATATATATATTTATGTATATAAATCTATAAATCTCAAAATCAGAAGATATCTTTGGTCAGAATGTTTCTTTGGTCTGAACGTTTTCTTTCCACAGATTCTTGCTCGACCCCAATTGCAAAATGACATTTGAATATGTTTCTTGCCCTGCTTATTTAAGGGTATTTAGTTAAGTGAGTTAGATCAATCTGAAAATTCACTCACCAAGTAAAGTTTTAAAAAATATTGAAAATAAAAACAATATTTGGAAATCTGAATTTCTGAGAAAACAATTCCCTCTTTTGAAATCTGTGAAAGCAAATATTTCGACACCACATCTTTTACTCGTTTGGCGTTGTGACAAGTTTAATGAATATCAACAATAATATATTTGAATTTACATATATCTTCATTCCTACACTTGGTATATTGGTCGAGGTAGGAAAATATCTATTTTTATGTATTATTTGTATGCATTTTTGGTGCGTACATTTGGTAATGAATTCCTGACAGATATATTTGCTATCATCACGAGACTTCTTTCTGTATCGTGTTTGACGTCCGAAAATGTATGAATAGAACCAATCGTCATTCATAAGCTTTGACAAAAGGAAACAACCTGCTCCACTAAGTGGTTTTAACTGATAAAGTTAAGCTCTCGAGATGCTGAATCTAATGATATAAATGACAAGGTAAATATTTATTTTCATATCTTTCTTTCATTTGCACTCCGTATGTATGCATTCGGCGCCAAATGTCGCTAAAATATTCCCTTCGCAGATGACGTAGCTTTTTAAATTATAGGGTATCTTTATGACTAGCGAAAAGAACTTAGCACATAAGGTTTCACTGATATGTTTCTTCTTTCAGTCGGGATTTTCTAAGCAATTTTCTTCTCCGATAACGTTATTGTTAATTCATCGTTTGATGCTATCCAGAAATTTCTCGTTAGGTTTAATCAAGATTAATCAAAATAAAAGACTACGCATGGCCATTAAGTATACAAAAAAAATGGAAATAACTGATAAAATAAAAGAAAATGCTCCAATGAATAAAATTAGTAGATTTTATTTTTGGAAGAGGTAATATATTCAGTGGTGAAAAAAATGATGCGTCTGCATTTCACAAAGGGTGATCGTTAATTTAAAATACCTTCCAAATTTATTTGATCAAGGTGAGTGTGTGCATGTGAGAGAGAGATTTAAAGGGAGAGGAAGAGTTAAATAAAATATAGGGTCTATTGTTCATTTATTTCTATTTTCATAAAACTTATACAACAAATTCTTATCATTTGGTATAAAATTGAACATTTGTATTAGGTTCAAAATATGCAGGATAAACGGATGGAAACCTGAGATAATGGATAAGTTAGTTATCAGCACAAATAAGATGTGAATGCATTTAAATAAGTCTAGGTTCTTACTTTATCGATCACCACTTGAAACAACAATTTCTTCATTAACATATTTTCCTTTTATGTATTATATAAATAACGCAAACAATGATTTTTTGTTCAAATCATAGGACATGTACAGAAGAAATAACAGTTAAACAATTACACTAATTTTATCAGTACACAATTTATTTATTTTATTTCACTGTCCAATGTATGCACGCACACACACAAATATATATAGCTGATATCTACATATTGATGGGTCTATACGTCTTTGAATACACATGAATATGTTGAATCGAAAAACAATTTCATACAGTTTTAAATGAATTTTGATGACAATCTTCGCTGAAAAACGGATACAATCAAATCAGTATCTTTTATATTGAACTAAATGTCGTGATGTTGCATCAATCTGCCTAATGAAGGTGTTTAGAGTGGTATTACAAGCAACTAGAGAATTGAATTTCTTCCCATTAAGCGAAATGGTTATTAATCGAAACGGGGGATAATCCGAAAGTGCAAGTTAAAGTGAGTACAGCGGGTTTAGTAATGGCGAGACATCCAATTACTTAATTACGAACTCGTTTTATCAATTGTTTCTTTAACCTACTCAATTGGGCACGGTATATCTCTATTAAACCCATTGATTTTGCAAGAACACTTAAGACAACATAACAACAAGGCAAAATAAACAAAGCAACATATTCTCCGATGGCAGAAAATACTCTACAGTGGCGTATTTTCATTTTGACAATATATTTGTCATTCACATTTTTGTAAAATGTCTAATCTGGTTCGACATTAGTCATTAATTTTCAAACCAGACACAAGCAAATGAAAATGGAAATATAGTTAATTAAATTATATCTATCAAAACGTGAAGAATGCAAACATGGTAATTTCTGTATTCAGGATTCTCGAATGCATTACACTGTTCATATGTGAAATGTAGAGACTCTCTGCAATATATAGTATCATATAGGCTGAGTTACTTATAACCAGCATTTTGTTTAGTTTAACATCAGCTGCTGCTGAACTGTCGAAAATGTTTTTAATATTTCCCGGCAAAGTCGCCATTTCTGAACATAGCGACATCCTAAGTAAAAAAAAGTTCAGCTACGATAGCAATTCAAGAAACGGTACAAATCTCTATAATTTTTATAAAGCGGTCGTGCTCTTTTAAAAATGAAATAACATCAAATGATAAAAATGGTTATCTTTTTCCACCATTTTCTCATTTAACATATAATCATTTAAAAATCACAACCCCGCAAAATGCTTCAGGAAACGCGATGAATTCTGAGCAATTATAATTCATATATTCACACACAAACACACGCGTACGTATACACATACACACGCACACACACACACACGCACGCGCACACACACACGCAAACACATACACACACATACATATATTAAAACTGTTAGAAGAGCCAACAGAAAACGTACCAAAAGACATAAACAAGAGAAAATGACAAACAAGGAAAAATTATGAAAAAAAGATGTCTACCCAATAGTAAAGTAAGATGCTCAACGTCTCGATTACCTAGACCGAGCGAAAACACTTCTAAAATTTAGTTTCTATGAAATGATGACCGAAATCGTAATCTAATTTCACGCTCAAGTGACCTTCAGATTGAACGTAAACTAAAGGCGCGGGGACTAGTTTTATATAATCTACAGCATTAAACATTATACCATATATATAAATATATATATATATATATATATATATATATAGATAGATAGATAGATAGATAGATAGATAGATAGATAGATATGTATGCCTGTGTGCGTGTGTGTGTGATGAATTAATTGTCAAATAATTTTGGCAAAAAATAGAAATAACACTGACATCTAATTTTAAATGATATATTTATCAAATTTGCACACAAATGTCTTGAAATCCTTATGAAGACTACATTTATTCAATAAAATCTCCATTGCACAATGTGCTGCTTACAGATGACTTCGGAATTTCTAGCAACTTTTCTGGATAGTCTCCTTGTTTATGTTTGTGCATCCTGCCATAATCATTGCTTTCAGTTCATCTTTGGTGTTGCAAGGAGTTGTGTTGGTCTCTCGCACAAGTGCACCCGACGCATAATAATCAAGGAGTTTTGTATCTGGTGGGTTAGTTAGCAGATGTAAAGAATTATGTGGTCCTAGGAATTGTCAAGCAGCCATGACTGTTTACTCTTTTCTACTGTGACACCGTCCTGTAGGCAGTTATATGGTCATCTAAAAGCCACCCACCTGACTAAAGGCAGAACTACCTTCTCATGTTACTTGTCATGTAATCCAACTCTTTATGAAACATTTTCATTGTCCTTAGTTTGATTCCTAAACACTCTGAAATCTTTGCGGATTAGAGCTTCTGGCGTGTATGCTAAGTAGTATATAAAGCCGTTTTCAATATTCTAGCGGTGTTAATTTTATCATGGTACTCTTTTACTGGATGTGCGTTGTGGCGCAGTGGATATCGGCTAGGAACGAGAAATCGGGGAACCGAGTTCGAATTCCAGTTGAATTGATTGCATTCACTTACGCGCAAATACTCTTGGGAAAGGTATTAATCCGTCTATTCCCTCCAGTTATGGGTTAAATAATAGGACAGATTGGGTTCTATAGCCTTGGTCGGCAACCAGTCTACCGCAGAAAGCAATGGCAACCTACTGCGGGATAATCTTCTGCCCAGTCAGTCATGTCTCTTTCGAGACATGATCGCCCAAGCGTGTATCGCGCATGGCACTTAACTGACTGACTCTTTTACTTACAAAGGGTGCCCAAATGCCTCTACTGTAATGGGCAGTCAATAAAATTTAAAATAATCTAATCAAATGAAGGAAAGAAAATATATGGATTTGCGACAATATACACATGGCATCCTGTATATGTAAATGGACCACTCGAAGCAAAAACATTTAAATATAAAACAAATAGAAAGTTAAAATATATCTTTCAAGTGATTCGCTTATAGTCAAAACATATTTATATAGAAAAATAACAAATCAATGATTTAGAAACCTAGTACTAATGATTTGTACTGCAAGTAGATATGGTGTCACAAATCGATATTTTAGAAATGTCTTTCATTATAGAAAACATGTAACCCTTTAGTTTTCCATTTAAGAAGATTCAATTTGTCAACAGAGAAGATGAGCCGCTGGTTCTGGTTGTGATTGGTCGACAATTTGATGTTAAATTTACAAGAAGCCAAGCATATACGATTACGGAAACAGAATAATGAACTCAAGTGTGTAGAGTCATAGTGACGGTTGTAAATAATGACTCGATTGTCTTTAAAATAATTTTTAACGTCTTGAACTACATGTTTCAAGTATCAGCAACATATAAATGGTTCTTTTAATTTCTATTGTTCGTTTTAAATTTGTTGATGGCTAAAATGAAATAAACAATCCGGAATATTGAAGTAACACTTTACACTTCTCATGTCATCTCAATTTTACTTGACAACAAACGACAATTAACAGTTTGTAGGTTTTCTTTTCCACACTTCTATCGCTTTCACATGGTAATTTAATAATTATCCAGAAAATAATAAAAGTATAAAGAAACACTTTTTTGTATTCTTTTCTAACTGTTGTTAACGATGAGCCAGTAGTTTTTACTCGTCTTCTATTATATCTAACAATCACTAGTGAAAAACATTGTCTTGATACGAGTCATATCTCTTGAAGTGTCCATAGCTTTTTTAATCAAGTGCTTTTGCAAAACACTAATTGAGAGTGCCCATTATTTCTTTTGAATACGATGCAATGCAGCCAAATATTTGCCTGGCCTAAGTGACAGATTTCACGGAGTTTTAGATATGCGACTGGAAAAACTAACACGCTTTCCTGTGTTTGCTGTCAGGTTTCCATCATGCATACTAGATAATGTGATACACGTTTTTGACTTCAATTTATCACGTGAACTACTACGATTGATTATAATCTTTTAAAAGAAACAATCACTCTTCCATAAATTTAATAATAGAAATATTCTAATCTGGTAACGATTATCTAGAGTGCACGTGTTTCGAAAAGATTATAATATCTTACTTTCTCTTTTGGTCAAAAGTGTTCACAGGAAATTCATTTTCAATTATTGCTTACTTTTTATAATTTAGGTGCTCCTGTATGTGTAATGGTATGATGTTGTTTTCAGTAGCCCACCTGGTGTAGTTTTTACGAATATAATTGCTAAATACCTATCGTTATATCTGGGACTTAAGGCATAACCTAAATGTAATTTGCAAAAAATAAACAATTTCATAAAAAAGAAGAATGATTTTGGTAGCAGCATATAACAATGCAAGTACGTATATATATATATATATATATATATATATATATATATATATAAAGAGAGAGAGAAAGAGATAGATAGATAGATAGATAGATAGATGTGTGTGTGTTTGCAAAAAACAAATGTATATGCAGATATACAGAAATGAGTGTGTAAATGTATGATAATCAGAAAAAAATTCACAATTCTTTTTATCGTTTCAAAATTTGATAAATACGGTAAATCGCACTACAGTATATATATTCATACATACATACATACATACATACATATATGCATACATACATACATACATACATACATACATACATAGATCCTGTCAGATAGAATAAAAGAATCATATTAAATTGTTAGAAACGTAGATAGGCACAAACTGAACCAATGGGATTGATAAGAAATTTATATATATATATATATATATATATATATATACGTGTGTATATCGGTGTGTGTGTGTGTGTGTGTGTGTTTAGAGAAAGAGACAGGGGAGATAAAACACGCTTATATTCGTTACTACACACTGAGATAGTTTTTTAGCTTGTTCCTATCTCGTTATCTACACCTAGAGATAGTCTATAGATAAGCATAATGTAAGATGGGTGGATATTTCTGACATGTATACCTGAACACCTACATTCACACACTAAATATACATTTCATACATTGACATATTTGCATCTGTCCATTTTTGTCATATTATATGTGGCCTTATGTGTGTATAGGTGTGAGCGTTTCTACGTGTTTCTGTTGGTTGGCGTGGGCGAGAGAATATTAACAGTGATATATATTTATGACTAAGTATTCACCATGTCAATGAAGTGAAACTCTCTTTTTTTCTTTCTTTTCTTTCGCCGTCCAGCGTCACATTTCCTTTCCGATTGAAGAGTTTGTGGCCGCAATGAATGATTCAGCCTCGACGCAATTCAACTGTGTCCTTTCACAAGCGACAACTGATTCAAACACTCAAAGGATGGCCGCCAACGCTGCGTGCATTGCGACGGCGGGATAAACCGGTCGCAGAACGCAGCCAAAGACAAGGACAATGCGCCAACTGATCGATATTCGATACCGATATCACTGAAGACAGCCATAATGAGAAGTCGGGGAATGATGATCAATATTTGGTTGGTGTAGTACCTGGCAGTGCTGATCATGTTGACCTTCCTGAAAAACACCATCCGGAGAAAGTCAGTCTGTAGAGAAAGAAATATATAAAAGATATGTATAATTGTGATGATAATTGTGAGAAACATATATGTTGATATCTTTCGGAGATAATTTTGAAATGACGATTATTCGTAGGTTGTACCTGACTAAGAAATAAGTTATACATAGAAATAAAGATAGTATGAGATCCAATGGTAATTGCAATGAAATAGACGAGTAAAATATAATATGATTACCGTATCAACTTTATTATGTTCAGCCAAAATAACTGTAATAAGATTTCTTTCATGCATAAAAAAAAAAATTTCAGTACTATAAAATAATCTATTATCTCGATAAATTAATTTGAAATAATTACAATTAGAGCAAACGGATTTTTATAATATCCAAATAAGAAGATTAATGTTTGCTTGTACTGACGACCCAAATATTTGTCTCGTGATCTTGTGAGAAAAAACGATTATGATAACGGTTCGATAAATTTAGGTGATTTGTGATTTATCATGCTGATATTTCGGAAAATAGCTTCATAGTGCCAGCTATAAACATTATATTTGCTCCAGAGTTATTTGATTTAGAAGTAATTATATTTTATAAGATGCCTAGATACATGGGAATATCTGCTACAATCAAAATCTTGATAGAAGCATATTGAGGATCATTGTAATTATACTGACGAACACATAAAAACACAAAAAATATACTGACGAACATATCAAAACACATGAAAAATAAACTGACGAACACATCAAAACTCAACAGAGAATTTGCAGAATAACTGAATGCATGTGTATGTGATAGTTTTGTATTTTCAAAGCCTGTCAAAAAGCTAGTCTTACAATAATAATTCTCAAAGGAACATTTAGTTTGAAATGGTGTATTTTTATAGTACTAAAACCGTATTGGCTTGTTTCTTTGTAAGCAAAGTTAAGTGAATAAATATGCTAAACAACATATGGAATGTGAGTAAAAAATGGCACACAATATAAATCTTTCGTGTGAGATTATTAACTTCATCTCTTTTTTATAACATTTCTGAACGCAGTGTATCAGGTCTTTTTGGTAGATGTGAATCTGAGTAAATGTCAAGCGATTTTTTTAACTGAAATCTTTCTTCTTTTTTCTGCGAAAGTAGAATGTGCTATTTTCACTATGAATTTTGCTTATTCATTTAGTACTGATTACTTATTGTACTTCAATGCTTCTTCTTTTTTCACTAATTCTGTGTCGGAAGAACACGAACAGAAATTAAAATTAATAATTCTTAAGTTCTAAAGAAATTACTCATATCAGTCGAGGCCTGACGAAGTTCCCAAGGCTCAATAACACAAAAGTTGGGATAATAACAACAAATATGATGAGAATGTATTCACTGTTATAAAATGGAAATAGAATTAACTTCCCTTCCTAGAAATTAGGCGGAAAATATTTCAAATTGCTTGCGAAATTATATAAAACCTTCTTGAACATAACCCTGTAAGGGAAACGTTGCACATTTCCTCCTTACGAAAATATCTGGTTATTTTATTTTCTAGTGCTGATATATATTAATTATCGTAAATACGTGTGAAGTGAACATTTCTGGAAATATAACAGTGTACCATCAAATATGGTTTATACGGATTTGACATTTTGAATATAAATCATCCTGCAATAATCTATGATGATCAATTAATAGTTATCTCGTTTGAAGGTGATGTTGAACGTGATGGGCGATCCCACAGAAACATATTTTTTCTAAACTCTCAATATCTGATGCTTTATCTAAATTAGCGCAATAAAGATTTGATATATTATGGCTCTAAAGAAACATCCCGAGTATTAAAGCATATCATATTACATATTAATTATAATATTTAGTTAAATAACATGGTATTAAAATATGGTTATGCATCTTTATTCGGATAATAAACTATACATTACAAAAATAAAAATTTGTATAAACCATTATTATCACTTAAATAAAAATACTGTTAAAAATAATAAATTTAAATATAGAGAGGTCGTTAATTTTTGTTTCTTATATGCACCAGTTTCCATTCATTTCAGTCGATTTTCTTGTTGTTTTCCTTTATTTTATTTTACTCAATTCTTTAATTCCAAATATTCCTTTCCACTCCTTTATGATTATACTTGATATTTTCAGCGAAATATGTGTCACAATAAAAATATGAGCTTGTCGCTTTTGTGCCTGTGCGTGTGTGTGTGTGTATGTATGTTTGTGTGTATGTATGTGTGTGTAATACATTTCACTGAGTACAAGATTCATAATTATCGCTATCTTATCAAGGTTATTTTATCAGTCTACATATATATACTTTACAAATGAACCTAAACACAACAAATTTTTAAATGATGAAACATTTTCTTGGAATTTGATTTCATTCTTTTTTATATTTATCAATGAAGTTGTTTTACTCATGCTAATTCTCAAAAAAGCACTATATAAAATGTAACGCTATTTTCTATAATATTAACGTCTTTACAATTATTCAGATTTTTAACAAAAAAACATCAAGTCATGTTAAAAATTGTCGTGAAACATTGTTGATTTATTTAAAACAGAATCATGGCATTTTTCTAAATTTTATTTATATGCACAATATATATATATATTTCTTTTGTTGAATTGTTCAACCAAACAGTATGTGATCAGTAACTTAATTAGCTTACAGAAAACTTATATTTTATATGAATACTACCTTATGAAAGTCGGATGTACGTTGTGGTACAGCAAATATCGGCTCGGAACGAGAAATCGGAGAGCAGAGTTTGAATTCCAGTTAAATTCCTTGCATTCAAATATACTTAGAAAAAGTATTAATCCGTCTTTTATGTCCAGTTAACAGGACAGGTTGGGTTATAAAGCCTTGGCTGATAACCAGTCTACCGCAGAAAGCAATGACCACCAACTGCGGATTAATATGTATATCACGCTAATAAATGTACACATTATCTAAAACTATAGCTGGACTTCAGGCACTACACAATCATCATGTGCATAATATGAACTGACAATTTATATATTTAATATTTATATTCTTTATTTTGTCTCACGTTGTTTAAGGTCGTTATAAATTATGCATATATGGTACTATTTTTTAATTTGTTAAATGTATAATTTTTTTACTTTTAGACTGAAACTTAAACATGAAACTCTAAGTCGTTCTATATACGTAGGATGATATGTATATTTATCATAATTAGTCGCTCTGTTATAAACACATTTATCACTGTACTAGTAACACCGGAATATATATATGTATGTATATGTTTAATGTTCCTTAACACATCACTCAATAAATTCCGGACCTAATTAATAAAACAACAACTTTTAGGCAAATTAAACTGCTTAAATATTTGCTCTTCTCTTATGTAGCCCCCATCGGACCATTAGCACTACCGTCGTGGTTGGGTGAAATGATAAAAAAGATAAATACACTGCCTTCTGATATGGTTAACTATTTTGCTATGTCACGCAACTTAAATTTAAGATCGGCCTATACGATTTGTGAATTTTCTGGTGTTTTCCGGAATGACTGCTGATTTTGGGCGATCTGAGACTTTTAGCACCATTTGTGTATGTACTACCGCGTTCTAAGTATGTACTACTAAGTTCAGCATATCACCTCTTAACCGTTGTTTCCGACGGAGGAGATTAAAAATTACACTATCAGAACATTGCTTTGCTTGAACAGTATTATTTCCCATGAGAAAGGAATGCTTTATCACCACACGAAGTTCAAATTTTTTCATTGTTTTGAAATTTTGCAATAGTAGGTTCACTTAAATAGCTGTTATTTGTAAACTAATAATCCTGTTTAGTCCAATTTTTGTCACGTTGCTTTGAAGGTTATAGATTTATGAAATTTATATTGATATTGGCACCATTTATATGTCAAGCCCAGGACGTATTGAGCGATGTATTAAGCTATACTAAGCTATACTTAGTAAATCAATTTGAATTATCACCTCTCTTTTGAAATTAAAACTAGTAGAATAGGTCGTAAGACCACAATTGTCGGATAATTATTACAGTAAGCCCGGCCGAGAAGAAAGCCGTTAAAAATTTATATTCAGAAAATATTTTTCCCAGTGTAGGTACTGATTCCCTTTATATTTGTACCAACGGCGTGTGCAAGGGTATCGCCCCACACCGGATTTATAATACTCTCGAATTTATAACCTCCCCAATTTACGGCAACTCAGTTTTAACAAGGTCAGTCAGTTAAGTGACATACGTGATGCGCGCTTGGGCAATCATGTCTCGAAAAAGACATATGTACAAATTTTCCTGTTCGAATCGCATTGATTTATTTTTTAAATCTTATCAACATTTTCTAGTTTTTACATACCTTCTTTTTGTTAGATTGCTAAAATTTGTTTTTTATGTTAAATATGATTTGTTGATAACATTCTACGTATTTACCCATAGATTGGGGTAGTATGTGGATTCATATCTTTCTCAATGGTATTTGCGCATCAGATTTATTTATCAATTTTTATTATGAAAATGGTTCCTGAACAGGTAGGGAAATTTTCTGCACCCCCACAAAAACCTAGAGTAAACCAAACCAAGAGAGGAAAACATTCCAATAATGATGAAATCAAATGAAATATAAAAATGGTAAAAAAATAGAATCTAAAAACTACGTCTAAAACTGTAAAACAAATCGTTTTGATTACTGGCTTTTCTGACGCTGCAGTAAACAAAGATGTCTTCTCATTTGATTGCAAATCTATCCCAACAGACATTGATAAATTCATAATTAATTGTCAGCCGAGATGACAGGATTAAAAATTAATCAAGTAGATGAAGTGGGTGTTAGTTAACTGATATCCTTCAAGGTAGAGTACAGGGTAAGTATCAAAATGGATAAACAATCCTTTATGCAGCGAACAGAATTAACGAGGCAACATTTCCCTTGCGTTATTATATAACTCGCAAGCATAACACATCTAAGGGACATCAGATAAAAAAATGCGATTGAAATGAAGTCGCGTGGAAATGCTCTATGTTCAGGATTTTAAAATCACCTTGCAAGAAAAGAGATGGTCGTAAATAGCTGCCAGAAAGATGCTATGACCGCGTTGAAAAATGATATCTAGAGACAAGCAGTTTTAGTACGAGGCAGATTTTATGAAAATGATAATTTTTACAAGGTATTCATTTGTAATTGGACTGCAATAGACACACATAAAACGTGCATATCATTTAGAACGTACGTTTGTTTTAACTTGTTCTTCCACCTCAGCAAATTGCTCTGTTGTAAAATACTAAACTTTCTGGAGCAGATGAAAATCTAAGCTAATGTTTTTGGGAGGATCAGGCTGTGTTTACAGCGTAAACGGTTATTAGCGTAGAAGAGGGAATTATTGAGCAGGGTTCAAAATCTGCCCATGTATGTTGCATTAATTTACTAATGTATTTGCAAATGTACGGATTCATATTTATTAAGACTGAGTAAAATAACAGTGTATAATAGGGTATCCCGCCTTGGTTAGATAACATTGTTAGGGAAGAGTAGCTCTGAGAACGCATCTGTAAACCACCATACACCAAAAGTCAGGCTATTTCGAAGAATATAAAGAGAAACGAGATTTTGAGATTGGAATATGACAAAACGATTTTTATCATTTCTTGTCATAAATCTTTAATATTATCTATTTACTAATCTTAGTCTAGTATCTTCCAAAATCAAATTCCTGAAAAGCAGAAAGCTTTTTTCGAGGCAAAATTGTTAAATATGACAGGATAGTATCCGAACTCGAACACCGATAGAAACAATACAAAAACTTCTAATGCAACTACTTATTAGGCTTATTAATTGCACATTCTCACCCATGTGCGTTTTGTAATAGTCTTGCTCGATAACTGTAATTATTTCCAATTTTATCCTCTAGCCTCTGATCGTTCCAAAATCGAATTAGAAATGTTGAACGCAATAAGTTTACTACAAAAATTTTAAAAGACAGAGGAAGAATTCGGGTTTATCGTAACATTTAATATCATTAAATCTTCACTGAATTTTTCGTACCATTTCTCCAACATTTTATCAAAATAAAACCGGAATTAGACTGGTAATTTTGTGAAGGCGTGTTTTGTTAATCCATAGAAACTGTTTACCTCTGCAGATATGATTTTTTTATCAAATTTAAAATTCATCTTTTAAAGAATTTTTTCAAATCGCATATCTAAATTGACTAAAATTTTTTCATCGTATAATGGGATTAAATCAATCATATACTGGCTGCAAAACTATTAAGCTACATCAATTTGTAGAAACTGATTTTAATTTAATACAAAACTTCAAACAGACTTTCCTCACGCACTCGAAAATAAATGTGACGGAAAAATATAGTCTAATGGAAATAATGACGTTGTAAACGAGACACGTGGATTAATGAGGATGTCTGATGAATGTGCTGAGAATGTTTGAGAACTTCATTCTCATCAATACAATGCTCATTAGGATTTCATATCGTTATTCAATGAACCTAGTGTGGAAGCCTGACAACTTTCTGAGATAGCGATGTGTTCTGGCCATATCCTTTATTTAATTTTCAAGCAAAAATAAAAGATTAAGGTTTTAAATGTTTCACATACTAATCGGATTCGCATGTCACTTTCCCTATATATATGGCTTAAGCAAGGTAACATTCACAAATTATTATGGTCAAAACAGGCGTTTGCTATTAAAAATAATTTATTTTTATATGTGCCATAGCACTTCATGACGTTAGCGTTAATATCCACTACATGTTCCGGTTTATTGTTACTCTTGTAAACCTGTCACCTATTCCACAATCTTGTTAGGAAGTTTTTGCATTTTCTTCTCTGGCATCCTTGCCTTTAATATGTTCTCTTTGTTATTAAGTTCCCTAGAAATGCCAATTTCATTGATGTTAAGTATAAATGCTCTATTTGTTTCAATTTTCTCTAAAGCATAGACATTGCTCAAAAATTCACTCCATGTTATTTTCAGCATCATTTTCTAGAAGCGCATTTATGTTACTTAAGGTTTCTTTTTCGTCTGTGAGAATGTCTAGCACTCACTGCCATTTCAGAGACTGACAATACAAAACTGTTCAGTATCCTTCTGTTTCTCAATACTGTGTCATATTACGCTGTCTCAGTACCTTCGAATGTCTTTTTCGCACACTAAACCCTTGGTTAAAACTTTTCCCAGATATTAAGTTGGTTTGTTTTGTTTTGTTTTATGATATATCAACCTCAATGTGTTATTTGATGCCGAAAAAAATACATTAAATTTGTATGAATAGAGTATATATTATTTGTAAGAAATTTTATTTGACGCATTTTCGTAAATTGGATTTTGTTAAAAGCAATATATTATTGCTGCTATGTAGCAATTTTTTCCGCAAATTTACTGCTTGTAATATTTTGTTTTTTATAAACGTATTGTTGGTAATATTTTATTCAGTTTAAAATGTATTTCTGCTATTTTTTATTCAAAAGTATATTCCTGGACTTTTTACTACAAATTATTATTTTTATGCTTTCATAATGGTTGGAGCCCAGTTTAAGAGTTAAGTATTTGCCCATATCTCGGAGTATGAATCTGCTACCAACCTGGGTCAGAGTGGAACTGACAATGAATGCAATTAACAATTAGTTCCATGCTCCTCATTCCATGTAATTTGCATGTTGGACTTTTCATCTAAATGTTAATTAAATAATCTGTATGAAATTTAATAATTTTTTCTGTTTTCTTATTTACCATCGTTAGGAATTATTAAAGTTTCCTTTATGGATTTAATATCAACGATATTATTTGCGCATCTTCTGTTAATATTGTGGCCTAAAATAATGAATTCTTTTCTGTTTATAATTTTCATAGTATCGCCAAATTATTCTTACACTCTTTTCTATTTTCTTAAGACATTTTCTGCTTGTATGCTTGTATGCTGGTAGTTTGCTCTCAGTATAAGTTCTTGATAATTTTAGTACCCTTCCCAAAAATGTTATCAGTTCCAACAATTCTTTGTAACTCATTTTATCAAACGCTTTCGCAAAATCTCTCTATATGTAGGTATATATATTTTTACATTTATATTGCTCTGTCTTCAACCATCCATGGCATAAATAACACGTCCTTTTTTCCAGTATATTTAACAAAACTGGTTTGTTCTGATATTTATATCGCTGTAATTCTGCTGAAAGCAGAATGCTGTCTTGTAATATTATATCTAATTTTTCGATGGAGATTCTTTTCCCTGCGAAAGCAGTATTATAAAAATGTTTCTATATGGTCCTTTCATTATATTACTACTGTTCTATATTTCAGAGATTATAACTGCAATCGTGTCAATGCCAAAATAATTTAATGCTCAACATTTTGTCATTATTCCCTTTGGCCCTTTTGATTAATTTCCGTTGAATTTTGGCTGGTAACCTTTCAGAATTTCTGGTTCTTCGATATTTTAATAATATAATTTGGTTGTGGAAGTATTTGGAGATCTATTCATCCTATCCTTGAATTATTGTTTCTTCTCTAATATCAGTTTATCATCCTTGGAATTGATGTTTACCATAGACAAGCATGACTTTAGTTCTTTTTTCTTGCATATTTTGGTATGGGACATCGAATAATAACTTTTATTATCCTCCTTATGTATTTATAGAGGGATATATTTTTCTGTGAAATTCACACACACACATATATACACACACACACACACAAACACACACACACACACACACACACACACACATATATATATATATATATATATATATATATATATATATATATATATGCAGCATATATACCTTTAAGCATGTTAGTTGAAATAATTTAAACATAGTATGTCTAATTTTATTTTAATCATCTTGTAGTCCCGATTACGTTTCCTAGTATCATGTTTGAAGCAGATTTTAATTTTACATTCCCATGTACTTTCAGACTTTTCAAATATAATATCCGGTGTTTTATTGGTAAGAGATAATTAATGTATTTTTCCATTATGAATATTCTTCCGTTAATAATATATTGTGCTTTAAATGTTACAACTATTAAGCATACACCTAAAATAACAACGACGATATATATAAGGAAATACCCGCAGGAATTTTGAGCTTAGACAAGATTTTCACTCCTAGGTTCCATGGAGAGTGTAATATTGTAAGTGAGGAAATGTTCAAACACCGAGTGGACATGTGTAACCCTGATATCATTTCTCTTCTTGCTATCATATCTTCCACTCTCGTATAATAAAATTAACGCTAAAAGAAATAAATATCCTTCGTTGTTACAATATTTGAAAAGGAATTGTAGTCAAAGTATCAAATCAGTAAAAATATGGAACTCAACAATAATAGTACATTCAATATGAAATATGCTCGCTAAAATTGATTTTGTAATCAAAGTGTATTTCTATCTAAATGTTTAATATGATTTTTTCATATTAAACATTTGGATTGAAATACACTTTGATTACAAAATCAATTTTAGCGAGCATATTTCATATTGAATGTACTATTATTGTTGAGTTCCATATTTTTACTGATTTGATAGAAAATATTTGCTACAGAAACTACTCATACAAAACCATATGTGATAATTAGTCTATTTTAACTATAAGTGAAATGGTAAAAATATCAGTAAGAAGGTAATGTAAATTTTTTTATAGTTTGCAATATTTGAACTGCGATCAATTGGCTACAAAAACATTCATATTTTATTGCACATAAACAATTAATTTCTCAAAGAAATTAAAGTGAATTACTTAAACATGTAAAAATTAGTAGCGATTTTGACTCTTACATTATAATAATTTGTTAAATATGAACTCCTTTTAACCCTTAGTTACACAGACTAAGTTTGCTCTTAAGTTAAGCAATTAATAACTAGAAGTAATTTATTAGAAGTCAAGGACATAATAATACATCACCTACATAAGATTAAATTCATTAAACTAAAACGAAGACAATACCAACTAAAGTGCACTTATAGTTTCTCTGGTAATACGATTCATCATTTGGTTACGAACTTAAAATTTACATATAACTGTGAAAGCTGCATGCTAACGCTTTTTAATCAAACACGTGATAATGTGGTGTATATTTATAGTATGTGTTTTAATGACGATGAAAATTATAGATACTTTAAAATTTTCTATGAACAAAATCGAATAATGTTACGTGTCACGAGAATAATATCAGAAATATTAAAACTACTTTTATTCTAGCGGAATATTTTCTGTAGGCGATGATGAAAAGGTTGACATGCTGCTGATGACATTGATGGTTGCAGCAATATGCATAGAGAATTGTGGGGATGTTTGTGTTGATAATACTTATCGTTTTATCAATAATTACACCACCGATGCATCCTTCCACAACAATGCAGAGTTTGTGTAACCGGTTTCGTTTAAACGTTAGCCGCACAATTGTGATAATGTTGCTATGGTGACCATTATTGGCGAGGTGCAAAACCTTACAGCAGGAAGGATAGACAAGAGACACAATGAACAAGAAAGAGGAAGTAAAAGAGAGACAAATGAAAAGAACACGGCAAGTCGATATCAAGTGATGGGGCTGAGGAGAAGTTGATGGCGTAACGTATAGATCATATGTGCTTGATAGCCGAATGCAAACGTAGGATAAAACAGATCTGTTCCATTCTTAGACATTGCAACAATAGCATCCATTTTTTCTGTTGGAATATTTTATTTTTTATTGATGCATTTATTTGTTGTTTTCCAATCCCTATCATTGCTCCTCATTATCAATTCTTCTTAACGTGTCACATAATTCTTTGAAGTATATTTATGTGTTTGATGTTTTAACTGTATTTTATTGAGTTGAAAGTGTTCTTAATCGCGAGAAAGCTTTATTAGCGCAGTTGACTCTTTTGATCCGTGTCAAACTGTACTCTTCCTATAAATATAGAGTTGACATCAAAGTAACTAGAATAAAGATAATATAAATTGGTCTATAAAGTCTTTGAAGGTACATATATATCTTTATAAAACTTCTACTCTCAGGATAATAAAGAAATATGTTTTATTTCTATTAAAATATTCGAAGATAATCTCAAAAATGTAAACATCAAAAAACAAAAACAAACGGTGTTATTATTTAGTTCAAATGAAAAGAAATGTCAGAAAGAAGATAATTCTAATTTTCCTTTATAGTTTGCAGAATTTGAACAGTGTCAACTTGGCTACAGAAACATCCATATGTAATTGTATATTAAATATGAATTTCCAAAAAAAAAAAATTCAAGTGAATTAGCATTTGACTATAATTCTAAAATGAGATAGGATTTACACTATTAAAATTAAAAGCCTCATTTAGTAGTCATGAGTTATCTCCCATAACTGGACTCCCTAATTTATTTCTTCACCACTGCTATGGCCTGGTATTGAACACACAATTATTATGGTCAAGTTGCAGAAACTAACAAACGTCTATGACCACTGGGCCTGTGACTTGACCCCAAGAGTTGTGAGTTCAATACCAGGTTTTAGCAGTGGTGAACATGTAATTAGAGAGTCGGGGAGAGAGATAACTCATGACTGCCAATAGAGTCTTGAATACAAGAATAGAATATGATATACTCGAATGATCGTAAGAAAGGGTTCGGTTCGAAATTCCTACAACCTGAGGAAGGCCGGGGCGTTCAAAGGCCGAAAAGGCTTACAAACGGCAACAAAGATAAGGAAGATAATCCGAATAATGTAAAAAAAGTAAAGGGAATTATTTCAAAAGCTAGAAAAATTTAAAGCTTTTCTGACTTTTAAATGAAATCTATAATAATCATTTTAATTATTCACGACCGCTGTAACCTGGTATTAAACTCACAACTCGTTGGATCAAGTCACAGGAGCTATATCTACTTGGCAATGTGTCATTAACGACAAGAATAACTGAATGTTTGGAACTTATAAACCTAATTTTTTTGCTAGCATTCATATTGCAAGTTTTTGATGTTAATGTTTTTCTCTAGTATTTTTTTATCAAAGCTGAGAGCAATGATTTTCTCTTTCAGAAGGAGGCCGGAGCGTACAACAGCCTCAAAGATGAAGATGATATTCGGAATCATGTAAATCTTTTATACGCGTAGATAGTTTGACAAAATATTATTCGTTCATGGACTAGTTAATGTTTTACCCTGTTTGAAAAAATATATTTCCGTATATTGGAATTGCATAGACTTTGTACTAACCCCGCAAATTTGGGAAATTATCCCAATAAGGATGGAGATCATTTTATTTGTCTTCTGGTTTTATAAATACTAAAGCATTATTCCTATTATCTAATATTTGCAAAACCTATATATATATAATTCCGTTTGCCATTTATCATCTTGTGGCCTATTAAACTTTTAGATATTGTTTTGACAGGTTACTTGACGCTAATCATTGTCTTAGATCTTATGACATTTTATTCTTGCAAACATTTTATTTTTAACAGACAGTAATATCTTTCACACATTAGCAGCTCAAGTAACGATTCTTTTTTTTGTCATGGCATATGTTTCTTGACGTGATGAATCATCTGAAAGACAAAGAGTTCTAAAACTTGTTTTTATTTCATCAACCGTGTCATTCACTGATTACGGAAATAATAGAGGTATATACAGCACACAGAAGGTGAAGGAATGAAACAACCAGATCAAAGCAAATTGGTCTCCAGCAGTAAAAAGCAAGAAATAAGATGTAAAATTATTAATAAGAGAAAGCATGAAAAAGCAACACCGACGGACAATCAGCGGGCTCAATATCTTCAAAACAATGCACGGAAGTATTTTTTTCAAATTCTTTTTAGTTACTAAATTAAGCCATACAATCTAGAATACAAAAGATCTTATTTCTCTGATGAATTTTTTGTATCTTATTCTACAGAACATTATCATTTTTATCGCGCTCTTTGATACAGTACATTACTTGTATGTCCTGATTAGCGTTTAATTTGCAGTTTTTGACATGTCATGCATATTTGACAGATAATAAAAAGTGACACTCTTGATTACAGAATGAAAATTCTAGCATCTGTCTGTCTGTCGGTCTGTCTGTCTGTCTGTCTCCTTCTCTCTCTCTCTCTCTCTCTCTCTCTATATATATATATATATATATATATATGTATGTATATATACATGCTGTGTGCTTATGAATTTTGTGTGTGCAAATGAACGGAAAAAAGAAAATGTCTATGTATTTTGTTTTATCATTCAACTGGTTTCATCAGAAAAATGTTGTTACAGAAATAATTATTTATTACAGAGTGTAGGAAATCTAAACAAACCATCAGATATAATTAGGCAACTTAGGGCAAATACATTAAAGCAAAACGAATAATGTCTTCCTAGGATTTTTCGCACTTTCCGTAATCAAATATACGTCATCTCTAGGCGTTGTTTTTCTCTTTCTACCTCATTTTCTTTACGTCATGTACTGAAGGATCCAGTTTGTTTCTTCCCCTTAATAACACGACCGACAGTTTAAATCTGACGCCAAGAATGTCCGCGATCTCTCTGTAAGGATTTCCACTGTTTTAGTTAGCCTTACAATATTCGTATGCTTTCTTGGAGTAACATCGATAGCAATATACGGCCGTTGGACAACAAATCGACAGTCGAGAGAATAGTGTCTCCAGTTGAGAAAAATTTGATGCAATCACGTTTTAACCAATATTTTTTCAAGGCAAAAGAAATTTCATTTTACACCTTGATAAGAGATTCACTTTACTGAACGGCACTGTAAGTAAAAAGATATTGATTACACCCAAGAATCCAATGCTTCCAAAATTGGGCGTATAAGGAAATGAACGAAACGAAGTTGTTTTAATGGATTTGTACAAGGATGTATATCGGAATAGTTTAGATATTAAGATTCAGTTACACTTCATTAGTTTTGTTAATAGAATTATATATATATATACATATATATATATACATATATATATATATATATATATATATATATATATATATATATATATATATATATATATTAGGACCTTGCTGTTTTATGATTTGTACTTTAAGATGGTAACGCATATATAAGGAAGTAATATAAGCAGGCTTCGAATTAAACTGTATGTCATTTAATTGATTTGTTTTAATACTCTGCAGCATGTCACATTTCGTGCCAAAGAAAGTGTATCTGAGGGCAAATTTATTTCAAAAATTAATTCAAAAGAATTTTGCTACTGAAACGCAGAGAATCCATGTTCAGACTTGACGCCACGTTTCTCTCTCGGAAAGACCATTGAGATTGGGTTTGAAGCTACAGGAATAATGATTTTGTTGTTGAGGTTAACACCGGAAATGTTTGAAAAAGAACTGGGGGCATTTATATTAATGCCACATGCTGTATCCAAGCTGAACTTGCAGAATCATTTAGTGATTATTACGCAACATTTCTGTAATGCTTGAAAGCATTTGGAATGATTTGAATGTATGCACATTGGGCGCCTTACGAATCGAATCCGAGAGTTATCGATTAATATTTTATCACGGGTGAACAGCCGCTTTAACGTCAGGAACGTAAAGGGTTTTTTGTATTATATTGTTACCGGCGATGAAAATTGTATATACTACGATATTCCTAAGCGTAGAAAAACATGCGATAAGTTTGGCCATACATCAACTTTGCCTGCAAAGCCGAATATACATGGTTCAAAGATTCTGTTCTGTATTTCCTTGGGATCAGCTGGGTGTAGTATATTATGAGCTGCTGAAAGAGATCAAACCATCAGGGAAGATCGCACTCGACTACAATTAATTTAGTTTGAGCGGTGCATTAAAGGAATGAAATGGTCGCTGAGACAGGTAAAGGTGGTTTTGTAACATGACAACGCGAGTACATATGTTCTAAAACGTTTGAAAACGTACTTAGAAACGCTTAAACTTGAAGTCGTACCCCACTCTCTGTTTGCAGCATATATTTGCCCATCCGATTATCACTTGTTCCGATCATGTTACACGGCTTGGCTAAGCAGCATTTTCATTCTGATGAAGATGATAAAAAATAAATCAAACGGCGGTTAACCTTAAAGGCCGTGATTTTTTCTGACGTGAAATTAAATGCTGCCAGAAAGATAAGAAACAGTAGTGGCTAGCGATGGGCAATACATTCAATTACATTTTTTTAATAATTGTTGGAAATCAAACGTTTCTTTTCATGAAGGATCAGCGAGAACTTATTAAAGGTTCTTATATATATCGCTCATTCAGTAATAAATTAGAGCACTCTAACTACTGGCGTGTGATACATCATATACTAAAAGTTTGTCTCCTTTTAGTGAGCGCCCATACCACCGAGGTAGAATCGCCGACTGACGCCAGTTTGGTCGGGTTTCAATCCTGGGTAAAAGCAATCGGATGTCTAACCGTACTGATGAGCTGTGATACCGCGAAACAGATCGGTCTGCGGATATATATATATATATATATATATGATGGACTCTCCCGTCGATCTCGACGCATGAGGTTCCGACAACTCTGACTTCATCCATGCTTCAGCCTCTGATGACATCTAAGTCCAGCAAGGGACTTACAAATCAATCCACACAGAGTGCAAGTGTGCTGGTTATGGGATGCACTTGCAGGTACCAATACAGCCCGCTTGACTCTCTCTCGTTTCTGACTCATATGATTCAGACTGTCAGATTTGAAACGCTGAAGACCATCAAAACAACATGCCTTCCACTCCATTCGATCAGAGACTCTGCTCTCAAGAATGTTGTGAGGCAGATTGAGAGAAATCAAATTACTCCTGATCTTATTCTTGTACCTCAGTAAAGGCCGTCCAACATTTCTCCTACCGCTCTCCAATTGACTGTACATCATGATTTTTGGTATCCTTTCCTCGGTCATCCTCAATACGTGTCCAGTCCAACGTAGTTGGAACTGAATGAGGAATGGCTCTATTCCAGAAATATTACATTTTCTGAAGAGGTCAACGTTGGGCATCTTGTCTCGAATGCTAAGACCACAGATTGACCGCAAACAGTGTTTGTGAAATACATCCAGCTGACGGATGTGAAGTCTATAAGGAGTCCAAGACTCAGAGCCATACAGGAGGATGGAGAGAATAACAGCTCGATAAACCACAATTTTCGTATCCAATCGGATACCACGTTCATCCCACAGGCGATGGCGCAACTTCCCAAAGGCATGTGTAGCCCTCGCAATCCTGTTGACAATTTCGTCATCCAATGAACCATCATGATTCACCTTGCTGCCCAAGTAGGGAAAACACTTTGTATACTTAACGGCTTGACCATCCACCTTCAGTTGTCTTTCTGGAAAACGATATTCAGGTGGCTCTGTCCTCACTCCCGCGACTTGCTTTGGAGGTATATATGGTTGATGCACCACCTCTGTCTTTTTAATGCTGATTGTAAACCCAAAAGCCGTACATGCAGTTGCGAAACGATCGAGCAAAAACTGTGCCTCTTCGAAAGATGTTGCTACAAGAGCAGCAGCATCTGCAAAGAGCAAATCTCGGATTATTTCAGTTCGAACAAGGGTCTTGGCTTTAAACCTCTGATGGTTGAATAAACCACCAGAACAACGGAACTGAAATTTCACGCCAGTATCAATATCACCAAAGGCATATTTCAGCATCAGGGAAAAATAAAGAGCAAAAAGTACAGGAGCCATCACACACCCCTGTTTTGTCCCATTTGTGACGTCGAAGGCGTCTGACATCATTCCGTCAGACACAACCTTAGCCTTCATTCCTTCATGAAAAGAGATGATCACCTTAAGCATATTTTCAGGTATGCCAAGCTTGCGCAGAACTTTCCAGAGAGCGTCACGGTTCACTGAATCAAAGGCTTTTGTCAAATCGACAAACACCATGTACAGTTCCTGGTTCTTCTCTCGTACCTTTTCTGCAACTTGTCGGAGCGAAAATATCATGTCAATGGTGCCACGACCAGATCGGAAGCCACACTGTGACTCAGGGTAGATTTTATCAACAAGATGTGTGGTAATTCGGTTCAGAATTAATCTGGCCAGAATTTTTCCAGCAATGGAAAGAAGTGATATTCCCCGATGATTGTCGCAGAGATTCTTTGCTCCTTTATTCTTGTACAAGTGCTTAATACATGCATCCTTATAATCTTGCGGAACACGCCCGGCTTTCCATATTTCCACAAAAAGAGCATTTGTACACTTCAGGAGGGATGGGTCATCAGGTGACGGGGATTTACCGGAGGCAATCTGTTTGATAGATTCAAGTACCTCTTGATAAGCTGGTTCAAATGACAATTCAGGAATTTCAGCACATTGTGGAAGGGACGAGATGACATCATTGTCGACTTCAGATGATGTGTTTAGAACTGTCTCAAAGTGTTCCTTCCATCTCTTTAGAATATCTGACTTATCAGTGAGCAGCGTTTCCCCGTCCGTTGTACATACAGGTGAGGCACCATTCGTTTCAGGCCCAAATATTTCTTTAAGACCATTATAGAATGCTTTGGTGTTTTTACTGTCAGAAGCTTCTTGGAGCTCAATTGCTTTCTTATACCACCACTGTTCCTTCATGGCTCTGAGAGCCCTTTGCACCTCACCTTTGCATTTCCTGTAAGACATCTGCTTGGCAGACGAATTCTTGTCCTCTATCCAGGCTTTGTGTGTAGTGTGCATCTTGTTAATGAGCTTTTTTGCATCCTCGTTGTTTTCATCAAACCAGTCCTGGTGCTTTCTACGCGGAATTCCAAGAACTTCTACTGCTGTTGAATGAGTTGCCTTCTGCAATGCTTTCCAAGAACATTCTATATCATCAGTGATATTCACTGAGTCCAAGGCAGCCTCAAGCTTAACAGAGATTTCATATTTCTTGTCTGCTAATTTCAGGGGAAGGACATCAATCCGTTTCGGAGCTGTTGACCTAAACACCTACGCTTGTATAAACTCAATGAGAGTCTACTTCGCAAGAGAGCATGATCTGAAAGGTAGCAGGATGTGTGAAATGAGCGAGTGATGTTGAAGTCACTGATGTCTCTTCGTTTTGTGATGATATAGTCTATGAGATGCCAATCCTTAGACCGAGGATGCATCCAGGTGGTTTTGTGGTGGTTTGCTTGTTGGAACAAGGTATTTGTAATGTTAAGGCCAAACTCCCTACAGATAGTGAGAAGCCTCAAACCGTTTTCATTTACCTTGCCTACACCATGACCACCTAGTACACCAGTCCAAGATTGGCCATCATTTCCAACGCGAGCATTAAAGTCCCCAGCAAGAATAAGCTTATCCTTGTGGCGCACCTTGAGGATGACATCACGAAGGAGATCGTAAAATTCTTCTTTCTCCTGTTCTGAGCCAGCCAATGTTGGAGCATAACAACTGATGATCGTCAGCCGGGTATTTCCACCCAACTTCAAAGAAAGGGTTATGATTCGATCCGAAATACCCTTAGGCAACGAAGATAGAGACTTAGCCAGTTCTGATTTAATGGCAAATCCAACTCCAAATTGCCGAGATTCGTTTTCACCTTTTCCAGACCAAAAGAAGTCATATCCACCCTTTTCTTCTCGTAGCTGGGAAATTCCAGCAAGGCGAGTTTCAGATAAGGCAGCTATATCAATGTTGTATTTCTGTAACTCAAGGGAAACAAGAGCGGTTTTACGCTCAGGTGCAGAATTAGTATCCTGGAGAGTACGAACATTCCAGCTTCCAAAAGCAAATTTCCGTTTGCGGTTATTTTGGCGTGTAGTATTTTGACTGCGTGATTGGATACCCAGACAACTGCAGTTGGCTGCCAAGGTTGATGTGAGCATGCAATATTTAGGGCTCCTTTTACCGCCCCCTCCCCGGAATGGGGAAAGCAGTGCTATCCCTAAATAGGGCTGCTTTGTCACCATTGGAGGACACGGACTGCGCCATTGCTCACGTGTTAGCGCAGAACGGCCATCACCCATTGGCCGCCATTGTGTAAGGCTCCAGCTAAGGACTTCCAGCAATATCCTTTACCTGTCCCCGTCGCCTTTACCCTATCGCCAATGGACTTCTTGTTGTAATTGTGTGTGTGCTTGTTTGTGCGCGAGGTTTGATCCACAGATGAACCCTGGTAAGCTGCCAGAAACCCACACAAATGATTTGATTAGAGTGGTGAAGGTTTGTGTAGAGCCATCCACACTTTTTGGAACCGCTGATAGCACAAAAGTCGGTGCAAATGTTTGCCACAGATTATGTGAACAACAGACCTCAGGCTTTCCATATACGAGTTTTCCATCTCTAGGTAGACTACCATCCAAGGCTAAAGAGCAACTACCTGCCCATAAGGTGAGTTATTGCGCGCCAGACACCAACCTGAGCGATATATATAAGAACCTTTAATAAGTTCTCGCTGATCCTTCATGAAAAGAAACGTTTGAGCGCCCATACCACCGAGGTAGAATCGCGGACTGACGCCAGTTTGGTCGGGTTTCAATCCTGGGTAAAAGCAATCGGATGTCTAACCGTACTGATGAGCTGTGATACCACGAAACAGATCGGTCTGCGGATATATATATATATATATATATATATATATATATATATATATATATATATCCAAGTGAATAAAGAATGAAGAAAATATTCACAACGTTCAAAACAATAATTTAAAACAGTTCTCAACATAAAAATATAGTTATGAATATTTATTATAAATTATAGTTTAGAACATGTACAAATTATCATCTACTACAAAGTGTACATTTAGTTTTGATATTGAAAGGACAATGTCAAATCAGATAGTGTGAAAGTTGATGGAAAATTCTTTACCTTATATTAGCGAATTATGTGTGAGAGGTAAGTTGGGCAGAAAATGGGAAATCTGAGTTTCATGGCAGCGGACACAAAAATGGCAGTGCGCGTGCGCGACAAGAGGGAGAGCTAAGCCCGTATTCATTTGCAGAAGAGCATGCCTTGCCGGCATAAAGCTGAGCGTTTACTTTTGCGAAAGGAGACGCAGGGATTGTTTGAGTTTTAACGTAACTGACACGCGTTGTTCACTTCGGTGTCGACTGTAGTATTTGAAAAAGAAAATTACGACTACGCAGAAGTCGGGGAAAACAATGACTTCTGTTATTTCTTACAGAAACATTTAAAAATATATATTAAGTATTAATAGTTTCAATATGTGATAGTGGACAATTCTTTTTACACGTTGTACTTTTGTTTTACATTACTGACAATGTGAGGTAAAGAATTTTTTTTTCGGCAAAAATATTAGTAAACCTCTTCGAAGAAGCTACAAAACGAGCTACAACATTTTTCTACTTTTTCTTACATTTTTCCTAATGATTTCCATGGTAATAAAATCCCAACGTCCTTACGTGGATTATAAATGATAATATATACATGTCAGAGATGATGTATTGTATATATTTACTTTATTAACATTGTTCGGACTGTTGCCTTCAGATTTATTGCCATATTCCCGTAATGTTTATTTATTATATAAATTTTTTTAATCCCTTTTAACATGTTCGAAAGTTTGGCAGAAAATTTTGTTTTGATTTGAGTTAGAGTTGCAGAAAATCAAAGAAAATCTTACGATTGTTTAAATCGTTTAAGTAAATCTATTTTTTTTTTTTTTACGTAACTCACTTTTTCGGTGACAAACACATTAATTTTGAAATACTCGCAAAAATCAAATAATTGTCGAATTTTAATGAAACTGTCAGTAATCATTCACAAATGAATAAAATTATTTTTTGAAATTATTATTTTTTTCAAATATTGTTGAAAATGTTTTTTTTTAACTCTGTTACCCACTTCACTTAAACTCATGAAATTTTAATAAATTTTAATTTTCTCTGATTTACTTTTTTATTAGTTAAACGCAGAACTCATAGGAAAATATAAATCATCTATTTTTTTATATTTAGAATTATCCGGCACTATCCAAAAATCTGCTCCCAAGAGAAATATAAAAACTGCAATGAAACTTTGATATAATTTAGTTTGATATGCTTTTAGTTGCTTGAAAAAATAATAAAAATTAAGGACATTATAGTCTGAAGAAAAAAAATTTCGATTACTAATAAAATTTTAAAAGAATTGTTTTCATTTTTTTTTAATTCATAAAGTTTAAAAATATTTTTAAATTCTTTTAAAGAACTGTATGATTTTTATTAGTTAAGAATTAATGATTATACTGTCTATAAAAAAAATTAATAAAATTTTTTCAACCCGCATATTAAAAAAAGAAAAAAAAATTGTGCAAATATGTTCAAAATTATAAAGTACAGTGTTACAAATGGGTCAAATTGATTTTATAATTTCTGGGTTATTCCCCATTACATTAGAAACCATGAAAGAACGCATTTTCATTCTTACAATATTTTATTCTCTACGTTTTTAAAATTTAACAGCCTATTTTGCAAGTAAATCCTTCAACATTTAAAGTTCTAATTTTTGTTTCAATTCCTCAATTTTTTAATTAATTGTAACCGTAGGTACATTAACTAGTTTATGGTAATTAAAGAAAAAATATATGGAAATTTAGACAGGCCTTCTGCCATACATTGCGATCTTGATAAGACCCGGTAGTAGTAAATCTGTTATCGCCTCCATGACTGACATAAAAACAGAGCTACCGTAATTAATTTTTTTTTATTGTAAATTTCTGGCAGTAAGCTATTATTAATTGATTGAAAACAGATAATGTTAATTTTTAATTTTATAGATTGACTTAAATAACGTGTCAGCGATATATATTTTATTTTTGCAAGATTTTACAAACAAAAATTTGGCTACTGTTAACGTAATGTGTCAATCAATAAAAAATGGCGGTATATTTTTTAAAAAATTGTAACATTTCAAAAGTTTAGATTTCAATCAATATAATTTCGTTTAAAAATACACCAGTATGTTTTGCTTATTAGGATTATTATATTTAATGGATTTGCTTTCAATTAAACCTAATTTTCACGATTGAAGATAACTTATTTATATTTAACTATCGAAAATGAGTGGAGGTATCTAATATATTTATTCGTGTAAAACCTTTTATACAATAAAGACGGAAGCTGATGATGATTCCGATTTCCCATGAAATAACTTGTCTGTCTTAAGTTTTGTTATATATATATATATATATATATATATATATATATATATATATATATATATTGCAAAGAGTCACCGAAAAAAGCACACGAGAATACACACGCACGCACTCACAAACGCACACATATAAATATATATATATTAATAAATATAAATATATTCCTACGTCGATGGCATGACTCGGAATTTCATGCGTTACACAATCGTAAGGTGCATATTACGAAATTACTGATTAAGAGATTTGAATTTAACTTTATTCGATGTTCATGAGATTTAAATTATATGCTTTTAATGTAATATTGTAAAATTTATCATAAGTAAAATTTAAATAGACAGAAATTAAATGGAAATAAAAATTAAATTGAGATTCTTAAAATAAAATTATTAAAAAATTCAATTCAAAGAAGCGTAATTTCTAATTATAATTAGTAATATCTGTAGGAAAAGAAGGGAAAAAGAAAGAAACAAACAGGGAAAGAAAGTGAAAAACACGGAGACAAATGTTTATAGGAATCTGTATCAATCGGGATGTAAGAATTTTAGGTAAGGATTGTTTTTACAGTAACAGCAATTCGCTATTTTATTAAGTAGATATATGTTATTTATATGATTTAACATTAATAGTTTTTCTAAAGGACATAACTTGCAACTCACTTCATTTCCCTTAGAAGCCTTGATTTTAAAGACGATATTCCAGGTAATAAATGGATTGTTGTTGTTGATATTTTTAATTTCAAAAATATATTGATAAAATAGTACTTGTGCTATTTTTACTATGATTTAAACGCAATGTTGGATAATTAAAATGGTATTCCCATAGGAATTCCAAAATATAATTTAAAATCATCATCATCCCAATGATGCGGGCTGTATAAATAATATTTTCGGACATACACTGGACAGTTAGTGAACAAGTTTTATTTTCTCGGCATTTGCAGTTATTTTTAGAATGGTCACTGTTGTTAGTAGCATGAGATAGATAGATAGATAGATAGATAGATAGATAGATAGATAGATAGATAGATAACGACAAGTTACGAGAACGGTAGCGAAAATAACATATTTATAGATTTTGTCCAATTTTTTAATTATTTAATTAGTTTTTCGACTTTAATGTATACTTTTAATTCAAGAGCATGGTGAATCACATATGTATGTGTGAATGTGAGAGTCTCTAATTACGTAAGTGGGTGTCTGTTTGTGGGATCTGACGAAAGAGGAGAGGATGCTTTGAAAATAAATATATTGTGAAATCCAGTTATGTCCGTGTATCAGCTTTTCAAATATACTGTTTTATATGTTGAACATTAGAATCGTGAGAGTCAACATGTCAATTCTGGAAAGAATGAATCAATATTTGTTAATGCAATCTCATTCAAAAGAAATTTAGTTGAATTTTTGCCGGGAAATGAACTTGGGTCCTATTTAAGTCTATTCAAACGTAATCAATTTCTCCATACATTTGCTGCAGGAAACACATAAGCTCGTGCAGACAATGTTTACAAAGTCTTAAAAGCTATTATTCACGCGCTAATATTTCAGTAAATGCATCCCAGAGGACACTGGAGTTAAACATAACAGTGCAATATTTGGCAGAATATACAGCAAACGCCTGTACTTGAATTATGTATAAGCCAATCAAATATGAATGACATATTTAATTTGCTGTATATTTCCTTATAATGTCATGTATAAGATATTTCCTTCACATAGAAATTGTTAGATATTATTGACTTGTAATTTAATCCAATTTAGTTCAACACACGCAAGCTCGCACGCACGCTTGCACACACACACGCACACACACATACATACACACACATATACACCCATATATATATATATATATATATATATATATATATATATATGTATGTATGTATGTATTTATGGGTGTGTGAATTAAATAATATATATGTGAATATATACGCATTTAAAAATGATATTGAAGTGATTATAAAACAGGGCACAGTAAAGTATAAACAAAGTTAAGAATTATATATGAATAAATATACATATTATCCTACGTCGGTGGATCGACTCGTAGTTTCATGCTCTACGCAATCACCAGGTGCATATTAAAAACTAACCGTTTAAGATATTTGAATTCAATTTCACTTGATGTTCGTTGTTATTTCTTACAATTTTGGGTTATTATATTTATAAATTTATAAAGAGTATAATGTAATATTCGAAATTTGTATGAAAACAAAAAAATACGATCCAAAAAATTAAATTTCAATTTTATATTTGAAAAGGGAATTAAAAATTCTGGAAGTGGAAAAAAACATTAATTATCATCTATAGTATGATGTATACATTACTTCGACAGTAATATCTCAAGTAATATCAAAACTTGACACCCTTAAGACAGACGGTGGTGATAGAATCCCGGTGATTGTCCTTAAAAAATGTGTCCTTGAACTCTCCTATGTTCTCTCTAAACTCTATAACTACTGACTCTCTGCTTCCTTCATTCCTGCATGCTGGAAGTTCTTTTCTGTCGTTCCTGTATTTAAAAACTCTGGTGAACTCTTGGACCTATCGAACTATCTCCCTATCAGCGTTCTAACAATTTTCGGGAAAGTGTTCGAGGCCATTATTAATGCTGAAATAGTTCAACAACTTACTGCCCATAAACTATTCTCTGACAGGCACTATAGCTTCCGTTTTGCCAGGTTCACGGCCGACATTCTAACGACCATTACGGAGTACATGTTCCAGGCCCTTGAGGAGTCTGGCTAGGCTTGTGCTGTTGCTCTGGATATCTCCAAGTTTTAGCACGCTGGACTTCTATGCAAGCTACTGAGTTACGGTATTACCGGACGCTTGCTTGATCTGATCCAATCTTTTCTAAATAACCGCATAATAAAGGTTGTCTTGAATGGGGATACTTCCACATCCTACTGTCCAAACGCTGGTGTTCCTCAGGGCTCTACCCTAGACCCGACGCTCTTTCTTATTTTTATAAATGATCTCCCAGACGAGATCAAGTGCCAAGTAGGCATCTACGCATATAGCACCACAATTTACTCCCGCATAAGTAAGAAATCCGGCGTAGGGACAAACATAATCTCACTACTGATCTTGAGAGGGATCTACAATCTGTGGTGTATTGGGGTAAGAAGTGGCGTGTAAATTTCAATATGTCTAAAACCAAGCTACCGTCTGTCAATCATCCCAGGCAACCTCTCCTGCCTCCCATAAGTATAGACCAATCGAATATCTCTGAGAGCAATACACTGCTCCTCCTCGGCTTTACACTCTCTTCCGATGTCAATTGGAACCACTACAGTGAGTCAAATATCTAAATCCACTGCTAGGAAGGTTAGGTCATTATGTCGGACCTGGATGATTTTGCCACCTGAATCCATCCTGGATATATACGAATCAACCATTCGTCCGTGCATGGAATACTGCTGCTAAATATATTCAAGCGTCCCTGATGTTCATCTCAGTGTTCTTGACAGGCTCCAAAGAAGAATCACTAATGGGATAGGTATGAACTCGGTGGCTTGACTCCAGCCACTTCTCCACCGACGGGATGTGCCTTCCCTTTGTCTCTTCTATAAATACATTCATGGCTTCTGCACCAACGAACTTAAGTCTCTGGTGCCTCTGCAACAGGTGTTTACTCGTGCAACCAGACTGGCAACTGGGTTTCACCCATTCACAGTTAGATCAACCAAATGCAGACGACAATTTACTCCTGCAGGTTCTTTTCTCACAATTCCCGCCTGTGGAAATCGCGTCCATATTCTTTCTTTCCTGGCGGTTACAACCCCCAGCAATTTAAATGCAATGTCAATACTCATCTCTTAACCACTTGACTCTAGTTCTTTTTCACCACCCTGTATATCCTTATCCTTTCTCGCCACCTTTGCAAACACCCTCCTCTTGCACTTTTCGAACTGCTTCGTCTTTCTCTTCACTCTCTTCTATCTAATCTTTTTACTCTTATGTAGCCCCCTAATGATAGGGTTTTAAAAAAGTAATTATGATTGACCCAAATTTTAATTATATTTAAGAATTTATGCGCTAACTTAGAAGATATCATTGGGTTAATTAAGGGTGTGTACCAAATATTATTTCTCTTCCTGTATTTATTGTTGTTCTAGTTATTATGTCTATTACATTTCAGGTCAGGGAGTTTATAGACGCTGTTTTAAATTGTTGTGTCGTAGAATTTGCTATTTTAAAAAATTGTTTTCATTAGAAGAATTGTCATTAATTCTGTTTTCAATAGATAAATGTATATGTTTGTTTATATTGGTTAGATTTAGGGTAGATGAATATAGGATTAGGTTTAGTTTTTAAGTTGGGAGAGTATGTTCCATTGATTAGATTAAGTGTTACATATAGAAAGTCTACTTTAGTTTCGTTAGGCACCTTAATGCTAAAATTGTCAGTTCCCTATGTATTAAATTTCTTACACTAACAGCCTTAACATTTGTGAAATTGTTTACCACCACAAGATCACCATCCCTGTATATATATATATATATGTATATATATATATATATATATATACACGCTGACAGGTTATACAGAATAAATAAGCCAACCAGATTTGAGGAATCAGCGGATCCTAGAGATCACATAATGTTGTCAAATAGATCCTCACATTTATATTTTTCCCACTGTTCATTGTTGTGAATGAGTATAGACCGTTTCGCACTCATGAAAATTATCCGTTCCTTGTTAGATAGATGGAAAACCTTTTTTGCGAATTCCAATGCCGAAGTCAATATCTTTGAAAACCGAAGGGTAATAATCAACGATGTCAAACTGGATTAACGAACAATTAGTCTTATTACTGATATAATCGGTGTTGATCAATTTAATTAATCAGAGTTGTATTTGAATTTCGAAAATGATTTTTCGTGGATGTTTTTTGCTGAATTTGCTAATTGTAGATCTTGTAGTGTTGATATACTGGTAAAGCAAGAAATCTTGTAATCCGGCTTAAGATCCTAAACGGTGATATAGGAATCTACAGTGCTGATTTTACTAACTCTATCAAGTATTTTTAATTTTCAGGCATTTCTCAAAGTATAGTTATTTTTTCGAAATTCTAGTCAAACTTTATAATTTATTTGAAATTTTAAAATGTAGTTAAAATATATTTGAAATTTGAAATTTTAAAATATATAAAAATTTCAAATATTAATTATAGTTAAAATGTAGTTATTATTTTTAAGTACAGTTAAAATTAAAAAAAGTAGTTTTAAATATAGTTATTTTTTTAAAATGCCATCAATATATAGTGATTTTTAAAAATATTGTTAAGTTTTTACTCTTGATACTTAATACTTATAGTTAATTTTTTCTTATATGATATAACTAAACATTTATATTCTCTCCTTTCTCATATAATGATTGATTCTCCTACCGTTTGATAATTGAATTTGTTGCATATTAACGGACAGATTAACCACTGCGTCGTATGAATATGTTTGACGTGAAGTATATCTTATTAAAAAAAAACAACATTTCTATCTTAGTCTCTTATCCACTACTTTGGCTTGAATTATAACTTAAAGAATCCAATAATCTTTTTTTACAATGGCACACGTTAATTTTTTAGATTTACAAAATTAAAAGATAATTATCTCAATTCAGTTCATCGCTGGCATGAAAAATGGGTCTGACGTCATTTTCAGTCTATCTTCCTTTACATTTAGGATCAAATTTCTTTAATCATGAACTGATTTGTAATTGGTTAACTGAGATAAACCTCCGAAAAAATTCCAAGTATATTATTTCAATTTGGTAAAAAATTCTGTTGTTTCTTGATGATTTTTAATAGTAAAAAAAAAAACAGAAATATACTTTACTGATTGGCGAGGTGTTGATAAGTTAATATCGAAACACAACTTCACTAAAGTAAGCTTTTAAAATTTTAATAAAGATATTACAACACACACACACACACACACACACAGATATATACATATATATATATATATATATATATAAATTCAGTTTAGTGTTATTGGCTACATTAATTTTCCTTCTGTGAATGGCTACAATTTTATTCAGCCCTTGTGTTGTTCTTACGTTCTTGTTGCGCAGTCATCTCATCAAAATTACGTTTTTATTGTTGCAGCCTAGATTTGTTTTATTTCAAATGTAGACATAACACTATTTTAGCCTGGCCGCGCAGAAGTAATTAAATTAGTGGTATTATTAATTGTTGCAAATAAGACGGAAATATATGTGTTGGTCCGTATTATTAATTTTTATAAATCGAAAAAAAAAAAACAACGAGAAAAAAGTTGTTCGTTCTGATATGAACGTCGGTAATAAAATTTATAATGAGCAGAGGAAGGTAAAGGATCGAACAATCCAAAGCCGAGAGATATGTACGAAGATATATTTAGCGGGTGTGTTATTTGATAAACAGCCGAGTCAAAAGAAGTTGTTGTTGACAATTGAAATTAATTTGTCGTCGGAACAAGGACACCGCAGATAAAGGTAAAGGTTTTAAACAAAACAATTGTCAGAAAGGATTGTCACCGATAAAAGGGTTTGGCAGTTGTTATATTCTATTTTTTGTTTCTTTTTGTATAAATATAAAGACATTTCCGCAAATTATTCGTACGACGTCATTTAATTTATTTTTGGGTCTGTTTTCATTAACTCTAATGTGCTCGCGCCTCCAGTCTGGTTCAAGCTGGTGAAGAGTCAAATAGTAAAATTTCAGTGTGACTTCCTTGAGATCAAAATTCAAGTGGGCGGAGAAGAACACCGTTGTAGTAGTTGACTTGAAGACCAGCTGCTGAATGGAAGCCATCAACGAGCAGGCGGCGAGTGTTCAGTGTTTTCAAATTTCATGTGATATTCTATTATTTTATTGCAGACCCCATACCTTTTATTGCTGCTTTTTGCATCCACAGTTTTGTGAGAATTTTGATAAAATTAGCATTTTTTTTTTTGAAAATCAACCCTTACTCGGAACTTCTTTGTATCCATTAATCCGGAAAGCCCATTGACTGTTCACAATATTTGACAAGACATTAATTCTTTCGAGAATGTCGCGTTCTTCGTTTATTTGTTATAAAGAGGCTAAAAGTACATTTCGTTTTTGTAAACACAGGCTGGATTAAATTTTTAACTCGAATATCGCTATAATTTATTACACTGACCTAGGCTACCAGAAAAACCTTGCAGAAAAGTTGTTTTTAATTCTTTTATTATATTATTTTCCTCAGTGTTCAGGTTTCCGAGGTTTTGACAAAATGAATTCCCATGTTCCACACCTTAAATTTCCATCCAGTCGGTGCCGAAAAATCTGTTCGGTATTCTTTAACACGAACGATTTTGTTTTAACGCCCTTCCTTGACAAATTACATTGTTAGTGCTAATTTCTCCCTTACACTTAATTTTCAATCTGTCACGGACATAGCCATTTTATTAGTTCTTACAAGTTTTTTTTCCAAATATTTTCAAGATTGTTAAATCTGAACCAGAATTCAACGGTAGTTTAATATATTTTATTTATGATTTATACTTGAACGTATTAAGTAATATCTACCGATCCTTTCATTAGATTTTTTTTTTTTACCCAGCTATTAACCTTTTTCCTTGATAGACAATATGAAATATTGTATCCGTCACGGCTACAATTTAGAGCCTTTTTTAAAATCCGTCATGGCCAATCCTTAGACCAATGTAGTGACGCACAACTGTGACACATGGGGACAAGTTGTCTTGGTTTTTGTTTTTGGTTTGATTTAGTGGGAGAATTAGATTTTTTCTTATCTCGAACATTTCTTATGTGAGCTATGTTGGACTCCTAGATATTTTTCGAATCGTGGCGTTTATTTACAAATTTCTGACAGTTCCGCTATTTGTTGGAGAGTAATGTTTGTCTCATTTTCCAATTTATTCAGAACTCTATGTCTAATTTCAGTCTCTTTAGCTAAAATGAGTCCTTGAACAAAATATCAGACACTTAAAATAATTCACACTAATTTTGACAGTATGAAATCGTCGCAATGCTTATTCACAAACGACGCGAATGTAGTGAATCTTTCACTATCCTTTCTTGTTAAATTTATATATTCCTTCTCATATGAAGGCGTGAAGTTTTAACAGTAGCAGGTACTGTAAGAGGTTTTACCGCCTCAGAAGATGACAGTTTGCTTGTTTTACGAGGTAAAATATATTTCACAAATTTGGTGTGCTCTGTGATACTCAGTTTTTAGAGTCGGAACAGTTTATGCAATCTGTGTCGTACAAATAATCGAATTTTCTAATATACGAAGCGAGAGTTATATCCTCGTCCGGAAAGCATGTAAAATATTCATCGCGTCACAGATCGTGTTTTTTGAAAACGCTTTTTCATTTTTAGTAATTTGTCCCATGCTTCCCAGCTTAAGCAAGTTTCTTTATCTTGTTGAGTTTGAATTAGAATCATTTTGAGTTTTTGATGTCTGATTATTGTTTTTAAAATTCACACCTTTCTTTTTCAACTTGCTTTTGAATTTCCAGTCGTTCTTTGTCTATATCCAGCTAAATTTTATCTATTCTGTTTTGCTACTCAGACTGGTTCTCTTCCCCTTTAAGTTCCCGTTGGTTTTGCCGTTGAAGTTGGAAACCAAGAAAATCGATCATGGTGGGTATAAATTCATTTATGTTTGATCGCGTCTTTTTTAAGATTAAACCAAAAGCAAATTAAATTATAATGAAACAATTTTGTTACCTCTGAATAACCAAAGAAAAAATAGCATACCAAACAAAAAATTTATTGAAGTGATTAAAATTAACTTTCATTTCTTACTCATTGATCAAATCATGGGTGCATTTTTCTATCGAAAAACTTCAATTCACGTAGTTTAGCGGCTCGCATTTAAGCATAGTGTGAGTAAGGTACTCCATTTTTTTTTTGATTTCTTTTCTGGATTACCAAGTACTGTTGAGTAGAACAGTGTGTGACATAAATCGATATTTTGATCTATCTCCTTTTCTGGATTGCTAAGTAATGTTAAATATAAAAAATGTGACAAAAATACAATTTACACGCAGCCTTTTTAGGATCCTCAAGGGTCCTTCTGCGACCTCGTTTTCCAGTTGCTGTGGCCTTGTTTGTGGGCGAAATAAAGACACAAAAAAGTTGGGTGTCTGCGGGTTTATATTAAATGTCTTGATGTTGTAATTGTTTTGATTTACGGTAATGGTAAATATCTGTGATGATATGAGTATTGGACTTATATGAATTTCCTAGATCATGCAAAAGATACCTAGATGATTTTATTGTCTTTTGGAGATCAACACCGAAGACTTAAATAAACCATGCAATGTCTCTAAAATTTACACCCCAAATTAAAGTTCACACTAGAAGAAAGCTATAATGAATTGTCTTTCCTTGACATACTCACTAACAGAAAACAATTACATCATTACTCACCTTTAATATAAATCCTATGTATACATAGGAATTTCCGCTAAACCATGAAAACAACGTATATATAATCATAAAATCTCTTTTTCAAAACCATACCTAAAATGTCAAACCGCTCTTTCTAAACATTTCTGAGAACTAAAAATCAGGAATCTCTCCCCACAAATTCAACAGAAGATTATATGTTAATTTCAAACACGCATCAGCTCAAGATAGTGATATGCTCAGACAGAAAATTTTAAATTATCAAATCCATAGAAACTAGACAATTATTAAACCAGTGAAATGAAACCATTATTAATGTCGTCATAAAAATTATGTTAACTATCTGTTACATAGAATCTTAAAGTTATCACATTACGTACTGCGGATTCATTCCTATCTTGCGTTGGTTTTTATTTAGAGGCTTTTACGGTTTGGAGAAATGAAGGTAGAAATCTAGGTATATGTAATTTTCGCGTGTGTGGATGTACACAGTTATATGTATTTTTTTTCGTGTATATGGGTGCATGTAGTTATATGTATATTTCGTATATATGGGTGCACCTACTCATATGTATGCTTTATATATATTGGTGTAACTGGTCATATGTACAATTTTCGTGCAAATCGGAGAATCTAGGTATATGTATGTTGACGTTAATTTTGTGTAAAGGATGCAGTTGATTGTACACACCTTTATTGATCATTATACTCATGTATATGGGATGTGTGTCGTGGTGCAGTGGATATCGGCTCGGAACGAGAAATCAGGAAGCCGAGTTCGAATTCCACTCGTATTCCTTGCATTCACTTACGAGCAAATACCCTTGGGAAAGGTATTAGTCCGTCTCTTCCCTCCAGTTATGGGTTAAATAATAGGACAGATTGGGTTCTGTAGCCTTAGTCGGTAACCAGTTTACCGCAGAAAGCAATGGCAACCTACTACGGGATAATCTTCTGCCCAGTCAGTTATGTCTCTTTTGAGACATGATCGCCCACGCGTATATCACGTATGGCACTTAACTGACTGACTGATACTTATGTATGCGCATGTTCATATGGAAATTCACATGACATATTCCTGGATATGTGCATAAATTATTTTATGTATTTAATTTTGAGTAAGCTCCCTTGTTATGTGTGTAACACTGGACGGTAATATATATATATATATATATATATATATATATATATGTGTGTGTGTGTGTGTGTGTGTGTGTGTGTGTGTGTGTGTGTGTGTGTGTGTGTGTGTGTGTGTGTGTGTGTGTGTGTTGCATTGTTATTGTATATACATGGATAAGACTGGTCTTTATAACTGAGTACATAAATTTAGAAAGACGAGAGTACGCGAAGTTATAAAATTTATAAATATACGTAAATTTTTTATATGTATATACAGGAATGAGTATGCATACTTAAGTAAGGGCACTCCTTCCTGTGAACATTCACACACACACACACACACACACACACACACACACACACACACACACACACACACACATATATATATATATATATATATATATATATATATATATGAAATCCAAAGACACGATCCTAATTAATATTAATAGTTTAATATTAAAAAATACCTAGATATTACTCTTAATTTAAATGATGCGTCCCAACCAGCCTTTTCTCTAAGAAAATAGTTTACCTACTTACATAAATATTTCATCCAATCACCCCAAAAATTTTTAAAACAGATACACAATATCGTAAATAATAGGATTAACCGTTTATCATCAAACATCAAAACCTTCAATGAAAGTAAAGAAATTTACAACAAGGCCCTTCAAAAAAGCGGATTTAATAACAAATTAACGTATATAAAACCTACAATAAACCCCGAACCATCTAATACTAAAAATAAAAATAATTGTAGGAAAGGAAAGATAATTTGGTTTAAGCCTCCATACTGCAAACTAACAAATATTAATATAGGTAAATATTTTCTCAGATTAGTAGACAATCATCTTAATAACAACAATCCTCTAAGAAAAAGTTTTTATAGGAACACTCTAAAAATTAGCTACTCTTGTACCTCAAATACGGACAACATTTTAAATTCTCATAATAGGCAAATTCTAAACAATTTATGTAATACCAACTTCTGTTCCGGAATTTTAAATGAATGCAATTGTAGCTCCGTGGATATCTGCCCGGTGGAGGGCAAATGTAAGTCCACCCAGGTAATTTATGATGCTCATACTTCACCATCCAAAAACAAGAAAAATTACAGTACTTATATTGCTATGTCCGCGGGGTCCTTTAACAAAAGTATTACACTCACAGGTATTTTTTTCGAACCAGTGTCATAAATATCAGACAGCCCTTTCACAGAGATTCTGGAAAATGAAGGAAGAAGGGCTGGACACTGTAGTTGGTTGGAAACTGATAGGTTCAGCCCGAATTCCGTTGAATTTTTGTGATAGGTGTGATCTGTGTCTGCAAGAAAAAATACTAAAATTAAAGTACCCAAACCAGCACCTACTCTTGAATTTAAGAAAAAAATACCATTAGTAAGCTCGCCATAATGCGAAATTTGTGAACATTTAAAGTTTAAGTTCTAAATTCTGTTTTTAGGAGAGAAAATATAAATTAAATTGTTTTTGATTGAATGATTAATTAATTAATTTTTTAAATAGTAAATTTGAACCCCTCTTAATTCCTCTTCCTTTCTCCTATTAATAACTACACTTTAAGAAGTAAGGATACTTAAACTAACTTAACCCCAATTTTTCGTGCATGTATATATATATTTTTTTTCCTTTTACCAAAAGTTTTTCTAAAACTTTCTAATAAATTTTATTTTAATTTAAAATTAGGTTTATAATGAATTAATTTAATTCAATTTAAATAAATTATATGTCAGTTTTTTCCCCAAATAAGTTTTTTCTAAAAATATTTTTTCTAATAACTTCATCCCATTAACAAACTCTAGTTTTGTTAACACGTCCCTAGCGTCTCTACGGAGATTATTTTTTTCTTTGTTTATTTCCTTTTCTTTTTCCTTTTTCTTTCTTTTTCTTTCCATTTGGTTTAGCCCACTTCCCTATCAAACACCACGTCAAATTTCTTTTTTCTCTTCCCCTTCCCCTTTTTAGAGCTAGACAAAGCCAAATTTTTAATTTTTCCACTTACAACTCAATCTAAAAAAATGTTGTCCAAAATATAAAAATAGACACTGATTGCTATCTACTTATTAATCCCACATATCTAACTTTTTCTGTGACGTAAATTTTTGAAATTTTTGAACTTCTGCCGGTAATATCTTATTTTATTTTCAGTATTAAAGTTGCCAACGGAATGTGAATATTTCTCTTAGGGATTTCATGTAGAAATGATCATACAACGGTTTTGAACATCGACATTTTTTTTTATTTTATATATATATATATATATATATATATATATATATATATATGTGTGTGTGTGTGTGTGTGTGTGTGTGTGTGTGTGTGTGTGTGTGTGTAATTATATAAACATATGCGGATTCTGTGTGTATGTGTGAGGTTTGTTAGTATACGTGCGTAATTATGTGTTGGTATTAAATATACGCGTGTAGAAATATGAATGTGCATATGAGAACACAGTATCTATTCGTGGATATTGATAGATGTGCATATGTTGGTGTAGGCATGGACGCATTTGTATCTACATATGTGTAAGTATGGACATATGTATGGGCAGTAAGTTATATATGTATACATTTTCATGTGATTGCGGGTGGGTGTGTAATAGTGTATGTTCACTCATTCGGCCTAATGGTTTTTTCTCTCCTAGCCCTAGCGATAGTTACTCGAAATGAAGCTAATGTTTCTATTCTGTGTCGTGTAACTTAATTTCCATTTCGTGTTAAAGAATGTTTATTCCGGGAAAATATTTGTACCGAATGAAACAAAAGCAATTTGGTCTGATGAAATGAAATATTTAGATCATACAAATTAAATATAATTTATAACCACTTTATACGTTGTAATGAATTTTACTTTATCGATATAATATTGCTTTGAAAATATCGATTGATCTCTATATATAGATCTATCGCTTAATATTTTATATTAAGTAGAATTTTGTGGACTATCCCCGTCATTCTCGGACTTGAAAATCATTATCCATATATATATATATATATATATATATATATATATATATATATGTGTGTGTGTGTGTGTATGTGTGTGTGTGTGTTTGTGTGTGTGTGTGTGTGTGCGTGCGCGCGCGCGCGCGCGTGTGTCTCTTTGTGTGTGTGTGTATATATACAGTAAAATTGCAAAAAACATAAGGAATAAAAAAACGTAAATGATTTCAGATTTTTCAATATAATTTTTAAAATGTCTTCTTGTTTAATTTGTTGAATATTACTGTAATTCTTGTCTTAAGTTGATCTTTCTGTCACAAGAAAAGTTTTTCTAGAATAAATGCGCCCAACACCTACTAATCAAGGAATTACCAGTCTGAGAATTTAGGTAACCAGATGTAGTTTCCGTTTGAAAAAAGGGTTTTGCAGCAGCCACCCTTTTGACCAGTATCAGCACTCACTTCACTAGGCACGTTATTTAGTGCTGACTGTTGAGTCTGAATGATGAAGTAAAATTAATAGAGACATAAACTTCCCTTCATTATTGATCACTCCAAACAATATGATGTTGGCCAGATATGTCATCCAATACCATTCCGAATTCTGTACCTCTGTCGATATATATATATATATATATATATATATATATATATATATATATATATATTCGTAGATGATTACCCTTAGTGAAACGTCTGCGTGTATATATGCTAGTGTCAGTAAAAATGAGAGGCTGTGTGGTTAAGTTTTTAATGTAATTTTTCATGTGTTATATTCTCTTTCTTTTGAAGACATAAATTATATAAAAATTAGACAAGTGTTTTGTTTATCAGAGTTCTTTCGTCTATACTTTTAGCTATTTAGTTTGATTTCAGTTCGAATATTATGTTGATTACATTTCAGATATTAACCAAAAAACCAGAGCATAAAATCTCTAGATGTGTATATCATCCCACGTATATGAATATACACGCCTGTCTACGCACACAAAGGCAATGACATCCACATATATACTTTGAAGGACAATAAAAAAATTCTGTCTGTGAAGCCATAGTATTTTATACTACATAATAAGAGACTGGTAAGAGCTGCATGTTTGTTGATAATAATGTAGATCTGACTGAAAGATTAATACTCCATGATATTTCTACCTCATTATCCTCCACGTGATTTCTAAATTTTATTGGAATATAATTTTATAAATGGTGTTGTTTCTTCTGGAATTTATATTAAGAAATCATTTCAAAGAAATGAGGAAAAGCAAGAATGAATGTATAATAACGTCTACTAATTCAGAATAGCATTAAAAACATATTACTGGCATAGAAATACCGAATCCAAAGAAGATAAAAAATTAATAGAACAAAAATTTGGCAATTATATATGTCGAGAATTGAATAGCGGTGAATATAGAAAAATAAAAACACGCATCATATCAGAGAAGATATATTAAAAAAATGACATGAAAGACATTGCATGGACAGAGGTCTTTTTCTAAGAATCAAACGATTTCTCCCTTATTCTTTTCCGTTGATCTTAGTCGATTATATCAATTGATATTGATATCAACTCTGCATACTATTTTCTTTTTGGTCTGGCGTCTGTGTTCGTGTACATTGTAGTTTCCACTGCTGATTTAGATGTTCAATGTGCAAACTGTGGTGCTAGCAACTAAGCCAAGATTAGCTAGTGAGGTTTCTAGTTGCGATTCCACATACTTTACAGAGATTTTATAATGCAACTATATTAATCAAGATTTTAATAAAATCCAAAACAAATTCTTCTTAGACTGCAAATTGATTTTAATAGTTTTTAATAGTTAAGTACAACGAATGAAAGCACCTGCTGATACTCAATTGCTGAATGACATGTTTGGTATGCTGATTTCAAATTCCAATTGAATTCATTGCATTCACTTCCGTACATATACCCTTCGGAAAAAATCCATCTCTTATACTTCCACTGATGGGTTAAAAGGAAAGACAGTTTGGGTTATATGGTTTGATTAGCAACCAGTCTAAAATAAAGTATTGGAAACCTACTACTGGAAAACCTGCCAAATCAGTTATGTCTTCTTGGAGACATGATCACCAAAGTGTGTTCAAGTATGCCACTTTATTGACTGACTCATATGAATTAATAGAACGTGTTAAGATGTTAAATTTTAATGAGGAAAAATCTAAACTGGCTCTTGGCCCGATGAGGTTAAAATAACGTTAAAGGAAAAATTCACTCGGGATTTTGAGTAGTTCATAGCGAAATGATTTCTTCTTATAAATGGATTACAGTGAAAATGAAGGTAAATATACTTAGTGAAGGGAACATAGATTGTTTTAGTTGTAAATACTAGAACCGGTTGTACTAAAGAATGGAGCTCATCTGATCATTTCTGGTGAAAATATCGATTGAAATTCGAGACAATTGCTACGTTGCTACTCTGAGAGGGAAATCATAGAGTGGAGAGTAAGGCTTAATTCCAAGAATTTTGAACTCTGTCAAGCCTGAAATGAATTGATCCGTTCCATTCTACGTATAAAATTAATACAAACTTTCTGATTCAATTTGTCTCCTGTCAAGATAAAGCAACGTGTATAAATGCTGTTATGTTTTAACTCTTTTATAAGTAATAAATAAGCCACTATCACATTCTACAGAATGTTTCGTGCATTTGTGAGCGTCTAAATACATATTTAAAAATAATTAAAAGCAATAAAATAAATTTGGATAACTTAAATAAATTAAAATGATATTTAGTTTGCTTGGTACAAGGCTCAAAGTCCTAATGGAGAGAGAAATTGTCGAATTTGAAGATGAATTCCATACGTTAGAAAATTTTTATTTCAGAACAAAAACTAAATACCTCGATAATGAATAAAATAATGAAAATAAATAAATATTGTGTAAATCACATGCTTTGTTAAGAATTTATTTACGATTTATTTACTTGACCTTTATTTTGATAAATTCTCGTTTTTCTTTTTTTCATAATTTAAAAAGTGCACAATACTTTCAATTTTATTTTGTATATCGGTTCTAACATTTTTAAATAGCGGCATTTTGCCTCTTCATGTGACCATTTGTGTTAAATTTATCTTCATTTTTTAAAATATTGTTTAATATGTATGTTCGTAACGATAGGATTTAATATATGTATGATTGCATTTTACGCTTATAGATTTTAATATTGCAGTAGATTTAAAATTAATGTTATAGAGTATTTTGTGGTTTTGTTTAGGATGTACCAGTTAGTAATGTTGTCTTTATTGTTCATAATGCGTAGATTACAAGTAGATGCAAGAAGATGCAAGTCGATTACACAGGGAACAAAGTATAATTAAATGTATATGAAGATAAAAATGTTTAGAAATATAGTAAAAAGATAAAATCGAAAAGATTACCACAGTGTTTTATTGTCTTTAAGAGAAAGTGTGCATATATATAGCTTAAAAAAATAAATGACATTTGTGCAACATTTATTTAATTGCTGTAATTATTGTTACTGTTTTTTGAAACAAAGCAACTGATAAGAATTTAATTGCTTCAAACGGGTTAAAAACATAAATGTTAGATGTTTTAAACAAAAAACTATTCTTTAATTTGTTAGCTAAATATATTATGATCATATTGTAATCGTAAATGTTCTTGTTTTTTGTGGTTCTCTCCGTATGTAATTGTTGACCACTCGTATTGGAGGATACCCAACTACCATAGCGGCTAGATAATTCTCATTGCAGACGCTTGCTGAGTCACATCGTTTGATCAACAATTAGAGTTTCATTGCATGGATAGAGGTCTTTTTCTATGAATCAAACGATTTCTCCCTTATTCTTTTTCCGTTGATATTGATGTCAACTCTGCGTACTATTTTCTTTTTGGTAATTATATATATATATATATATATATATATATATATACTGGTTGATTAAAAAATATTTTATAAATTTGTGGGGCGGGTTTTTCAAAACAAAGCAAGGACAAATGTCTTTATAAAATATTTCCGGTATTCCTACTATTTTGAGTTATTAATTTTAAAGAAAATTTACGGTTGATCGTGTTATTTTAACATGAATTGCATGTAGGGTCCTTTAAGACCAATTTATTTATCCGTATCATTTGCAAACTGTTCATTGTCTTTTACCTTCTGATTAACCACCATTAATCATTAATTTCTTGGACAAACTGTCAATCAGTTGTTGTATCAACATTTGTAAAAGATGTGATAACAAAATCAACATTTGGGCGCGGACAGATTAGACATTTGCTTCAGTGTGGAAATACCAGATGACTGTCTGGTATGTCCATATGTTCATACGGCACGCTTTATACGAGCTGTTTACGGGAATTTATTTCAAAAACAGTTCAAGACTTACTACAGAATATAACCTTACTAATATGAAAACGCATGTATTTAATGGACTGATGAGGCTTCAGCCTATTTTAGTCATGCTGATTTAATGCAGAGGCTGTCATCTATCATGAAAGATGTCTTGGTAGGAGAGGACCGGTGGAAATACCTGTAAACTTTTCTGAACTCAGTCCTGAAGATTTTATCTGTAGTGTCATATAGAAGTATTAGTTTATGCAGCATGCATTAATAATGCAGGGACGTTTAATCAACGTGCAACGGAGGCCTCCGAAATTGTTTGACACACTGGGGGAGTATTTGCATGTATCCGCCAAACAATGATCCTACTAATATTTTTAGACATCAGGTATAACAAAACAACCTCAAAGAGAACGAGTATATCGAATCAACAGATATGTCTTCCACTAAGAAGATCGAGTCACTGTGTCGGTTCAGTATCTTTTTTCAGAAACTATCTTGAATATATATACATATATCATTCGTCTGTGCATTGAGTAATGGTGCCATATTTGGTCAGCTACACCAGCTATTAATCTCGGAGTTCTCGAAAATATCCGCAGAAGAATCTGGAATGTATTTGCTACAGATTTAACAGCAAGACTTAGGTCACTTCCTCACCGTCAAGTTGTGGCTTATCTCTATCTTTTCTACAAATATGTTCAAGGCGTCTGCTGTGATGAACATCATTCTTTGGTGCCGCAACTACATGGATTTACTTGTGTTACTAGATTGGTGTTTAGGTTCCAACTTTTTAACGTCAAAACAGTCAAATGTAACCACAACATCTACTACCTTACGCATACATGCTACCCTGATATCTACTATCAACAAAAGTTTAAATACATCGTCAATTTCCATATTCTATCTCGTTGATTCCCATTTTTTCATTCTATCTTTCTTTCGATATCCTTATAACTGTGTTGCTTGTCTTTCTTTTTCCCTCACTTTAATCATCTATATATTATAAATTATAATTTAGAACATGTACAAACTGCAATCTAATATAAAAGTGTTCATTGTGTTTCGACATTGAAAGAACAATGTCTCATTAGGTAGTTACTAATGATTGTAATTAACGTTAATTTAAAAAACAAATTGATGAAAATTCACTTCCCTTTATTGACAAACTTTTTCGTACGAGATAAAGAGGATAAAAAAGCTGAGGAAACAAAATAAGAATTCAAAATAAAGTAAAAGAGAAGGATACAGCGAAATAAAATAAAAAAGAGGGAAACAATAAAGAAAAAAACGAAACATGAGAAAAGAGCAAATAAAAGACGGATTAAGGAGAAATTTACCGCAAAGTTAGGTAAAAAGCAAAGTATAAGCATATATAAACATTGGTCACATGACGTCTGAGTTTAACAAAGAGGGACATATTTAGATTTTTGTTAAATTTTTCATAAAAGTTGATATGAACATAGTTTATTTAGTTGATTATATTAATAATTCTAGTAAAAATAAAAATAACTCATAAACTGAAAATATACGACAGGAGAAGCGAAAATCAGCACAAAGGAGTGTTATATAACCATCAAAGATCACAAAGGAAATTCAATTGGAGTAGATAGACTAAACTATCGCCCGGTTCACACTCCACCCACGTCTGTTGAACAGGTGAAGAGGCTTATCCCTTGTTTCCTGTTTAGGATGCGGTTTCCGGTTTTTCTTTTCTAATCTTCTCACTGTTTTTTCAATTGGAGTAAATAGACTAAACTATCGCCCGGTTCACACTCCACCCACGTCTATTGAACAGGTGAAGAGGCTCATCCCTTGTTTCCTGTTTAGGATGCGGTTTCCTGTTTTTCTCTTTTCTAATCTTCTCACTCTTATGTAGCCCCCTGCGCATCAGTGGCTTTACCGCCTTGCTTGGGGTGATATGATTAAAAAAAAATAAAAATAAAAATAACACAAATCCTGCTAACAGAATGATAAATCCCAAAAGACCGGAGTTAGTAAAATTAGTACAAACATACTTTAAAGAGTAAATAAATGAATTATGAGATACCTGGGATTAAAATCATGGAAGAATACAAATGATGTAACGAATTGGTTTTATAATATAAAAGAACAAGCAACTTTTTTTATCCAATTCGATATTGAGGAGTATTATCCATCGACATCCAAGAACTATGTATTACAGCATTGGAATTCGCCACTGCTTATTCGGATATATCGGAAGAGGAGAGAAATATATCAATTAATGCAAAAAAATCTGTCCTCATTCATAAAAAAGAATAGTGGAGAAAAATTAATTCCAAGGAAGATAACTTTGATGTAATTATGAGATCTTTAGACTCTGCTGGGGCCTCAAATTTAGTTGACTTATTTATACTATAGAATTCTGCGGCCTATAAGGATATAAATAATGAAAATATTGCATTATATAGGGATGGTGTCCTTATGATAGTGAGGAATGTCACAAATTTTCAAATAGGTAAATGTAGAAAGATAATATACAGAAAAGTTAAAACATTAATTTAAAAGTAACTATTAATAAAAATATAAAATTAGTTTCTTTTATGTAACCTTAGATTTAGAAAAGTATATATATCAATCATATACAAAACCAAATACTAACGCTCTATATATACACCCAAAAATAAACCATTCTCAATCCACCCTCCTCAGTAGAATATAGAATTAGTAGAACTTCAGCAAATGAGGGCATGTTTGATAAGCGTAGTAATTTTTGTAATACTGTCTTATAAATCGTTGATATAAAAGCCCAAATAGTAAATATGTAAAAGAGAAAATCAACCCCCGAAGAAAAAATAAGAATAAAAATATTATTTGGTATACACCCACTTTCAACTAATTGATTAGTAATAAATTGTGAAAAAATTCTCGCTTTGATTAAGAAATCCTTACCAAATAATAATCCATTGAATAATATTTTCAATAAAATTACTCATAAATTACATTATAGTAGTATTAACAATCGGGAAAAAATTATTAAATATTATAATAATAATATTTTAAATAAAAAATATTTAACTTTATTTGAAAATAAAAAAAATCAAATAACTGAAATTAACATTTTGAACAATAACAAATGTTATTGCAGATACCCTATAGATTGTCATTTAGAAAGCAGGTGTTTTACAGAATAAATCGTCCAGCAATTTAAAATATATTTTGGGGAAAACCTTGTAATGAAAAGATATATGTGGATGGTACAAAGAATTCTCTGCAAAACGATTTCAACAACACACGTCTTCATTAAATAATAATAAGTACAGAAATAGAACATCCTTATCGAAAAATTATTGGTAGCTAAAGAAAACAAATAAACCACACACATTAAAATGGAAAGTTTTAAAAGAAGCTAGAATATATAAGTCTTTAAACGACGCATAACTTTTGTTTATACGAAAAACTATATTATTAATTTTTTTAATAATAAAAATCTATTGAATATACGTAATGAAATAAATGTCATATATAAACATTGAAAAATGTTCACCTTAGAATATGGAGAAAATCGTTTATGTATATTAACCTGCATATCTCCTATATTTTTTAAGAAAAGAATGAATTGAATAGATAGTAAAATAATTAAATATTTAATTTTTTTTAAATACTTAATTAGCAATCTAAAAGTGTATACATGAAAATAGGAACTGTAATAGAATAATAATAATAATAATAATAAAAATAATAATAATAATAATAATAATAATAATAATTGTTTTTTTTATTTTAACAATACTCTCTAAGTGCAGTGATGTTTTTTTTTTCCGTTGAACGGCCGTTACGTCCAAGTTTGTTAGTTTTTTCAACCAGCGTCTCTCTCTTTGAATTTTTCTTTTTCTCAATATGAAATTCTGTTTTAATATAAACAGGATTTTTTTCTTTAGATAATATCGAAATTTTTTTTTTTTTAACTATTATAATTTTCTTAAAAACAAAACAAAACAAGAAAATAAATTAAATCCGATGAAAAACAATTTATATGGCATAATTTTATAGAAAGTTTACGTATTTATTGATATATTTATTTTTATTTATCTATTGATTTAATTTACTTATTTAATTTATCTTATTCTGATAACACTATTTTTGACCAGCGACTTTATTGAAAAAATAAATGATAGAGTGGACGAACAAATTATTACATTTTTTTTTTTTTTTCCAACCAGCGTCTCTCTATTTGAATTTTTCCTTTTCTCAATATGAAATTCTGTTTTAATATAAACAGGATTATTTTTTTATGAAATTCTGTTTTATTTTAATTAATTTATCTATTTGCTCTTTAAATGAACCTAAATAAAATCATCCGTATTATATTTCCTTCAGCTGTCGATATTTCACAAATTTTTTTTTTTTTTTTAACAAAATACTCTAGTATTGATGTGTTGTTTCGTTGAGCCGTTGCTAGGCCAAAGTTTTTTTTAACCAGCGTCTTTCTCCTTGAATTCCAATCGCGTATATGTCAGATGTTGCTTGGCAGCCCATTTAGGAGAAGGAAAACTCCGAACAACAACCCGCAACTCAAGGTGTTATTCGTGCCGAGGAGTGAATGGCTACTGCGTTATGAGGTCACAAACGATCCCCTACAGGCTTCGGGACCCTGTTTGTAAAAGACCGTTACCCAACGTGCCGGGCAACTTTGGGTGGACTTTTGGACCCGTGCGTCACTCGTGGGAAAAACATGAAAAATACAAATAGAATTAAAAAGTCCAGTATGGCTCTTACAGAGGATAAACAGGGATCCCGTCCTTCAGGAGGGAACCTACCTGAGGTCGAAAAATCTGCCATAGGAAAAAACTCCTACACAAAGAATGAATTTTCAGGTCCCCACAACCAGGATAATCCTAACGATGGTCATGAAAATTCACCAGCTAGATCTACAACCGTATATTTAAAGAAAGAAAAAAGAAAATGGTCTCGTGAGGAGTACAAAGTCGTTATGACTGCATTTCAAGAAGCGTTACTCAAACCTCAAAAAAACATGACTCGCCAAACATATGACAATTGGCGTGAAAAAGTTGGTCAAGCAAATAGAAAGTATATTGACGAAAATAAATTAACCAATGTACGTAGGTACATTATTCGTAATAACCGTCTGACAGAGGCTGAAATCCATGAAATTAAAAGAATTGTAACAAGAAGAGACGAATCAACAAAATATGAAAAGAAACCGGAATCAGAAATAAAAAGTAATAACATCAAACAAGCCACAGGTCATAATGTAGAAACCGTGAAACAGGCAAATCACTGCGAAGATAATGCTGTAAGTTTAAAAGTGCTGGAAAGGTGTGATCTGAGTCAGTTAAAAGACAAAAATAAAACGAGTTCAGAACACATCGAAGATAATTATTTGACGGAAAATAAGAAAAATATAACGTGAAACGTGAACGGCTCCCAAAATTACAACCAACAAAACATAACCTCCGTACTATTAAACTCTACAATGCAGCACTGAAATCAATACTGGATGAAGAACCGAATACAAATCTTAACGAAATAATATATGCATCAGCAACAGCAGCAACAAAAAAAATTAAATATCAAAATAAAAACAAGGCAGTCTCGTAGACGTGAAGATCCACCTTGGAAAAGAAAAATAGTAAAAGAAATCGAACAACTTAGAAGTGAACTGTCAGTACTGGATGAACTGAGTAGAGGAATAAATGTAAGAACTAGGAAAAGCAGAAGAGCCGAAAGAAAATATAACATCAGGAATGAAAATGACGTCTTATCAAATAAAGAGAAAATAAAACAAAAAATCCAACTGAAGGCTCAAAGAATAAGACGCTATGAAAAAAGAGCAAGATTTTACAGAGAAAACAAGATTTTTCAGACTGATACAAAGAGATTTTACAGGGAAATAGGTACAAAAAGAATTGAAGTGACAGTACCCCCCAGAATGGAAGACGTCACACAGTTCTGGGAAAAGATATGGGCTTGCCCTAAAGAAATTAGCAAGGAAGTACATTGGATTATCCAAGAGATAGAAAGAATGAAAAATAAACCCGAACAGACATGGTCTGGAATTACAGAAGATGATGTTAAATATGCACTAAAAAAAGCACACAATTGGAAATTCGCAGGTATAGATAAAATTCCTAACTTTTGGCTATATTATTTAAATGCAGCATATAAAAAACTAGCCAAAGAACTTCAAGAAATGGTTGACGATCCCACTAAAATTCCTGCATGGATGACCAAAGGAATTACATTTCTTCTACCCAAGAATGGTGACACAAACAACCCGAAAAACTACAGACCAGTTACATGTCTTCCGACAACATATAAACTATTAACATCTATTTTAACAAAACAGACATATTTACTCTTAGAAAGAAATGACATGATACCGCTCGAACAAAAAGGGTGCAAACGTGGCTGTTATGGTTGTAAAGACCAATTGCTGATTAACAAAATGATCCTGGAAAACTGCTACAGTACAAAGAAAAATCTTAGTATAGCCTGGATAGACTATCGAAAGGCATTCGATAGTGTGCCACATGACTGGATTTTAAAGACTTTAAATATATACAAGATATCGCCCGTCATCATCAATTTCATCAAACAGTGCATGTCTATCTGGAAAACAACCCTTTACCTCAATCATATAAATGGAGCCTATAAGTCTGATGAAATAAACATCAAAAGAGGTATATTTCAAGGTGATTCTTTATCTCCCTTACTATTCTGCATATCATTAATAGCACTAACCAGTCAACTTAATAAGACAGAATGTGGTTATAAAATAGGACAAAAGAAAATAAGACATCTATTTTACATGGATGACTTGAAGTTATATGCTAAGAATGATAATGAAATGGAAGGTCTTCTGCAAACTGTAAAATGCTTCAGCGAAGACATTGGAATGAAATTTAATTTGAATAAATGTGCTAAAGCTACAGTTTTACGTGGATCAATACAAGAATCATCATCAATTAGCCTAGACCCTGCTGTAACAATAAAAGAATTGAAACCAGAAGAAGCTTATAAATACCTAGGTGTAAATGAGAGCGAAAATATTCACCATAAAAAAATGAAAGAAATAGTGCGTAAAGAGTACTATAGAAGGCTACGAATGATATTAAAAACTGAATTAAATTCACAGAACAGAGTTATGGCCATTAATAGCCTTGCAATCCCAGTTGTCCAATATAGCTTTAACATCTTAAACTGGACTCTAAACGACATCAGGCGAATGGATGCTAAAACAAGAAAGCTTCTTTCTAAGCATAAGATGCATCATCCAAAGGCTGATGTAGACCGTCTATACATACCCCGTAAAGAAGGTGGAAGAGGTCTTATTCAGCTGGAATTGTCATACAAGACATCAACTATTGGCTTACTAACATACATAGAAACAACAAAGGATTGGATGATACAATTAGTAAGGCAACATGAAGAAAGAAAGAAAAAATATTCAATAATAAAAGAAGGCAGTAAATTCAAACAAGATTTACAGTTAGTAGATTCTGTAGAAAAGCAGAACGGAAGCCAAGAGCCGGCTATTGCGGCAAAGAATATGAAAATGAAAGCCAAAGATAAAGCTCTTGAACAGATAAAACAGCGCTGGCAAGACAAACCTCTGCATGGCCAATATCCAGTACGTGCCAATAAATCCAATGTTGACAAAGTTAATACTCATCGATGGTTACGTTCATCTGGATTAAAGTCTGAAACTGAAGGCTTTATTCTTGCAGCACAAGACCAAAGTCTTTTCACGAGAAACTTTCAGGGAAATATTATGCATAATAATATGGATCCAAAATGCAGGTTTTGTGATAAACACCAAGAAACAATAGACCAGCTAATCTCAGGCTGTTCTGTGCTTGCTCCAAATGAAAATAAAAATCGCCACGATAGAGTTGGGCAATATTTACATTGGGCAATATGCAAACATTATGGAAAAGCTGTAGGCAAACACTGGGTGGAACATCACCCAGCACCGGTTACAGAAATAGAAGATGTAACCATTCTATGGGATTACACCATCTACACAGACAGAAAAATTGAAGCAAACAGGCCAGACATTATTGTTAAAAACCAGAAGAAGAAAACTTGTCTATTAATTGATATGGCTTGTCCAGCGGATTGTAACATAGCAATCAAGGAATTTGAAAAACTGTCAAAATATAAAAACCTGGAAATTGAAATAGAAAAAATGTGGAAATTGAAAACAAGAGTTGTGCCAGTGATAGTAGGTGCACTTGGAATGATAAAAAATGGAACAAAACAACACATTGAAAGAATCCCTGGAAACCCCAGCTTAAGAGATATACAAAAAATTGTCTTATTAAGTACAGCCCACACACTAAGGAAAACTTTATCTATGTAATGCTGGAGATGATAGGGAAGATAGAAAAACATGAAATGGAGCCATAACAACACGCCACTGCCTGCCTTAGGTCTCCCCTCAGACTTGGTTGGTAGTGAGACCAAAGCAGAAATCGAAATATGATGAAAAATGACATAATAATAATAATAATCATATATTTTTTTATGATTATTTTTTATTTATTTTATTATTATTATTATTATTTTTATTATTATTTTCTATTTATTTTATTATTATTTATTATTATAATTATTTGTTATTATTATAATAATAATAACTGCCTGGATAGATTATCGAAAATTACTGTCTGGATAGATTATCGAAAGGCATTCGATAGTGTGCCACATCCCTGGATTTTAAAGACTTTAAATATATACAAGATATCGCCCGTCATCATCAATTTCATCAAACAGTGCATGTCTATATGGAAAACAACCCTTTACCTCAATCATATAAATGGAACCTATAAGTCGGATGAAATAAACATAAAAGAGGTATATTTCAAGGTGATTCCTTGTCTCTCTTACTATTCTGCATATCATTAATAGCACTAACCAGTAAACTTAATAAGACAGAATGTGGTTATAAAATAGGCCAAAAGATAATACGCCATCTATTTTACATGGATGACTTAAAGTTATATGCTAAGAATGATAATGAGCTGGAAGGTCTTCTGCAAACTGTAAAATGCTTCAGCGAAGACATTGGAATGAAATTCAATTTGAATAAATGTGCTAAAGCTACAGTTTTACGTGGATCAATACAAGAAAAATTCTCAATTAGCTTAGACCCTGCTGTAACAATAAAAGAATTGAAACCAGAAGAAGTTTATAAATACCTAGGTGTAAATGAGAGTGAAAACATTCACCATAAATAAATGAAAGAAATAGTGCGTAAAGAGTACTATAGAAGGCTACGAATGATATTAAAAACTGAATTGAATTCTCAGAACAGAATTATGGCCATTAATAGCCTTGCAATCCCAGTTGTCCATTATAGCTTCAACATCTTAAACTGGACTCTAAACGACATCAGGCGAATGGATTCTAAAACAAGAAAGCTTCTTTCTAAGCATAAGATGCATCATCCAAAGGCTGATGTAGACCGTCTATACATACCCCGTAAAGAAGGTGGAAGAGGTCTTATTCAGCTGGAATTGTCATACAAGACAATAACTTACTAACATACATAGAAACAACAAAGGATTGGATGATACAATTAGTAAGGCAACATGAAGAAAGAAAGAAAAAATATTCAGTAAATACAAACAAGATTTACAGTTAGTAGATTCTGTAGAAAAGCAAAACAGAAGCCAAGAACCAACTATTGCGGCAAAAAATATGAAAATGAAAACCAAAGATAAAGCTTTTGAACAGATGAAACAGCGCTGGCAAAGCAAATCTCTGCATGGCCAATATCCAGAACGTGCCAATAAATCCAATGCTGACAAAGTTAATACTCATCGATGGTTACGTTCATCTGGATTAAAGTCTGAAACTGAAGGCTTTATTCTTGCAGCACAAGACCAAAATCTTTTCACGAGAAACTTTCAGGGAAATATTATGCATAATAATATGGATCCAAAATGCAGGTTTTGTGATAAACACCAAGAAACAATAGACCAGCTAATCTCAGGCTGTTCTGTGCTTGCTCCAAATGAATATAAAAATCGCCACGATAGAGTTGGGCAATATTTACATTGGGCAATATGCAAACATTATGGAAAAGCTGTAGGCAAACACTGGTATAAACATCACCCAGCACCGGTTACAGAAATAGAAGATGTAACCATTCTATGGGATTACACCATCTACATAGACAGAAAAATTGAAGCAAACAGGCCAGACATTACTGTTAAAGACCAGAAGGAGAAAACTTTTCTGTTAATTGATATGGCTTGTCCAGCCGATTGTAATATAGCAATCAAGGAATTTGAAAAATTGTCAAAATATAAAAACCTGGAAATTGAAATAGAAAAAATGTGGAAATTGAAAACAAGGGTTGTGCCAGTGATAGTAGGTGCACTTGGAATGATAAAAAATGGAACAAACCAACACATTGAAAGAATCCCTGGAAAGCCCAGCTTAAGAGATATACAAGAAATTTTCTTATTAAGTACAGCCCACACACTAAGGAAAACTTTATCTATGTAATGCTAGGGATGATAGGGAAGATAGAAAAACATGAAATGGAATCATAACAACACGCCGCGACCTGCCTTAGGTCTCCCCGCAGAGTTGGTTGGTAGTGAGACCAAAGCAGAAATAGAAATATGATGAAAAATGACATAATAATAATAATAAGAATAATAATAATAATATTAATAAATATTTTATATAAAAAGAATAAATGAAATATTAAAAAAAATATTTCATAAATAACTGGATATCAAAAACATAAAAAAATATTTATAAATTAAAGGTTTGAAAAGTTAGAATAAAATGCTTTCTGAATGGAAATAAAAATAGAATATATACTCTAAAGTCCCTTTAAGCCAGATTAAAAATATAAAATGTTCTCTTTCTTTCTTTCTTTATCTGTTTTCCTTTTTTTCTTTTTTTTTTCTTTTAGAAAATGTTGGGATATAGAGAAAGCTGAAAGAAAAATTATGTAACAATGATATATACATTAACGAAAATATAGTCATGAGATAGGTGTTAAAATTTAAGTTGACACGTTGTCCGTTAAGATTGAAAGAAGATGTCATGCATTCCCAAAAATATAACAATTCTTTTTCAAATTTAAAGTGAATCTCATTTGTGATTGTTTAAATTGAATACACACATAATTTTTTATGTCTTCTAATAACTATAAATAACAAACGGATTGTTTCTTATTTTTAAAATAATTTCATCTTTACAAGTATGATCAAACATTGCCTTATAACGAGATAGAAATCTCGAAACATAGAAATTTCCGTGTTGCAATATATTTTTAATTAAGAAGCAAATTTAATTATATGTTGAGGAAAGTCTTTAAATGACGACGTATTTTTTTATCTTGAAGCGTTCTTTGTGATTACGTAGCAGCAATACACAAGGTTCGAAGAAAGATTGTGGCATGTATTTGCGTGGCTTTGGTGACATGCATGGCAGCTATAAGAACATGAAAGGTCATTCACTAAATGACTTGTGGTTCTAGTCTTGCTTTTGTATCAGTTTGCGTTTTAAGACGAACGTTCACCTAGGGCAATATATTTTATATCCAATCACCTTTTCTCCTATATGTTTCTTTTACAGATATATGGAGGTGTCTGAAATGTTTCGTATTTACTGATTCCCCATGTCGAATTTTTATGATCAGTTAAGTATTGCTGCCATAAAAACAGTTTTCGTTCCAATTACAGATAATATATTCAGCTTTTGTTCTATTTACATTGTTTCCTATTTTTAAGAATATTTAATTGTAAATGTTGGCTTTGTACATGGGTAGAAATTCAAGTGTTTTTATCGGATAAATTATTGAGTTTGATGCACATTATCTCTTGTAATAATGTGTAACTCGTGGAAAGAAATATGCTAAATTATGTGACAATATAAGGGGCAACTAGATAGGTGGCATTTTTTATATAACAACATGAATATTTCCACGTTTGTTTGTTAATACAATCCGACTGTAAAACATTCATGCACAAATAATATGCGAGGAATCTGGAAATATGGGTTTGATGCTAATAAAAGCTCAAAACAATGGTACTTCAGATCAATGTAAAATCTAATATAGGTTGAATATATATTTTATGAAATTAATATACGAATAGAAATGACGTTTTGAATAATAATACGAAGGCAAACATAGAACTGGTGGTGGGATAACAGACATACATATTTCTCTTTACTTGTACATATACACCTTGAAGATATGTCACTGTTCACTTACTTTCCAATTGATTATAGTTCCAATTTATATTGACAATCTTGTGATATACGAATGCATATAATGGAAAGAAAAGATCAAAAAATCACGGTTCAGTGGATGTTTGAAAGATAAAATACGAGAACGGAACCCGAAAGAAAAAAAACTACATGTATAAAAGAAAATTCGTCTTGTATATATGTATACATACATATATATATATACATACATATATATATATATATATATATATATATATATATATATATATATATATATATATACCGGGAAAGTAATAACGACATAAATTGGATTCAGTTTCCTTCTTTCCGTGTAAAACATTTTTCGTTTATTTCATTTCTAGTTTGTTTCTTTGCTTGATTCACCAAAACTGATTGAAGTCAACGTTGCGCATAACATTTTCTTATTATTTTATATTTTAATTTAAGCCTAGTATTTATCTTGGCTTTTACTTATTGTCAGGGATTAAGAAAAGAGGTGAATATATCTATCGTTAGTTTTTCTCGTCTTATTTCATTTTTTATCTTCTGGGATCAAAAGTAAAATAGAATCTGTAAAACTAAAACATAGCAAAACGGTCTCATTCTCAATCACTTTCTTTGGAGACAGCATCATTTCCAATTATTTACTGTTTAGAAATCGAGTATATTTAACCACAATCATGAGCATATTACTTCCACCGAACGCTCACTGCCCAGGGGTAGAGTCACCGACTGACGCCATTTCGGTCGGGTTTCAAACCTGGGTTAAAAAGCAATCGGAGTCTAACCGTACTGCTGAGCTGTGATACAGCGAAACAGATCTGTCTGCGGATATATATATATATATATATATATATATATATATATATATATATATATATATATTCAGAAATGTTAACTTGGATATGTTACAATATAACTACCAAGTAGCTATTTTGTTTCGACACTTCTTGTGTCTTGTCACGCGAGCTAGACAATTGGGGCCCAAAGACAAAACTTCATATGAACGATATGGAGCTTAGCATATATATATATATATATATATATATATATATATATATATATATATATATATATATATGACATTTTGCACATGCATACGTATTTAACTTTAGCTTGTGTTTTTTCGTAAGTATATATTTAATTCGGTTTATATGTTCCTACATTGACGTATAATTATGTCTATCTCGACCTCATTCATCCAGGGCTGGTCACGTTATGAAGTCACCTTGACTGTATCCAATATGTAGCAATTTAGTTTGTTTAATAGTTAACGGACGAACTGACAATCGATAAAGGCTAAATTTTGTAGTTTGTGTATGTATATATGCGTGGGTATATTAATCTGCATATGTGTCTGTTTGCCAGTTTTTGTGAATATACTCGTCCATTTTACCATGTGTAAATGTTTGTAGGTTTAATTATGTATGCCTTCTTTCTCTCCCTCGTTTAATATATGAATAACTTTCTAAATCTACTAAATTGTTAAGCAAAAAAAACATTTTTTTCAATTTCGCATGTATATCTGCATATCTGCATATTTCCTGTAGATCATATAAATGTTGCGATAAAATGTAGGGAGATGTAGCAATAATCTTGTATTTAGTTGGATTTTCTTTATATTCACGACTATGTGTTTCTGCATGAAGGAACATCAACATACTTTTGGACAGACAAGCGTTTCTTCATAAAAACACTCATATGTTGCTTTATTACACATAACACTTATCTTACGAATAAGAACTTAGCCGAATTAATAATGTTGTAGATTCCGGGTGAAGAACCGCACAAAATAATAAATAACAGAACAGATATGCAGATAGAAAACGTAAGTTATATTAAACGTAATATACAAAGTGGAATGCGGGTTAGTCCATTTATGATTACTATTAGTAGAAATAAATATAAAACTTTTATGTATGGGTACAAGATTCTAGCTGAGTGGAGCTCAGAGTAACTACAACTACAAATAGGATTCCAGATCCAACTCCAACTAAACAACACTCACCTTACAACTTACAACTCAACTCTCTATAGCCATGATTATATGTACACTCAGACGAGTCCATTATTATATACAAAATGGGGCGATCCTGCAACAGATAACATACGAATATATGTGTCTCTTTGATTTTTCATTTCTATATCGATCCCTGACAAAGCTTTATTAAATGTGAAATCTGATAGATCGACATACGCTTCCTGCTTGAGTTTCTTTCATTTTATATATATATATATATATATATATATGTGTGTGTGTGTGTGTGTGTGTGTGTGTGTGTGTGTGTGTGTGTGTGTGTGATTTAAGCAGAGTATTTTGTCACTTAACTAATCTGATTTATGCTGACTTCGAAGATTCATAAGGACACTGTCATGGTATCGTCACTAATCAGAGCTAAGTTTTTGATCTGATGCCTTATCCATTTTGTTTTTTCTTATTTATATTTCTGTTGGTGCAATTTGATATTTTGTTGCAGAAGTAGTCTACCATATATTAAATGTTGTTGATTGTTTTTTGTGGTTGTTTTCTTTTTAATGTCGTATTATTTGTGTTTATTTGGTTTTCTATTTATTGTGCAAGTTTCTGATAATTTTATTCATTGTAATGTGCGCATGAGTCTATGTCCGCTTTAATTGAGTTATTAAATTTCTGCCCGATTAATTGGTTTTTAGTTGGTTGGTTCTTGTCATTTAAGTTGAACTGTTTATTGAGCTGATCTCTTTTCATTGTGTTAGCTTAACTTTTTCTTATCGTGTTTGCATACGTAATGGCTGGAGGTATTTCTTTTTAGTTCATGGCTGAGTGCTTCTGTTTTTTTAGGATTTGTGTTTCTGGCATCATGTCTGATTTTTTCGTTTGGTGGTTGTTATATTAATTTTCGTTTTTTTGTCGCGTCTGTGTGTTTGCATATTTATATTTTTATTTTTATTTATGTGTAACGGTTATGTGTTGTGTTTATTTGATTTTGTTGTTACTTGCGTAGCAAAGTAAATAATTAATTGCATGTCTCCATTTTTCATTATTTCGTTTATTTTGATTATTATTTTTCTTTGATCTTTAAGACTGATTATTGCTAGTTTCTCCCGTAAACATAAGTTGCAGTTTCTGCTTTTCCAGTTGTATGATGGTGCTCTTTTTACGAACTATTATGTAATTCATGGTAATATTATTTTCTTTTTGGTTCCATATATAATTTGACAGTGTTGTATCGGTTCTCTATTTTTCTGTGTTCATTAATATTTCGAGATTGTTGAAAATTTTTTTGATGCTTGAGGAACTATACGACCGTAATTTCGCTTATTACTAACAATGATCAATTTAAAAAATTACTGTAAAACATTAATCAAAAAATTAGAAAAATGGAGACATGCGAACAAATATCTACCTTTTTACTTAAATAATAGTAAAATCAATTAAACTTAACACAAAACAAAAAGCTACAACATATAAATAAAAATACAGGTCTTTTATCGAAGCAATTTTACTTGAAAAAGATTACAAATACTAACTTTTATAAGAGCTGAACTTATTGCTGTATATAAATATAGGAATGCACATAAGGATGCGTGGAACTAATATATATATAGGTAAAGGTAGACTGCTCAACCCTTATGTTTGTTCAGGAAATGTTTATTCCGTTAATAATGTTTTACAAATTTTATACCTGATTGCACACTATTTGTTCAGACGGATGTTCTCATTTGCATAACATATTTGCTATTTTCACAGAGTTCAGATAAAAAGATTTTCGTCAATGTCTGCCATATTAAGTATCCTATTGGGGATTTCCAAACAAAATTTTGTACAATATATTATTTTCCTATATTAAAATGCATATCTTGTATCATTCTAATTTGTTTGTCTTTTCACATCATGTGTATGTCTCTTCTATTGGAAAAAGACCTTTTGATTAATACGAACAAGTGGCATACAGCAGCTCTTGTTAATCTGTGTATAATGACAATATTTCTTCATTGTATAATATTCATCGTCGTCGACTGATATGATGAGTTTGATGCAACAATGGGTGAATGATTCAAAGTCAGAGAGGTCCACCGTTTTTCTATGTTTGTCGGGAAAAATGATCTTCTGTCTTTCTATGGCTTTTGAACTACGAAAACGACTCCCCTGAAAAACATCTTTCTCTTCTTGTTTTCAAACAATGTTGTCCAAGAATTTTAACAATCGACGTTTAGTGGTTGGCAGCAGGATGCCCTCTGGCAGAACTCACTTAAGAACTTATTCTTTACATTACAATTCTAAATGTGTATTGGCTTTCACTTTACTGCCATTGATATTAAATATTTGAGCAAAAAATTAGGCTATGTTCGGGAGTTAACACACATCCGTGTATTTGACGTTATTGTATGATTTACGACATTTTTAATCACAGAGGATTAGCTATAACTCGTAAAACTCGAAACAAATTTTCCAAGATTATGCTTGCAAATGAATAACATTTATTAAAAAATCATTTTCCATTCATGTGAAAATCGAGAGATCCTTTTCCTTTTAAATAATGTCTCCCAGGCACGGAAATAAAGCCACAAAGACACAAGAAATTACTAAATGTTAGAATATGAGGAAAATGTTAAGAAGAGAGTACTATAAAAGCAACAATTAATTTTACATAATGCCGCTGGCTCTCTGGTCAATAACGATCGTCTTGACAGAAAACAACGAACAAGAACACGTATATATAAATAAATTAATTTGTGTTTTTATTCTTTGTCGGGGTCGTTTGTTTGTTTGTTTGTTTTTTGGTAAGCATGACCTATCGGGGAATTTTAACAATTGCAATTTCTCTTTATATTCTGTGTGTGTGTGAGCGCGCACACACGTGAGTGTGTGTGTGCTTGCATGTGTGTGTTCTGGATTTTTCCCTCTGTCGTTTTTTCTTTCTGCTTTCGGCCAGGAACCCAAGATTATATAATCGAAAAGTCCTACATATTTTTGCTTTTCCTTTTGTCCCTTTATTGACGTCATCATAACTTTGTTGTAGACTGTGATTTCTAACTATGATGCCAATCATATCTTTGTCGGCTATTAATTTTGATTTTGTACCCTCTAGTGAACATACACGGCCTGAATATATTTTTGTCAATCATATTTTTACCAGTCAACGTAATATATTTACATTATATAGACATAAGATAACTATTGACCGAGTATATAATTTTTGATGATCAATGTTAAAAATTCTAGAGAATTCATCAAGCGAGAATAAAGAATGAATTGTTAATATAGACATTAAAGTTACATCTAGACATTTCAATTGTAAATAATGCGACATTGCCGCAAGTCTAGTAGTGATCATATATACATATATCTATGTTGCATAGAGAAAATCTTAGCAGAACAATTTCCATGAAAGTATTGATATAAGTTGTACTCTCGAAAAGCATTGAAATATTACATGGATTTTAGAAGAAACGACGTTTCATGTTCGGAATTTACATATGATATAAACATTTAATGGTTAAAAGTAAATACATTTACATCAGCCTGAGAGATAGGAATTTGTCACTTTTAAACTCAACCTAAATCTTTTAATTAGTGACAATAAAAATGTGTAAATATTTTTAATATATAATGTTATATATTTGTAACTATACATCAAGAATATGCATAAAGCGATTAATCTGTTTGGAAATCAGAAACATAAGAGTTTATATCAACAGCGCTACAACAAACCATTTCAAATAATATAGGACTTCCAGAGGGTTACTGAATTACTATCGTCCAACATTGACTGACACTCGTTCCTCTTACTACACCTATTTAAATTAGGTGGAAGAGTATATTCACTATAGGATAGGTGTGTTTCGCCATAAAACCCACCACCTTAACTTTACTCTGTAGGAAGAAATCAGTTTTCATTATATTAAAATCGTTGCTGGTGTTGGTAGATCAAGCGTATCGAAAATCACCTCCATAGGCGTTTCTTCCTTGTCAACTGTCAACCACGTCTGTAGAGCTTCGTATGATCTGGTTAATGTGCCGTCTGCGCGTGAATTATTCGCCTTTCAACAAGCACATCACATTGCCAATATGCTTTTCTATTTTTTCAATCTCCCAGAAATATTTATTCTGTTTGTAGATTTTAAAATATACTTTTTTACCAAGATTGTATTTTGTTAATTGAATAATTTATTCTGTAACTGGCTATGTCTTTTTTGGTAATAATTTTTCTAAGACATATCTTACCTGACGTGCAAACATCACCTCAGCTGGCGATTGTGAGGCTGCTGTTCTGTTATTTAGGGTAACTCTGTATACCTGTAAAAAACTTCTGCAGAACTTCATTTGCACGTATTTTCCTAGCTTTTTTTAAAGCTCTTTTTATGGTGTCCACAAATTTTCAGCCTACCCGTTTGATCTTGGATGATATAGAGCTGTGATACATGTTCGACATTGTATTTCTTGCAGAAATCTTTAACTTGTTTAGACGTAAATTGACTTCCGTTGTCAGTCACAATTATTTCTCAGTCGGAAATAGTGATATGGAAGCACTCAAAGATTATAATTATCCCCTACCAAGAGTAGAAGTTAAACGGAGGCACAATAATTTCGAAAATAGATCTCAGTGACGCATATCTGCAAATACCGGTGGAAGAGGAAACGTCAAAAAAGTAAAATATCTGGAGCAGATCATCGATACGAATGGTAGAATTCCAGACCCAGAGCGAGCAGCGGCTGTAGAAGACATGCCGGTTTCAAATGATATTGCCACATTACAAAGTTTTTGAGCATTAGCAAATTATTACCAAATATACATCCCTAAAATATATGATATGTGGGCACTATTAAATGATTTATTGAAAAAAATGAAAACCCTGAAAATCGACTAATGAATGCCAGAAAGCATTTGAAATGATAAAGGATAGTTAACTTCGGAATTATTTTTTACCAGCTACAACCCGAATTTAGAGATCATAGTAGCCTTCGGCGCAAGTGTTTATGGATTAGGAAGATGCATTTTACACAAAATACCAGATGGTCAAGTAAAACCAATTACTCATGCTTCCATATCACTATTTCTGACTGAGAAGAATTACTCTCAGATAGAGAAAGGGGCGCTCGGAATAAATTTGGGGTAGCAAAATTTCACCGTTTTGTCCACGGTCGATATATTAAGCTACAAGATGATCATAAGCCTCTAATTTCGATTTTTATGTCGAAAACGTATTTACCGAAGTATACAGCCAACCGATTACAGAGTTAGGGTATAATACTGCTAAATTATAACTTCAGCATGGAGTACATACCATCGAATAAGTTTGGCTAGGCTGATGGGCTGTCCAGGTTAATTCCTAAAATGAACGAACCATTAGAAGACACAGTAATTGCTTCACTGAAGTCAGAAGAATAGTTGAAATTTACTGTGTGTAATGTATTTCGGGCACTTCCGTTAATTATAGAAAAAATAAAAGAAGAAGCCACCAGTTGACTATAGTGAATGGGCGACACCGACGGTATACGTGAAAATTTTAGTTAACATTTTTAAGTACATCGGTTTTCTCTAATCTCTCTAATTCTTTATTTATCTTTTCAATTGAGGCAAACCGCACATTTCTTTTTTCTTTTTGAATACCGCCTAGCGTTTTCTTTTAGCTGGAATTTTGCCTCCATCTTGGTACACGTTCCAAAACCTGCAGAAAACAGTAGGAATTGTTTCCTTAAGTTTCTTTATTAAATTTTGTGCTTCGGTGTTTAAACTTTTTACCTTGTAACAGAAAGAATTTATAGCTATATCCCATAATTGGAATTCTGTTATCTAATTCGTACCAAATAAGTTCGTATTATTTTCTATGATAAATAAATTAGATTTTTGTGTTTTCTTATTTAATGTGACGTTTATAACAAAATCTACAATAAATTATATTTTTTCTCCCATCACTGACCTCGTGATTTATTTGTCTTCATTAAAGTTAGATTCCCCAACATCTTCCACGTATGCAAATTTATGATAGATAAATCCGAACATCTGTCAAGTTGCATTTTTATTTTTTTTATTACTTATTTCAACGGTAACAAAATTTCTGGTTATTCCATCTTTTACCTCGTTGATTTTAATTTTCTTATTTTATTGTCTTTGTTTCTTGACCTGTAATGCGTGCTTTTATGTCCCATTCTTTTACAGTTCAAATATTTTTCATTCTTAAAATCGCAAGATCTGTACCAGTGTAATTCACCGCAAGCAAAACATGGCTTCGGGAAGTTTTGTTTATTTTTCTCTAGTATTTCACTTTTTGCTTGAGAATCTTCAATTTTAGAATTCTTTTTCTTAGACTGGCTTTTTCCTCTGAAGCGTATTTTCCTTATATTCGAAACGTTAGACTATTCTATCTGTTTTTAATCTTTCTTTACGCAGTCTCCTGCCAATTTTTGTACCGTAATACATGGATCTCTTTCCAATGTTCCAGTACTAATTTTCTCAATTCTGCGTCTCTTTCAGATACTAGTCCCTGAACAAACACCAAGCACTTAAAATTGTCTGCACTTAATTCTGCCAGCTTGAATTTTTCACATTGGCTTTTTACATTGGCTGCGTACGTTTTATAGTCTTGTTCGTCATCATTCGTCAGATTTAAACATTTCCACCTTTTGTGGAACAAAGACGTCTTTTAACTGAATAATTCACTTAATATATTTACCGCCTCTGTAAAAGTCAACTCAATAGATTTTTTCCGTAAAATGTGGTTTACCAATTTTTTATGCTCAGCAGTTCCTAATTTGCTTAAAAGAAACCTAACCTTCTTTCCTTCAGACCACGAGTGGCAGTCCTCGTTACATACGTCTGTATATTTTTATAATACTCCGCTAAATTTATTTCTTCATCTGGTCTGTATGTAAATATTTCAGTTGAAATTCGTATTGTATTCTACGGGAAAGAATCATTTTGTAGATTTTTCTCTTTCATCTTCTCAGTTATTTCCAAAATTTTGTTTTGAAACTCCCTATGCATTTGTTCTATTTTTTGTTAGAATTGCATTTGTATATTGAAAGTTTATTCAATGTATTTGCATCTGGAATGTTTTTTGTTGCTCTACAATTTTCGTCTGTTGTTCCGACAGGAACTTATAGAATTCCAGGAATAGACTTTTACATTCTTCCATTTTTGCAAAAAGGTAACACAACGCCTAATACTGAAGAGGTGGGGTGATACGAATTTGCAATTCGTGACATTTAGAGCAAACTGTATCATCGGGAAAAATGTTTCTTTTCTCAGTTGAGATTACGACAGTGTTTTTCTTCACTTAATTGACGTCTTTTCTTGCGAGAAACTTTGCCAGTTTTTTTTTAAGTGAATCCGAGATTTGTCACCAAAATTATTGTAGTGAGCAAATTATTTCTTTCTCCTTATGTTTGCGAATTTCTTCTTCCACATTTGTCTTTTGGCGTGTGAAAACATTTTTTCTTATCTCCTCCACGTGACTTTGATATGTCTGTCGCCAAAATTGTCTTTTGGCGAGTGGAAAAAATTATTTTTATCTCCTCCACGTAAGTTTGATATCTTCGTCGCCAAAATTATCTTATGGCATGTGGGCAAAATTCTTATTATCTCCTCCACGTAAAATAAAAATTCTTATTATCTCCTCCACATAAGATAAAAACTTTAGCAAAAATACAAGCCGTGGAGGATAGTATTTGTGCTAAAGTCGGTCCTAATAGGTTCAACGTACAAAACTTTAGGAACTTGATATAATATGTATTACGCAGTGTATTCTTGCCAGGTCGCTGACTACTTCTTATTCGACTAACAATCGAGTACTATCTTCCAACATCGACTGAACCTCGTTCCTCTTACTATTCCTACTTGAATTAGGTAGGAGAGTCTATTCACTATAGAATAGGTGTGTTTCACCATAACAATTACTAAAACACGGAAAATAGTTCTGACATATAATATTTAGAGATATATTTACTAAATTTACGTAAATATACGAATTATTAACAGGCAATAAAAGCGAAATAAAAGGACTAAACGTAAAGTTCATGTAAATTGGTTATATATATATACATATATAGTCAGACGCAGACAGATCTGTTTCACTGTATCACAGCTCATCAGCACGGTTAGACTCCAATTGCTTTTTAACCCAGGAATAAAATACGACCGAATTGGCGTCAGTCGGCGATTCTACCTCTGAGCTCTGGGCGCTCAGTACAAGGAGGCAGGCTTTTTAGCGTGGATATTATCATTATACCCGCCCAATAGTTGAGACTGTTCTAATTCATTGTTGAATAACGATGCGTAGATGCCATAGTAACTACTGTTTTAAAAGCCTACCATTCTTCCAGAGTGCTTAATCAGGGTGTGAGTGCGTAAATAGTCATCCGCAGACAGATCTGTTTCGCTGTATCAATGCTCATCAATACGGTTAGACTAAGGTTGCTTTTAACCCAGGATTGCAACCCGACATATATATATATATATATATATATATATATATATATATATATATATATATATATTGCTTATCAGTTATCATAGACAATGCCTTGAATAATATAAAATAGCAATCATAAAACCTAACTATTTCACTGAGAATATTTCTTGGTGAACTCAATCTGAAAATGTTGCACTAGTTTTTTTTTTTAAATACATCAACTGTATATCATAAATACATAGTACAATATGAGGGAAATACAATAAAACACTAAGAGGTTTGCTTTAATCAGATACTCAAATAATTTATATTGAAGGAGATTATACTGGATAATATTTTTTCTCCGACATATGTAGTACTGTTGCCATATTTTACTATATGGAATTGTTCTTAATCTAATACTCATTTCCTCTCATACATGTTGCGTGGTAGACAGTATTTTTAACAATATAAACAAGGTCTTTTCCTTACATCTCCTTCTGTTCTTTCTCTATCCAGGACTCCCCTACGAACACAAAATAATTCTATTACCAAAATGTGGATTGGGACTCGTTCCGTGATTTTTTTCTGGACGTCCTTTGAAATTAAGATTTTAGTCTCTCTGTTAACAAATGCGCCTCTCATGTCTCTTCCTGGGTGAAAGCCGGCATTCGAACTAGGAAAGTTAAATTGGCTCTCCTTGGTCACAAAAATCAATTCTGCCAAATGTAGCGGAGTAACACGTCTGATTACAATAGAGGCCTTTTTGTCGCTGCTCCTAATAAATACAAGTTATTGTTTGTTGTTAGAATTTAATAAAGTATAGCATGAAGTATAATAAAGTTGAACGAGTGTGCTGGCAACATCAAATCCATCCTCCTTTAAATCAGTTAGAAATCCTCACACCAAGAGCAGACGAGATTCAATAATATACTCGAAATTCCCTTTTCAAATCAAGACTTGACTCGTTTGAAGTAGTCGATTCCCCACCTAGAACAGACGAGCAACTGAGTAATATATGTATAATCAAGTCTCTTATCTCGGCCATCATTTCTAAATTAAACTTCCACAATGCAAGCGGTGGTGTGGAATCCCAACAATCCTTCTAAAAAATGTCCCACTGAGATAACAATAGTACTCTCCAAACTCTACAACTATTGTCTCTCAGCTTCCTGTTTTTGAACTTGTTGGAAGACTTATTTGCTGTTCCCGTTTTTAAGAAATCTTGTGAACCTTTTGACCACTTTCATATTTACTCTATTAAACTACTACCGTTTTCGGCAAAGTATTCGAAGCGTTATTAATACTGAAGTAGTTAAGGATCTCGTCTCTCATGACATAGTTTCTGAAAAACAATATTATTTAGCATATGTGCCAACGGTCATCACTGAATACGTATACCAGGCTCTTTATAATCTTACCAGAGCTCCATATATGGTACTCGATATTGGGAAAGCGTTTGACAATTTTTAGAAAATTAGCCTTCTGTGCACGTCCTAGGTTTACGGTATTTCTGGCCAGCTGTTTGATTTAGGCCAATCATTCATATAAAATCATGAAATGAAGATTGTTTTCTCTGGAAATATTCAGGATCTTTTCACACGAACGCGGGTGTCCATCAAAGCTCTACCTTAGTTCCTTCATTGTTCTGGTCTTCCACAAGAATATCCCTGATGAAATCAATTCCCAAGTAGTAATCTATGCATATAACATTAATATTCACTTTCGTCTCGATGGGAAATCTTCGAAGTGCTTGCAAAGCAAAGCTGTCTGCTGTTTCTGAAACGGATCACCAATCAGTGATTAACTAGCGTATGAAATGTTTTGAAAATTTGTATGTCTCCAAAAAAAAAAACTGTTATTCTTTAAGCAATATAGACAAACTATATTGCCCGCCACTAGCAGAAATGTTAGTGTTTTGCTGAGCAACACGTCGTACGTCCTTGGTCCCATTTAAATCACCTGAAGTAGAATGATTACATTGAATTTATAGCTGCATCTACTGCTAGAAACTTTGAGTCACTGTTTCGGGCCTGAAAGTTATTCTCGTTAGAATGAATCTAGCACATTTATAAATCTTTCATTCGTCCTTTGCATTGACAACCTTTGCCATAACTGGTTGACTGCTCCTACTATTCATCTCAAAGTTCTTGACAAGATCCAAATTGGGATCAGCAATGAAATCAATCGTGATGTGACACAACGACTTCAATCATTTTCTCACTAATGAGACGTGATTCCTTCTGTCTGTTTAAGAAATATTTTCATGGCGACTGATTCGAGGAGTTTATTTTACCTCGTGCCTCGACCACGTGAATTTAAGCGTGTTACTAGATTGGCATTAATGTACAACATTTTTAACTTTGAAGCAGTTAAAATTAACTGCAATTTCTACTCCAACAGTTTTGTTTCTCACACTTCACTCCTTTGGCACTCTCTCCCGTTTACTTTTACCTTGATAGCTACAAACTCCGAAAACTCAGCATCATTTGTCATCTTCGATCTTTTTAATTCATGTTCATCTTTTATCATTTAAAACAACCTTTAAACAAACGTTTCTCATTGTAATTCCCAGCTTACTTGGCTTGAAATATTTGACAAGAATTTTAGTAATATTCACATACACACCTTCTGAAATAATGGTATAAATATAATTTTTCATACTCACATGGATATTTAAAATATGTCTGGCAATGATTACTTTGTTCTTTCTTAGCTATAGACAGGGGACACTACACTAACAACGAAATAGATAACTATAAAAACAGCGTCTCTCACAATTTCGAACTTTGGCAGGAATAAAGCGCAAAAATGTTTCTTGCAAATGGTATCGTTGAATTTACTGTTCCGTTCGAAACATTTTTTCAATGATCGTCTAATTTTTTAAAACATATTTAAATATTAAAACATTAAATAATATTCGTACAAAGCAAATTTATAGAAAATATAACGATTTTTTCTGGAAAATAGGTTTTTTAAGTCTCCTACCTCACCTTTATTTTTACTGGGGAATGAGATTTTCATCTTAATCATTTGCTTTAAGCAAGGTCATAAATCAGTATATTTAGCGTGTCAGAATTTGCTCTTCTGGTTTTCATAACATTTAGTTAGTTTAATTTTTTTAAAGATTATAATTTTTAGTAACGTTCTTAATGTGATATTCTGCAGAACCAGACCAGGAAATTTTATGAAGTACGATCATCACTAAGGTCATCAATGTTCATTATCCTGAAGCCATCTTGAATCATTAATCTCAGAAAAAGGTTTTATGCAGCAGATAATTTATACATTTCTGAATGATGAGTATGCCACGTATGTACTACATACGGAGATTATGACATGACAAAACTAAGTAAAAAAATAATTTGGCAGATTTAGTATAAGATTTGGATTTCGTACCATCTTTCACTTCTAGATAAAACGATTCATATTACAGTAAATTTTATTTTCAATATTTTGTGTGAATTATTATGTAACTCTGTCTGTCTGTCTACCTGTACATCTGTATCTCTATCTATGTCTCTATCTAAACCACATACATTCATACTAACGTACTTGATACACATAGAGATATTTTTATGTTATTAGTACTAAATTATGCTATGCTTTAATCTTGTTTCTGTTTCTCTTCCGTCAATTTCCTTGGTTTCTTTTTGTAGTACATTAAACATAATCCCGTTGAATATTAGAATAAAAATATCTCGAAATGCAGTAATTAAAATATCCATCAGTTATTTATAAATGCATGAAATATAACTGCTTATTTTATCAGTAGATTCTATAGTTATTGAATCATTTACATACATACATAACTAGGTTTTGACTGATATGTATAGATCTGTGCATGTGACACTCCCATTCATACTTTTACAATTATATGGTAAATATCCTATATCATCCAACAACTAACTAAAACACACAAAGTAAAATTGCACACCCACAAAATCGTTTCCAAACGACTAAAAGCATTTTTGAAAAATAACAAAAAAACAACTGTAACAGGCAAAGTAAAACTACACAGCGGCAAAAGTGAATTCAAGCGTGTAAAAACATTTTGGAAAAACCAGACTAAGCAAAATTCACTAGTCAGTGTGAAAAGCAAAATTCAGGATCCTGATTGGATTAGAAATAGAAAATTCATATATGACGTATTTTTCACACCAAGAATCAAAAGTGCTCGCTGTAGCCGGTCACATGATCAGATTCACTACTCAAGGACATTCCGTGACCAGTCAAAGTTAGTCAGAACTGAACCGGTATCAGATAGAATCACACAATGTAAGGAAGAACATTAAACTGACTCGGTCACGTCCCATCGATCTCATCTTCTAACTTACTTTTCTTTTTTACAATCCACGAAACCCGGACGTAAGGGCGCGTCATAGATTCATTCGACCTGTTCTTTCAATCTCCATTTTCACTCCACGCCGACAAAGAGACAACATCAAAACGACAACAGGACGCTCTAAGTTCAGTTTTTTATTTGTTTAAACTTCTCTCTCACTCTGGCGTCAACCTACCAAAACGAAGAAGGAACATATGACTTTACATTCTGCTACTATTAAAACATGAAATCTAAATTTCTGTCGATAACTAGTATAATTACATTTCTCTTTTACCAATTTTAACTACAAAAACATGCATTTTCTTTATGAACATTTTCTTCTCACAAATAATATATAGTATCCAGTTCTATTAACAAAATTCCAGTTATTTTTTCAAACTGATAAAATTTTTAAATGCGGATATTGTCGGCTATGTTTGAATTTGGCATTGTACCACACACTGCACACTGGCCGACACCGCAACACACTGAAGCTCTAATATACGAATATAAACAAACTTGACTGAATCACAATCTTAACATTTTTATAACGCCATAGTCACAGTTTTGTGTGTTTGCGTGTGTGTATGTGTGTGTAAGAGAGCATGGGTTGACAGTTCTCCGAGGTTATGTTGGCATCCTCAAATGTGTACTTATACATTATGCATCCCCGGCTTCAGTAATGCAAGCGGAAAATTGCATTGACGCGAAGAATTGACTGATGTTGTACAGCAATTCATGATGTTCTATGCAGGTAATATTTTGCTACAAGTACGAATTTATGAGATCAGCATCACCCAAGTGGAAGGTCCTTTCCAATGAGATATCCTGTCTGATTATCCTGTCTAAATTATCCTCTCTGTATACTTCGATCTGTTATTCCACTTTTTATTTAAGGACAAATGCTAATTGACATGCACTGATAAATTGAATACTCTCCCTTACTGCTTAATAACTTAATGGAGACGAATCAGCGTATGGGTTAATATGTTATTCTTTTTTCAAATAACGATATCTATTTTATATATTAAGTGCGATATTAAGGTAAAATGTATGATAAAGTGGCAAATAGATTTCATGGGACCTTTTGCTCCTAATATAAATTAATTTGTTATTTTGGTGCAAACGCATGGGCACGAACGATGGATGCTGATAATTTAAAATTATATATATATACTTTATGAATTATATTTTAGAACATATATATATATATATATATATATATATATATATCCACTACAAAGGTACATTTGTTTCGAGATTGAAAATTTTCTAAAAACTTAAAAATTCTATACCTCTTACATTAAATTTTACCGCAAACGGTGATCTAGTTAAAATTTGAAATTTAGCAGAAAAAAAGTCGGTTTCCAAACAGTGATCTAATTATAAATGACAAAATTTAATAGGCAGAATCTATTTCATGAATCCAAAATTAATATTAAATATTCAAATTTACATAAATTATATAGACTCTGCTTAAATACAAAAATATTCTGTACAAAATAAGCATCCCACCGCTTACCGGCTCTTCCAAGAAATCCAAAGGATATAGTTTACTCACAAGATAATAAAAAGTTACATTCTAACTGCTCATGTTAAATCTGTCTAGATATCAAAGACTCTAATTAATCAACCATTTTAACTACCCACACCACTTTCTTCAAAATTCCAACGGTCAATACACGTGACTTGTTCCCCTATCACTAACCCCACCAACAGGCCAAACACAACTGACCAAATATAAGAAAAGCGGCTGTCCATTCTTATACATACCGCCTGATGAGACATTGAAGTTTCAATGTCGAAACAAATGTACCTTTGTAGTGGATATATATATATATATATATATATATATATATATATATATGTACATATTCTAAAATATAATTCATAAAAAATATTCACAGCTCTATATATTATATATCCAGCACTGTTTAAAATTAATGTTTTGGACGTTGTAAAAATTCTTTCTTCCTTTTGTATTCACTCGGATATATATATATATATATATATATATATATATATATATATATATATAAAGCAGAATCCTTGGTACTAGCTAAGATAAATTCCACAGGAGATTAAATCTAATGAGAACTCAATGTTAAGATTTAACAGCGTATTATAATAAAGAACATAAGTTGGAGGTTTTTATAAACCCACTGGTAATATTATATTTCTAGGCTGATATAGACAACAATTCAGAAAAAATTAATGCAAAAATGAATGCGTCAAGATGGCAAAAACATTAAATATTATATATGGCTTAAGATTATCCAGTTTGGTATGAGTAGCGGTCTATAAGAGCCGCGAAATATAATATTAAAAATAGAATGATAAAAGCATGCAACGTATGTTCTTTATATATATATATATATATATATATATATATATATATACATTCTTCATTTGTAAATAAGTTATTACGAAACCTAGATTCCTACCATGTAGTGTCTTCAGACGATAGGCTGAAGACGCCACATGGTAGAAACGTAGGTCGCACAATAACTGGTTTAAAAATGAAGAAAATTCAAAAATTCTACAATATAAATATATTGAGTAGTTTTTAATAGAAATGTGCACTGGTCTAATTTTATTATTACCAAAATCTAGTAATCAATCAATCAATCAATCAATCAATCATTCAATCAATCAATCAATCAATATATATATATATATATATATATATATATATAAAGTTTAGCCGATTCAATCAGATGTTTTTGTTTCCATGATTATTAATATTAGATATCCCACACCGGGACAATAGAACATCTGCCAAAATTACTTCATTTCTGGCAGGTTATCTATTATCATAGTGTTAGATATCTAACTGGAAAAGGTTACGTAGTCAGAAAAAATACTCTTAATGAAATTAGTGAGATTATATATAAATATATATTACAATGGGTAAATTTTCGTCATTTCATTTTAATAATTTTGCATATGCACGTACTTTCATTTAATTTTTTCAACAACACTTTATAGCCGCGTCATTTGGACAATGTCTGTTACAAAAAGTGCTCTATGTCGCAATACACTGAGCCACAAACTTGGAAATTACATGCTATAATGCTTTGCCTTCGCGTCGGAAATGCATTCTGAGCGTTTGTGTGTCAACTTTACTAGAGCTCAGAGAACAGTGCTGAATGAATCTAATGGTGAATGTCGGAAAACTCACTCCCGAATTTGTTCCTTGAGAAGATAACGCTGCCCTGAGTAAAGAAGGTTGCTGCTGTACGACTGTATATATATCAACAGGACGCTGCACATGCCACAAACGCAAAAGAAACTAGACATTCGGCTGTCAGACAGTTTGTGAAACCATATCATTCATTATATCTGTCAAAATAACTCCCCAGATTGCAACAACCTTGCATAATATATGTGGGATCTAGAACACTTTGTAAAACCAAATATAAACGAAAGGCAGAGTTTATGACAGCATTTACCAAGATAAACATGGAAATCTTTCAGAGGAGAATGCAGGAGATTCCAAAGTTGTCTGAATGCCGTGATTGAAGTATATAGTGATACTATTAAAAAAAATCACTCCTTAATATTTTAATATATTCTTGTGTCATTTTCGAAAGTAAATGTGTTAAAATGAAATGTCAGTCGTATATATTTTGTACAAATTATATGAACGTTAATACATCTCATTCTGCATATATCTGGATCTATATCTGAGTCACGGTTTTTATTTCACTCTTGTTTGAGGAACCCCTTCCTGGATGACTCCGAACGTTTTCGTGTCGGTCATTTGAAGGGATGTGTCGTACTCGTCACGCTTATAGATGCATTTTGGAGAAAGGTTTTAAACCATAGCTGGTTGCTTATGTAGTTATCCATTGGCTCGTAGGAGTTCTTCCGCTATTTGACAAGTCATGTTATTAATCCTGCAGGGTGCAGGTTCAGTTGCCGACGATCTGACACGTAACATACACACAGAAACACAAGCACACACACACACACACACACACACACACACACACACACACACACACACACACATATATATATATATATATATATATATATATAATGCTAATGTATTAACTGTTCTATATCCAGGGGAACAGATTAAAAATAACCTGACAGCATCATGCAAGTGTATGACAAAGAACAGACAGCAGTCTCGTTCTTTTTAAACTATGCGAAGGGGTTATCATAAATATGCCAAAGGTTCTGTGGTTCATATAAAATCAGGACTATCTTCAAAAGTGGTTCAACATTTCGTCGATACGTCTTCCGAGTAAGACGTCCTGTATATTAGAACCTGATTAAGGACTGTGTACACGCTATCCCATGCAGCTGTGACGAGACATATAAATGATAAACAGCTTCACTATTATGATATTACTTTATAACACCGCAAAGCAGAATAACGAAGTGAAAGAGAAAAAGAAAGTTTAGCTGATCACATTTGGAAAGAAAATGAGTGTCACCTCTCAAACGAAGTTGAAAATATACATAGATAACCAGTGGTAAATTCAAAAGAATAAGGAATGTTTACATGTGCTAGGCCAAAAATTTTCTAATTCGTTGGCCATAGAAATAAATACAATAGAGAAAAAAAGTATTACGGAGTTTTACAAAAAACGAATAATAAACAACAAAATTGTAATATTCTTTTAATCTTTTAACCCCAAGCAAGGCGCTACCGCCACTGATGCCTAGAGTGCTACATAAAATTAAAGGCTTAGACAGGAGGAGAGTGAAGAAAAAGACGAACCAGTTACAGAGAGTTTCAGAGAAAGGGCACAAGAATGATAGCAACACAAGTGTGAAGACAGCTGTGAAGTTAAAGAGAAAGAAAAAGAACAAGTTATACGGGAGAATATAGAAAGAACTGGAGTCAAGTGGATAAGTGATGGGGATTGACGTTGCATTTAAATTCTTGGAGATTGTAGCCATGAAGAAAGCAAGTATACAGAAGGGAGTTCCACAGACGGGAAGTGCCAGAAAATAAATTGAGAGAGTAGCATTGTCAGCTGCATTTGGTTGATCTACCTATAAATAGGTGGGTCCTTTTTGACAGTCTAGTTGCACGAGTATATTCCTGTGGTGGAAGCACCAGTGACTTAAGTTCATCGGATCAGAAGCCATGAAAATATTTGTAGAAAAGACGAAGGGAAGTCAACGAGATGTAGCAAAAATGGTTTCTGAAAGATTAGGTTTTATATATCCCAAACATTCATACACTGATGTCCTCAAGGACACATAACCCAGTGGATAAGGCGTTTGTTGAATCCAGTAACTTGTCCCCAAAATTTGTGATTTAATTTTCAAAAAGTGTTATAAATTATACAAAGATCTTAAGAGTTGAGTGAAAATTAGTGATACTGAAACATCAGGAAGATCATGGCTAACCCGGTGAAAGAAATAATGGGTTTAGTTTAAAATGCCATATGTGCCTGAGAATACAACTGCCTAAACGTCGTTATTAAAGCAAAAAGTTTAAAAAAGATTTAAACAACAGTTAGGCCAATGTAAATAGTGCAAATAATTACAATACCTCATCTCAGAAACATCAACATATATATTAAATTCAATTTAAAATCCCCAGTATCTCTCGTTCGTTCGTATGTATAGTCGCAGCAATATAAAAGATTATGACAATGACGTCCTAAATTATTAAAGGCATCTCACTAAATTCTTTACCATTTCGTCATAAATTTTTACCTGAATGTTATATCAATCAAAAATTCATTTCATTCGAAATGACATTTACGTTTTGTGTGCACACTTTATCTTATTTTCATAATACAATGCCTCATACTTGCGATGCGTCTGAATTCCACGTCTTTCTGCCAGAGTAAAAATATAATACAATGCTTAGCAGGATTCTTTGAACTTATGTTAAATGTTTGCTTTCTTCTACCAAATCTAATCTGTATTGCCAAAGAAAAGTAGTCAATATTTAGTTTTTCCTACAAAGATTCTGGTAGAGTTTTTCGATCCCAACTGTGTGTATAAAATTCTGCGGTATTGGAATAGACTGATTAGAATATGACCAAAAAAATGGGGCACCGCTGACATATTTGGGCTAAAGCTGCCTGTTTCTCACTTTCCAGCCTTGATAATACTAAATACCATTTATGTGAGTTTTTTTGCAAAATGATATATTTTCTAAATTGTAACCTCTCAAATACATATCTTTACAAGCATGCCCCTATTCCGTCGCTATTCTTATGGATACGGCTTCAATAAGTTCCGTTCTTAATTTTCAAAAGTTCAGGTATTCAGAGACAAGAAATGCCATGAATGAAACTTTTTTCCTTCCATTTATAATTCTAATGAGAACGTTCCCAATAAGAAAGCTTTTCCCAAGAACTAATACTTTGAGAATCCTGCGAGGAAATTTCCATCAACACTACATTAATAATCATAACAAAATTTTAATTTCCTACCACCTTCATTTTCATTTATATTCAATAGAATTTTAACTCTTTAAAGTTTATTTTCATATATACAGTGTTATTTCTTGTGAACTTTAAAATAATAATAACACTCATATACGATAGTTTATTAGAATAGGTGATTAGCCTTCTGTGTTTCATGAAAGTTTCTGACTAAAATGTTTAACTTTGGTGTTTCACTGTCAGGTTAACAGGTTTTGAATGACTGATATGTGATTAGTAGTATGGATTGTTTACTAATATGAGATTTTCTTTTATCATTTTACTCAAAAAGATGTGATATAGCCAGTAAAACGCAAAGGTCACTAGGAGTCAAAGCGAATGAAATAACTTTACTGAGAATAGTGTAAATTTAAAAACATGATTAAGGAAAACGGAAGATGGTGTTTGGTGTCATACTTAAATCGTTGAAGTTTGTAGATGGAATTAAAAAAAGAAATCGAAAAGAAATAGTGTCAGGAAATAAATTCTTAAAATAAAACCTATGGTGCATCAAGGTAATTTAACTTTAAAACGACAAGATTTGGTTGCCAGTCAAATTTAAATTAAAGGAGGAAAATGAACAGAACATTTGCCACAAAAATATTTTTAGAAAAGATTGCGAGAATCTCCTTTGTCCGTAAGAAAGGATCTGAAGTCGAGATGCCAAGTCAGGGTCGATTACATAGAGATAAAATATGCAACGTGTATGAGGTGGGAAATGATCATCGTCTAGTTTAGTATTTATTACTACTTGATTTGTATATAGTCTAGATTTTTAGTGTGGAGAATCGCATTGTCAAGGTAAGTTGTCATTATTATATAAAATCAAATCGACATTATTATATTCTTAAGAATAGATCAGCATTATTATCAGATGAAAACAAAAATCAAATCGACATTATTATATTCTTAAGAATAGATCAGCATTATTATCAGATGAAAACAAAATTACTTAATTATTACGCCAGAAGTCCAAAATTTTGTTTCATCCTTCACCTCAATCGTGTATTTAATAAATTCATATTAATAATTTTATGCTAAAAAATATATATTATGTATGTTTAATAATTGTTATCAAATTGCAGAAATATGTTGTCCTGTAAATTTAACAACTTTTAGGATATATAGTTTGTAATATTTTTCTTTACCGGATAATTTCAATCAAAAGAAATGTCATTAAATAGAAAGTTAGCTCTTTATTTTTATATATTTTTTTTTATTCAGATCAAATGTATTAACTTCATATACTTGACTCTACAGAATATCTTTCTCGTTTTCGTGTCGCCAGGACTCTTTATTTAATGCACGAGTTTATTTTTCCTCCTGTGTTCTCATTGATATGTTTTTTTTATCACTTTTGTTTCATTTCCTCGTCTAATCATTTTCCATCTTATTTTCTTACTTTGCCTTTTTCTTATCCTGCAAAGTCTACTTTACGTGTTTACTCTCTTTTTTTCTTGTCGATGACTCAATGATATGAATGATTACCCAGAATTCTTCTCACATTCTATTGTCGCTTGCTTTTCTAAATGTAATTTCAATTTGTATATAACACTCGCTTGTATTTTACCACTGCTGTCAGCAACTTTTCAATTTTTGCGCCTGTCATCGTTTAATTTGTATTACATTAATCTTTTAATCCGTTATAACATTATTAGATTTTTTAAAAATTTATTTTTATTTTGACGTTGATTAATTATGCTTTTATTTTCCCCTCGTTTTTTTTCCATTCCCATTTATTTTTCAATCCCACTCTTTCTGGAATGTAATTTTCGATTTCTTTACTCATATTTCTATCATTAAAATCCAGAGCTTCAAGCAAATAAAATCAACATTTTTCTTAGCTATTTTGTTTGATTCGTTTTTATTATTTTAATAACAAAATCGAGCTCTGAGGCGCTATTATTACTTTATGTTATATTTGGTAGTTTGATTCAAAATTAATTTTTTTAAAGGTCTTCATAAAACGTTCACATCTTAAATTTATCTTTACTTTCTAACAAACTATGAACGCAATTAAAGCAATAAACTGATTTATTTTTAACTTTATTTATTTATTTTTCATAATCAGTTTGCCGGGCAGCATCATGATGTCTTTGTCTAACACGCTGAAACAGCAATTTGCTAGGATAGTGATTTCAATTCACCCGAGATTCATACGATTGCGATCTTTTGCCGGGCCAAACTACTTTATGAAATTAATGAGAAGGTAATATTAATGTCGTTTACAGGGTGCGATAGAAAAAATATTTTTTGAAAATCAAACAAAACTAAAAATAACACTAATATCTCATTTTAACACATATATTTACAAGATTACACAAAAATAAATTGAAACACTAAAGATTAAATATATTCAATAAAATAATCATTGACTTCAACCTCAGTTTTCAGACGATTTCGCAATCTCCTGCAATTCTTCTGGACGCTTGTCTTATTTAAATTGATGAATGTTGCAATTATCCTTGCCTTCAGTTTACCTATTGTGTTACATTGAACGTTCGCGCAATCGCACGCAATAATAAGGAGTATTAAGTGGATAGATGCAAGAAGTAGTCGCATAAAGTCTCTGACATCCGTAACCGGGTTCTTCTGCTTGTTTGACTTGATGCAAAGACTTGTTACCAGACATAAAGTTCTTCAGTAAACCCTTTCATGAGCAGCATGATATCCTCAAATTTCGTGATTTAGTCCTCCTTTTTGTGACTGAGTTCCCACTCACAAATTTGGATGTTTGTTCTCATCAGGAAAATTAAAATGAATTTTTCGATTAGCCGTAACTTCGTAATCATTATTAGCCACAACCTGCCCTTTTCGAATATTCTACACTGTCACCTACACACTCCGAAATGGCAATCAGTTTACATTGCTGTGAAGCAAAAGATCTCATGAATTACTTATAGTAAAGGAGCCGGCTCAAACAATCGTATGAATACCGACAAAACTATTAAGACGTATATAGGTTAGGCAAACAGTGAGAACAATCTTTCGTGCAGAAAAAATATATTTGTGTGCAGATAACCGTAAGTATAACACTTTAATAAAAAAAAATGTGCGAAAAAGAATTATAACATGTTAATTAATAATTAAATGTGTCTCCCACAATGCTCTATGAAAGTAAGAATTGTGTATTCTATGATTGGTGTTGATATCATAAAAACGAATATGTCGGGAATCAAATTAATCTTCTTTATGTTCCGCTACAAAATGCGCATTACCTTCCATACATTCTTATTTCTACAAAAGATGTAAATGAAAGCGTTGGTATAAACTGGTCACGGTAAAGCAGATTGAGTACTCATCGGAAAATATGCAGTAAAACGAATGAATTTGGTATGTGATTCCTATATATGGTCAGCCTTTGAGATTTAATAAAGAAAAATCCAGCCGGCGGTCGAGAGCGAGCGAAAATTTACTCGCCCCTAAATCATTTTATTCGACTGACTCCATTTTCTTCATATTCGCTTTACGTAAACATAGCATGAATCGCTAAAGGAAAACAAAAAATGAAATTTTAATTAAAATTTTGAACGAGTTAGAAAGGATTTAATTTTTTTTTAATAATACCCCCAAAATTTGTTTTTCCTCTTAATAATAACATAAATTTTTTATGATAAAACTTTTTTATTAAGTTTGAGCACTTTCAATATCATGATATATTGTTTTTTTGGTTTTTTTGCTACTTAGTGGAGGTACCTAAATTCGTAAGTTCTTTCTTTTGTTTGTCTGCAATCTCCTTTACATAGATGATAAAAAGCATATGTGATTTTCTCAAAGATTTTCTATTAAAAAATTACTTACTTCTATAAATTGTTTTTCTGATCGAGGTTGAAAGAATTGTGCGAATTTGTTTTTCTTTCTTTCAAGTATTCGTTTTTACTTTTCGTAAGCGAAGAGGAAATATAGGATAATATTTTTCGGAATGAGTTTCTAAAACTCTGGGTGACAAATATATTTTAGCTCCACTCTGGAAGAGTTAATTAAACGACTGTTTTCACTGATCGGGACGATAAAAGCCAAGAAATTAATAATGTCATTGTAGGTCATTCTAAGCAACTTCAATGGCATACTTTTGGTTTGTAAAAGAATCAGGTTTCCTTTTTCTATATTTGAGGAGACATGTTTCATTGCGAGATTTTTAATCGAACGCGGGCGAGTAAAGAAATAAATTTTAATCAAATTTTTAATTTACTGAGTCAATCGAGCGAGTGAAACCTCACAGGCTGTATGGTTGGTGGAAATAAAGGAATCTACCACAGTAGGTAAAAGAAATCGTTCATTTTGATATTCTCCAATCCTTAGCTGGATCGACAAGCACATGATGAAGGCGCGAAGACACAACGACAGAAACATTATGATCACAATAATGATGAAGACATGTCAGAATGTAAACAATGTAGTATTTCATTCTGACCTCTCATTTAATATTATTTATATCATGTTGAAAATAATTGTGTCTTATACAATAATAGATCGGCTACATTTAAGTGCCATTGATGCTTTATTATATCTAAATACCGGAAATGTTGTATTTATAGTTTTATCATGAATGAAACTGCTTTTCCCTGGAATTTTGAACACCGCTCTCATATTAATCTGTATATCAAGTTCTGTAATGGAATCAAAATTCTCCAGAGTATATGGATTATATTTAGCGATGTTACGTGGGTTGAACTACAAACATGCAAGCAGAGAATGCAATTTAAACGAATACCTATATTGTAATAAAGCTGTTACGTTGTTATAAAAACCAGCGACCACCTGCTACGCAAAGAGTGTGGCATGTTGAACGAATAAATGTTGTGTCGACAAGAATACAAACTCTATAAACAAAGCTAAAGTTCGGAGTAATTGTATAGAGAAGTAAGACAGACTGAAAATTCTTATCATTTGAAGATTGCATTTAATTGTAGATGCAATCGATTAAAGTTTGAATTTATTACGTAAATATAAGAAAAGTGGAAGATGAAAGATGTTGAGTAAAACGGTAGACGGATAGCAGTTATATTGGAATGATATAAATTTACATTACGTGCAAGAAAGTATTAATACAGAAGAAAAAAATCAAGAAGAAATACATAAAAAATATGACGCAGTTACACGTAAATATTAGAAAAATGCTGTTTTTAAGAAAAAACGAAAAAATAAACACAGTGAGTGAAATTTGAAGAAAAATCACAAAAGAATTAATATTTCAAATGATAATTCATTATTTGTCTATATTTCTGAAGGTAGTATTTACACTATTTACATATTTCGGAGTATTTTTCTCATTTTTATTTCCATTTGTACAAAGCTTCGGCAGTTGTACTCAATAGCTTTCTTAAGGTATTAGGAATTTCAAATCAAACCATTTATTCTCATTTTTTTTTGTGCGAAGCCTCTTTGGTAGTCATGAGTTATCTTCCTCTAACCTGACTCTAAGTTACTGCTGTAGCCTCAATTTGGGTCAATTCACAGGAACTAACCAACGTCTATATCTATTTGGTAATGTGTCCTTAAGAATAAGAAAAACTGATTTTCTGGTAATTATATTCAGTAACCATTTAAAATAACAGGCTACATCAGTACTGAACCAGTAACTTAGAATCGGGTTAGAGGGAGATAACTCATGGCTACCAAAGATGCTTTGCACAAAGGAATGAGAATTATATAACACAGTGATCGTAATAGAGGGTTCGTTTCGCAATTTTTAGCACCTAAAGAAAGCCGGAGAGTACAACGACCGAAACGTTTTCCAAATGGCAACAAAGATGAAGACAATAGTGCTTGAAACGAAATGAAATACAAAGAAAAGCGACAAGAAAAAGAAAAAATAATGAAAGGCAACAATATGAGGGAATAGAATGCTTATAAAATAAAGAAAACTAAAGAAAAACGAATCGGTCGTCTATACCTGATTGGAATTTCGAACCCATCCACTTATTTAGAACAGTAAGATACACTTTTTACGTTCTGTCAGATGTCATAGTTATCACCGTTTAACTCAAATCTCTATGCTATTAGTTTACCACTACTGTAACCAGTATTGGACACACAACACTTTGAGTCAAATCTCTGGATTTAAACAAAGCGTTTATCCATTGAGAACAACTGTCCGAAAAATGTAAATAATTTAAATACCACCTAAATTCGGAAGTATAGATAAATATAGAAAAAACAAATGTTTGATTCGTCTCCAGGAAAGATGATGTCCACCTTAAACAAATTCACTCTATTTACACTTTCTTCTCTGATGCTGTTTCACATCCACTCAAATATTGCAAATCGAAATAGCGACTGAGAACATATTACCAAAGCAGGTTTTGGTGATACGAGGCTTCTAGGACAGAATGCTTGCAGTAAAGTCAATCATCAGCACCATCATCATGAAGGAAGCAATTCACAAAAATATTTATATTCTTGGATGCAAGAGAAAAATATCAACAATGCATAACTATATGACTTTCAGCACAAATATTTGAATTTATGTGACCATTAATATCTGAAAGTATGTGACCATTAATATCTGAATGCATGTGACCATTAATATCTCAATATACATGGCTATTAATATATTAATATGTGGCTATGAAATAGTTGATGTTGATGAAGATAAAACAAAATAGTATTAAATACAGTAAAAATATATATATGGTTGAACTGTAATAAATATATCAAGATAGATATAAAAAAAAGCATGTAAATGAAAAGAATGTTTCCCAAATAAGAGATACACAGATATTAGATAGGATAAAGAATAACAATATCCAGAGAAGTGTAAGAAAAGTAGGAAACTATGGGAATAATAAGAGATCCTCTTAATAAATGTCTATGCTAAAGAAGTCAACGGTGAAAGAAAAATGAAACCAGAAATGAAATAAGAAAGAAATAAAAGTAAAATCCTAAAGCAATTCATAGTGAACAACGACATAAAACCATTTAAAATGGCATTGAATATGGATATTTTGTTGATGGTGAGGTAATCTAGTCCATTCTTGTCTGAACCCACCATCAGAAGTCACCGGCGCATTTTGTGTGGCCTTGGGCAAGGAAGCGAATGGGGCAAGTCATCGATGGGCGATGGATTAGAGAGAAAAGCCGAAAGGAATAGTCTTCAAGTAGACAGGAGCCACGCTTACTGGCTCTGACTTAATGTCAAGATTGTGCTTTGGGCCCCGGGCAAATGGGTCCGACCGGATATGAGGCGATAGAATAGGAAATACTTTAGTTGTGTCGGTACACAAACGAAAACATTAGGCACTCAAAGAAGACATGTATACCTCCAAATATATACGCATATATTAAAAGACACTCCTGGGTTTATGTCGGCAAAAGTTTTTAAAATACTCTCCTAGGTGTGCATAAGAAGGCATATTTTCGCAATTAAATTGTTACCCGTATAAAAATTTTTCTTCAAGAATTGAATAAAATAATCGTAATTATTTTAACATAAGCTCTACATTATATGCATCTTTTAGGATATATCTACAAATATATCTAATCTAAACTTATTTATAATTGGAATTTTGTCTGTGTGTGTATGTGTGTATATCTGTGTGTGTGTCCGTTACCTGTAGACTCCGAAACGGCTAAACCGATTTTCTTGAAAATTTACACATTTGTACTATAAGCGTCTGCGAGTGTTCTTAGCTAGGTTTTGTGTCGAGGTACCCCAGATAAATATCGAAAATAGATAATCGAAAAAAACGGGTTATAGAAGGAGCTGTCAGATTTTAATCAAATTTGATACACTCATAGACAAAGACACAAGAAATGATATTCAGAAGTCTCGAGGTTGCAGTTCTTACAATTGTGCAGAGAATCGATCATATAAATATATAAAAGGCAAGATGTTTGTGTGTGGGTCTGATTATCTGCTTGTATGTCTGTAATTTTTTCAGCCCTTTTATTTTAGTTTTTGTTTCGGGTTTGGCTATAAATATATATAATTGTAGTTCTTAGTCTCAGCCATGATACCATTTACTCAGAGGATGTAATTAGCCTTAAAATTTCAGTTTACGACGAAAAAAACTTATTTGATATCGATAACGGAATATCAAAATTTGACTTTCATTCATTTTTCTTTCAGTCTACGGTTTCGCTTTGACTGGCAACACTATTGCATTTTAGTCTTTCGTGTCAACATCTAAAAAATCTGAGCTGCAGGACCATGGATTAGTTTTAAAGCTTTCATTACACCCGAGCAACATATATTGAACAATATATATTGTAGTTTTGTGTATATATATATATATATATATATATATATATATATATATATATATATATACACATTATTATTATTATTATTATTATTATTATTATTAGACGCGCAGCAATATATGTGCATGTGTTTATGTGTGTGAGCGAGAATAAAATTAAAATGAAGTCTAATTCTTGTAATGCATTGTTTTCACTTTTTCCTTTACATTCTCTAGGAGGTCTTATATTTTTCCTTTCCGTGTCTGCTCTCAACACTGCATCATCTGCGTACCTTATGTTGTTCAGATTGTAGCCCCCGATGGCGAATCCTTGCATAACTGCTACAGTCCTAATAATAGTCCCACTCTTACGCCCCTTTATAATTTTGTATATCTTCTGAATTCGTTTCCTGTCCCTATGCAGGCAGTTTGCTGCCATTAGAAATTATTGATTACTCTTACATATTTATCAAATATGTAGAGGTTTCCTAGCATTTCTATCAATTTTTGTGGCGTACTTTGGCCAACGCCTTCGCATAATCGATAACAAATTCACTTTTTCATTTGAATTGCTTTCTGATATCATCGTAATAATAAATATGATGTCCTTGTTCCAGTGTTTTTGAAAAATCCTCACATTTCTTGTTCTTTCTCTGGCCTGATTCTGCTTCTCGCTCTATTCATCAGGATTCAGACGATGTGTTTTGTAATGTGACTCATCAAACTGATTGTTCGGTAGAGTTTACACCACTTTGCGCCTGACTTCTTTGGTAGTAATATGATAATTGACCTGCTTACGTCGTCCGATATTGCACCACTGTTATGAATTTCGTTTATTATTTCTGTGATTTTTTCTACACTGAATTCGTACAGGTTTGTCATCATCTTTATTACAATGCCGTCTGGTCCAGCTACTTTGCTTCTATTTAGTTTGGCCGGTGCAGTTTCTAATTCGGACTTTAATATTTTCCGTCCGTCTTCAACTTTGTGTATTGTCAGTTTAATCTCTCTTGTAGAAAAGTTCTCTTATATATTCTTCTCATCGCTGGAGTATTTTCTCTTTCTCCAATATTATCTTTCCATCTTTAGATTTTATACATCCACTTGAGGAGCAAGTTTTTTGTCATTTCAGTTCTCTTATGTTTTTATGAATTGTCGGCTTTATTTGTACTGCTTATCCACTTTTCTTCTGCACATTTATTGTTGAGTCATTCCTTTTTAGTTTATATGCATTTGATCCTTATTTCCTTGTGAAGTTTCATGAATTCCGTTCTACGTATTGGCATCATTTTCTCTCTCCTTTACATCATGTCAAGAATTTCTTCAGTGATCGACTAGTTTTTCTCTTTGTTCGTTGCGGATTTCTAATCCAATGTTGCCGGTCGTCTCCCCTTTCCTTTTTTTACCTACCTTGGTATTCAAGTCTCACATTATGATTATAACTTCTTAGGTTTTACATTGAGCATCGGCATTGTTCGGTATGGCGTTCACATTAATTACATCTTTTTTAAAGGGTGTTTTCTTTGCTTACGTTCCTTCTTTCTTTAAACAGAAGCAGTTTTCATACATACATATCACATATATCTTTACATACCATGACAAACATGAAAACCTGTTTACATGCAGGTATTACAGAGATGAATGTAAATAGTTCTAGGTGGTAAAATTATATTGTGGTATATACCAGAATTTTCGGTGCCATATCCAAGTCTGCTGAAATAACGTATAAATTATAAGATATCACTAAAATAGATTCTGAATTTCAGTACATTAATATGAAAATAATATTTTGTCCGAAACTTTTCAAAATAATATAGATATTTTCTGTTTGTATCTTTAAAGCAAATAGAGAAAAAGAGGGAAAACAATAGCATGTATGAAAATATACGTCCAGATATTAGATAGGGAAGTCACATATATGGTATCTGTTTCATCTGATCAGTTTTTATCTGATTTTTTAGAATATTCTTAACTGATATGAAGGAATATACTTCAGTTACTTCATAATTCAGTTGAATTTTCTTCAATTCTCTGTAAATGTGTAATCTTTATTTTCCTTTTGATACTCGTTAATTGCTATTTTTAAATTCATTTATTTTAACGTTTTAAATAACTTTAAAAATATGGCATATTATTTCGGTGAGTGGGTATTGTTACTTTTATTTTTAATACAAGCGATTTCTGGAGAGTTTTAATAGGTAAACGCTTTACACACTATATTTGTAATACTTTTACTCTACATGGTTGAGGCTATTCTTCAATCAGAGTTATTTATGAATAGAAATAATCGGATCAATCTTATTTCTATTATTGTTGCTTTAATGTCTGTTGTATACACATATCCTTTCTAGTTCCAAACACCGCAATTATATCAGAAATGGATGAATTATATTTTCTACTGTTTATTTTTATAAATGAAAAAAAAAAATTAAAAATGCCTACAAGTGATGTGTGAACTGTATTTGTGAATAAACAATTTTGGTATTTCTTCAAGGATTTGATTACAAAGAATGCTTACTGTTTCTTTCGGAAACATTTTTCAATCAATTTCTTGACGCCCTTTTGTGCTTAGACAACCAATTCATGATCCTTGTATTTTGATAGTTTTAGCTCGAACATCTTCAAAGTTACATTACAATTGGCAGTAAATTCAATTTCAATAAAAACACAGCTTCTGTTTTTTGTGATTTTTGATCATGATATCAGGGTGATAGGTTTAGTCTTTTCTAAATCTGTGTATTTTACAGTTCATAAAATTATAAGAGGTTCTATCACTCGAACTGTGTGTTAGTGATTTTTCGTTTTCTTTGAAACAGAGTATTATCCACTCTTCTGTATTTTCCAGCTATCTTTGAACAGTCATGGTATGGTTTTATATGACTATACTATTTGTTTCTGGGTTCATACAGGCAATCAAACATCAGCCTAAGGATGATGCATACGTTGGCAAGAGTGAAGATGTTTCATTTTGATCACAATTTGTTTAATATCAATTAAGGATGTTGAAACTGTATTGCCCCACAGGGGCAGACAAAATATTCATGGATTATATATATTGTGTATTGTTAATTCACCTCGGTATATATCATCACACGCATTCACCTGAATTATTCTATTCTTATTTTGCCTTAATTTGTTTAAACTGTATTATTTCGTTGATTCTTATGTATTTATAGTTTTCTCTACTTTCAGTTCTATAATCTTCTTGACAAAATCTGGAGTTTTTAGTGGGTTTCTGTAGTTTTCCATTTCTTGAATGTTACTTTGGCATATTATCACTGCAAAAATTTTACAATATTGATGATACCCTTCAGATCATGGTTGTTTTTTCCAAAGGGCTTCATATCATTAATGTAGAATAGGTGATTAAACTATTTCTTTATCACTTTGCATCCATTGTTCTTACTGCTTTGTTCATGCGAAAATCGAGTTAAGGACAGATAGAACAAAAGTTGCGACAATTCATTCAGCAAGTTTTCAAGATTTTCAATATTTTCATTTTGCAATATTTTCTGTCTGCCCATAATTTATTAGCTGCGTTCATATTGCAAACAAATAAACAATTTTATTATCTATTAGGCTTATTTCTGTCTCTACTCATACTGGAACAAAAAATCTTAACAAGTAATAATACAACTAATAATAATTTCTTTCACTCCGTTATGCTAAAATAATGTTATATTTTTCTGGATGCAAAAATAGTGTTACATACTCCTCTCCACCATCCGGTTATTTAAGTCATAAATGACATTATAAATCCAAAATCACTACTCTTTCAAATTTCCTTTCCTCCTTCTGGATGGACTATTACCTTTCATGCACTAATCTACACATTCAATTTCAGCAAAAAAAAGTGTCTTCAGACAACTTGAAAAAATATTTTCTTTCTCCTGGTAATGCCTATATGTTTTCATGCACTAATAGTTCTACGCCTGCAATTTCAAGAGAATGTTATTTATTAAGGTATCGTCAGAGAGCTTGAAAAACTTATTTTCTCTCTCCTGGTTCTGCCTATAACTTTTCATGCACTAAAATTCTATTCTGTCTACATGAAAAGGAAAAGAATATGAGTGTATGTGAATATGTTTGTGTGTAGCTGTTTGTTGTTTTGTTTTTTTCGTGACTTGTACATCTTGGACACTGTTTTCTTCTGCTCCTCTGGTGTTGGTACCTCTGGAGAGTGGACACTGTCTGTCAACTGCCTTTCTTTTTTTCTTTCAGTGTAACTTACCAGAATTACCTTCAATCGATTTCCTTTTAAATTTACATATTGATGCCACCTTTACAGCAATGAATACCAAAGTACTTATCACAGCTAACAAATTAATTAGGATTTTCTTACCATCCACCCAAACCATGCCTCCTTCTCACAACGTCTCTACTTGGTCCCTTAATTTATTCAAATTTATCTTCTCTATGAGTTCAAATATGGCTGGTATCTGCCTTAACGTAATGCTGATGAATTCCTTCACTATCGGATTCCACACTTCTGTATAATTGTCCACATTCCTGTTAATCAAGTAAATTCCTCACTTAATTAATCCCGAAGTTCTTTTTCACTACTTTTCTCACTTACTCTCTTTCCAACTATCAGTTCCTTTTTCCTTACTTAACTATTAGTAGGGTGATTGTTTCAGACAAGCGTGGGTTACCTTTGCCTCAGCGGTCACGCTTCGCTGCTACCACAACTGGCCAGTCAGTAGCACCGACGAGCGATTTCACACCACAACACGCCATCCGCTCATACTTTTACTCGAGCTATTTTCATTCACTTGATTCGACTTCTAGTTTACGAAGTTTCGACTTTGATTGTTGAACTCCTTCACGAGTCTCTATTACTATTCTGTTATTAGGTCCATTGTAATGGGTCGCTTTTTTATCTCTCTATCTTTTGCTTCTTCCTCTCACTCGGAATCTTTATCTATTTCCAGCTCTTCTGGCTCTATAACTTCCTATAATCCTCCCGTCGCGGTGTGGAATGCCAGGCATACCGTCTCTCTCTCAGTCAACTTATAAATTAGCTGGCTTTTATCTAGGGCCGCTAACGAACTATTTTATTTCTTCTCGTCTCCCCCAAAGTTCGGCAACCTTGTTCCCCCAGCAAATTCCTTAAACCTTTAAGTGAGGGTTGTTTTGATTTAACGTCGATGGCATCCAGTATCTGTTCCATCTCATCTGCCTCCGACCCTGCCATTCTCTGTTCCTCCACGTGGCCAGAGATTTAATTACAATTAACAAGTAATAAAAACGAGAAGGAAATCAATCCACGGAAAGCAAGCAACAATATCTTCAGGGGGAAAACAAAATGTGTCCTATATGTCACCTGGATCTAAGTAGATTCTCTCTCTCTCTCTCTCTCTCTCTCTCTCTCTCTCTCTCTCTCTCTCTGAGCATTTTTAACCAGATAATCAAAAATGACTAAAGTCCTTTTTGATTTTAACTTTTGGTTATTCAGGGTCTATCCTGGTCAACACGGCACTAGATGTGACGACGGAACGGAAGTTAAGAGGTTAGATGTTCTGTGCATCGACCAGCTATCATGCAGGTCAGGATCCTGATGATTATGATGAGGATGATGATATAAGGCTATCTATAATGATGAAATAACTGGATTTTAAAGATGAGAAACGATTTCGATTATCATTTGAATCTGAAATATCTCGGGAAAATTATTACTGTTTTTATTTCTTTACCAGAAAGAGACTCAATGGGGCACTTGATTCCCAGCAGTTTGTTTGGGTTTGTTAAACCCAAAGAACAAACATGATTATTAAATGAAAATGATGAAAAAATAAAGGAAATGAAGAGGAAATGTTTACAAGAAAATTATATATATATATATATATATATATATATATATATATAAAGAAGCTAATATCAGTGTATGTCAGACTTTACAAAGGAAACAAAAGGAATATCTTTTAAGCACGAATAAAAGAGAAAAATAAAATCATGAAAATGGAAATACGAAAAAGAATGTAGAGCAGGAAATACAATATAAATAAATAGAAAAAGATAAAAAAATATAAATCACTTAAAAATATTGAAGAATATGCAAACCGGAAAAATTATCAGCATAAAAATACTACAGTAAAACAAGTAAAGTCAGTAATGATTTGGTTAAAAAAGTATAAACTTTCACTGTTTTTCTATATTTCGAGATGAGGCAGTATTTACATTATTTACATTATTTACATTGTCCTCATCTTTGTTGCCATTTTTACGAAGTTTCCTTTAGGTCACATGCCCCAGTATATATATACATGTTGATTAGTTCCAGAAACTTGTCCCAAAGAATTTTTAATTTCAATACCAGGCTCCAGAGATAGAGGGAGATAAATCATAACTACCAAAAGAGACTTTACGGAATGAATGAGAACGATATACCCTAGTGATTTTAATAAACGGTTTGGTTCGAAATTCTTAGCACATGAAGAATACCGGAGCGTACAACGAGTGAAATGTTGTACAAATGGCAAAGAAGATGAAGTCAATAGTCAGTACAATGTAAATGGGATAAACTTTCGAATTTTACAAAGCTGTGTGTTTTAGTTTAGCTCACTATTTCGGAAAAGCTGTTATTTTTTCAAAAGAATAATAATACACTAGAAAAACAAAACATAAAGATCCAATTTCGAATGGAATTAAAAACAGTGGGTTAACGTTTACCTTGACCTTAATTGATTTCATGGGTGCATGGAGTGGTGACAGTTTTTCTTTTAGAAGCAAATGAAGAACTACTTTTGTATATACAAAAGGTCTGCTTCCTTTTCATTCATACTCAAGTAAATGTTAACTTCTGTTTATGTAATTCATCATTAAGAATAATTTTACATAATGCGATGGATTCACAAAACTGATTTTGTTGTACTCACACTGCGTTTGTACGTTGGCATTTCAGAAAAATATATTTACCGAGAATTAGAAAGTTTTGTTGAATGCTCTATTTTTAAAAAGTTCCGAAATGGGAATTATGTATTGTTCAAATTATTGTGATGTCATTTGAGATAGTTATGCTTTTCATTCACATATTCAGGTCGGAAAATTCAACACTTTTGTAAGCAAAAAATAATATATAAATATTTTTTAATTATCCCTACCTCCATTCCTTATTTCTTTGTCATAAGTGATACAGGCTTGGGTAACCTCTTTCCGATGTATTATATAACTGGAGATTTAAAACAAGAATTTCTGTATAGGTTTTTATTGTATCCTTGTTTCTTCGTGCCCTAGATTGGAAACGGTTCTGAAATGACTCACAGTTGGTTCACAGGGTCCTCCACTCTGTCGGGAAGTTTGCGGATTATAGGTATGAAGCTATCTGGTCAGTTAAAGGTTACAAGAGTGAAGCTTATTGTCAAACCTTTGTCGTAGATATTCTGGTGATCTGAGATTATGATTAATAATTTTCCTGTTTACAAATTTTCTTCCGGGGTAGCTACCTACAGAAGACCTTCTCGGCAGTGTTTTCCGAAGACCAGAAATCAGACTGAAATTCTGGAAAAAATTTTTCTGTAACGAAGAAATCTGTCGATTCATAAGTGTATTAGCTTCGACAGTTTTTTTTTCCTGTACGTCGCCGCCATCATCATGGAGATGCCCCTTGTCTGCACTCTTATTGATATCAAATAGAGATTGGACGGCGATCTCTTCAACCACGCCGATTCGCTCTTTGCACAATGAGTATTACATATCCATGCGAAAATGCAATGCAATCACAGAACATACAGTAATTGACCTCCAGCGATTAAAAAAGGTGTATAATTATACCTTGCGAGTCATCAGGATGAAACTGGTGCCCACTCCACAAACATTTACTCGTGCAACCAGACTAGAAACAAGCTCCCACCTTTTTATAATTAAATCAACCAAATGCAGACGACAATTCTACAACATCAGCTTATTTCTTGCATTTCCCGCCTGTGAACCCCCTTCTGTATACTTGCTTTCAGGACGGCGAAAAGCTCCAAATATTTGAATGCAATGTCAATTCCCATCTCTTATCCACTTGACTACAGTCCGTTCTATATCACTTTGTATACCTTATTCTTTTCCTTTCTCTCTTCATTCGCAACTGTTTTCACACCTGTGTTCCCATCCTTTTTTTACCGTTTCCCTGAGTTCCCCACTAACTGCTTCGTATTTCTCTTCATTCTCCTCCTGCTTAAAACTTTTACTATTTTATATAGCGCATCAGTGGCGATGAAGCCTTGCTTGGTGGGAAACGATTAAAAAAAGTCAATATCAAAAGGAGGAAGATCTTCATCCAGGCATCCTCCAGGAAATCAACACTAGACGCCATCATCAACATCCAAAAGCATCCAGAAGAAGTCGTCGACAAATTTTCTTACCATGGCAGTATCATCTCGAATAATGCAACCTGCACACAGACCTTGAATCAAAATAGCTCATTCACCGTGACGAACACTCTCGGTCAAGGTTTTGAGGTATAACTACCTCAATATATAAAACAGAATCATGGTCACTCGACTCTACTGCGAGACATGACGTGAGGCGAAACCTCTGGTGCAATACCAGCAAACTATGTTTGAAGCTGGAAATTCCTTACACGGACATCTCTCCCCAGCATAGAGTCTGCCGTCCTCAGTTAGGTGGGTGACGTGTCTTGAATGTACCCAACTTACTTACCACGTATCATCCTGTTTAGTGAACTCGCCACCTGCAAAATGCTACTCAGAAACATAAAACGACGCCTCAAGCATAGGTTAAAGACATCCCTGACAAATATTAGCGTCGACCATAAGACCTTGGAAAAAGTAATGCCAATCTGATTTCTTGCATAGTATCATCAGGCGAGGCCGGGATACTTTCAATAACTATAAACAAGAGATTCCGGAACGCAGTGGTCCAATGCAAAACATACCCAGCCAGGTACCGACTGCGGAAGTGACCACGTCCCAGTCATCTGCAAAACTAAAAGTAAAATTCCGAAGACTGAAGAAGCCCAGCACATCACCAAGGCTACAATACGACACGCTAGAAGACGATCTCACCCTGCAGAAAGAATACAATAACAGCGTGAGAAATAAATATGAAGAACAATTTAGAAAAAGGGTACTCAAAATGGGATGCACTAAAAGAAGCGATGGTGACCACAGCGAACAACATAGCCCCAAAGGAAATCAGACGCAGAAGAAAAAACGAGTGGATGACCGAAGAGATCCTCCACATGATGCAAAGTAGACAAACAATAACGCTAAGACACGGAACAGAGTACAAGAAAATTCACAGGGAGATAAGGAACAAATGTAGACAAGCCAAAGAGGAATACCAAAGCAGAGATGCATAAAAATAAGAGAACTGACAGGATAAAAAACCTGCTCCTCAACAGGATGCATGAAATCCAAGGAAGGAACAATCATATTAGAGAAAGAGGAAATACTCCAGCGATTGGAAGAATATAGAAAGGATCTCTTTTGCGACAAGAGAGAACAACTGAGAATACACAAGGTGATGGATGGACTGGAAATACTAAAATGCGAAGTGGAAGCTGCAATGGCCAAAATAAACAGAAACAAAACACATGGTCTAGACGGCATAGTGATAGAGCTGCTGACAGCCTTAGAAGAATATGGCATAGAAACGATTAACGACATAATAAACGAAATTTATAGCAGCGGAATAATACCAGACGACCTATGCAAGTCGATATTTATAGCACTACCGAAGAAACCTGGTGCAGACGAGTGCAAACTACACAGAACTATCAGCTTAATGAGTCACATTACAAAACTGATTGTCAGAATCCTGATGAATAGAGCGAGAAGCAGAATCAGGCTAGAGATAGGGCAGGAACAGTGCGGGTTCATCAAAGACACTGGAACAAGGAATGCCATATTCATGATTAGGATGCTCTCTGAAAGGGCATTACAAATGAAGAAAGACTTATACCTATGCTACGCGAAAGCATTCGACAAGATACGACACAAAGAATTGATGGAAATGCTGGGCAGCCTCGACATTTTCGGGAAAGACATAAGAATAATCAAGAATATCTACTGGCAGCAAACGGTCTGCATACGGACAGGTAACGATCTCAGTAGATACACAAAGATAGAAAAAGGCATAAGACAATGATCTGTCTTTTCACCGGATTTGTTCAACCTATCAGCGAGATTTTGACGACCCTAGATGGCACGCCTGGATTTGTTATTGGAGGCCACAACCTGAACAACATAATGTATGCGGACGATACAGTGCTCATTGCGGACATGGAAAAGAAACTACAAGATCTCATACAGAAAGTAGCAGTGGAGAGTGACAAAAAGGGACTACAAATAAACTTTAAGAAAACTGAGTGCATGGTCATCAGCAAAAGATACAACCCAAAATGCCAAATAGAAGTGGGAGATAACAGAATCAAGCAAGTACAAATATTTAAGTACCTAGGAAGTGTTATAACAGAAGATGGAAAGTGCGACACGGAGATCCGAAGGCGAATTGGCATGGCCAAGGACGCGTTCCAGAAGATGAGCAAAATACTAACACAGGAAAATCTCAATAGAAACGAAGAAAAGAGTGCTAAACTGCTACGTGATGTCAGTTCTTCAATACGGCAGTGCATGCTGGACAATATCATCGAAAATGAGGACAAAAATGTCTATTGGTTGTATGTTTTTGGGTGTCTTTGTGTCTGTTTATATACGTGTGTGTGTGCTTGTGCTTGTTTGTATACTTTAACTTTTTTGTGCGTATGTTTGATTTGGTTTATGTTTCCTTTATTCTGAGTATATGTATTGTGTTCATTTATGATTTGAAGGATGTATTCTTAATTTTGTGACACATCCTGTTTAAATGTATAGATTTCTAACTTTCACTTAAAATGTTTTCCTTTCTGTACATATTTTAAAAAATTCTGATATAAATATAACATTCGATTGTTTCTGCTTTTTTTCTATCTATGTATCTATCTATCTATCTATCTATTAAGCACTCTGTCTTAATTAAGTTTTTGCAGTTGTTGTCAGGAGAGCTTCTATATATTGGGTTGTTTGATAAATGTATAAGAGAATACGAGAAAAAATATGGTGTAATTAAGGTCTTATGTAGAATCACTTATTACTTTCTAAACCTGGACCATGCAGTATCTGAACGCACTTGTTGAAAGTCCCCGCTTTCCTCATCTCATTACTCGTCTTAATTTTAATAATGGAACTCTATTAATAGTTTCCGATTTTCTTCATTTACCCAAAAATTCAAATCAGTGGATCTATTTCAAGTGCAAGTGTAATTGTATGGTCAATAGATAGCTTTATACTCAAGAATTAATTTATATTTGTCAGATCATATTTCGATATTCATCTTCTATTGCGCGTTCAGTTTTTAATATGTGGTGACCGTTTCAACGGATATATTATTGATTAATCTGAATTTTCTTGCATTGAGTTGAGTACATAAGGTCGAACATGAACGTTTGTTCATTCTTTGACGTATGCTTTCGTTAGTAAAACTTATCTGTTGAAATTTATCCTTGTCGTTTTCATATTTTTGGATCAGTTGTAATTAGCGGAGAAAAGCACAGAATTGTAAATAATAGAAAAGCTGTAAAATAATTCATTATCGCTGCTTTTTATTTGTTTTACTAATTTGACTGTTTAATTACTTCTAATGATCTTTGTGCCTGCTCGGAACCTTCCATCAATAACAATATCGAATTGCATTTGATTCACACCTTCCTTGGTGTCATGAGCATCAAATATCTTTCTACACTAGTGAGAAAATAAGAGCAATTAGCCTCAAACATCGATCTGATTCACATTTTTCCAAACGTTTTGCTAATTTCTTAAAAAATATTCCTACATTTCCGATAATGACCGAAATGTTTGTCACATTAATTTTAGAGAAATGTTATAGTCGAAAAAATGTTCATCGATTGATTTATATGACTTAAAGGCAGAGCAGAATACAATAACTGTAATGTTATTATCCGATATTAAGATCTGGATAAGCTGTTTCAGTATATTTTATCTGTCTCACATTCTAAACAATATTCTAGTTTTTAAATATAACATTTTTGCTATGGAAAAATGCAAATATTTTTACAATCAGGCAAGAGATTCCTTTTGGTGGGTTTAGCCAGTGTGATGTTATTTTTTTGTATTAACTATTTATTCATTTTGATTTGTATTTTGATTTGTATTTTTTATTTTATTTTTATTTCGGTTCTTATCTTTTCATCTGTTTTGTGTAAATTGTTCTTAATTATCAAATTTAGGTTTGGTATATTAGGGTTTTGGTTATATGTAGGAATTCTAAGACCGTATGTTTTTTTTTTTTGTTTGTTGTATATCATTCCCTGCTAACTGGACACATGGCTGGAGGGTGATTCCCCCCCCATCACTGTGCTGTTGCTGCTTGTAAGGTAACTTAATCTCCTACAGACTGCTATGAAAAAACAAAATGAAGAAAATTTTTTGAAATTTTCTTAACTTTTTTCTGTCAGCCAGCCTGAAACTTGGTGAGTTTAGCCAGTGTGATCTTATTTTTGTATTAACTATTTTATTCATTTTGATTTGTATTTTGATTTGTATTTTTTATTTTATTTTATTCCGGTTCTTATCTTTTCTGTCTAACTTTTGTGTAAATTGTTCTTAGTGATCAAATTTGGGTTTGGTATATTGGGTTTCAGATTTTCTTCATAGAATTCTAAGATAAGCCATGTTTTTTTTTTTTTTATTTGTGTTCTCTGTCATTCCCCTGCTAACTGGACACATGGCTTGGAGGTGATTCCCCCCATCACTACTGTCTGTTACTGTTGCATAAGGTAGCTTAATCTCTCCAAAGACTGTATAGAAAAAAACAAGGAAATGAAGAAAATTTTGAGAATTTTCTTAACTTTTTTCATCAGCCAGCTTTTGAAACTTGAGTGAGGTTTAGCCAGTGTGATCTTATTTTTTGTATTAACTATTTATTCATTTTGATTTGTATTTTTGATTTGTATTTTTTATTTTGTTTTGTTTCGGTTCTTATCTTTCTGTCCTTTTGGCAAATTGTTCTTAATTGTCAAATTTAGGTTTGGTATATTAGGGTTTTGGTTATATGTAGAATTCTAAAGATGACCATGTTTTTTTTTTTTTTTTTTTATTTTATTGTTCTGCGTAATTTCCCTGCTAACTGGACACATGGCTTGGAGTGATTCCCCCCCCCATCACTACTGTCACTGTTACCAACACTTGAAGTAACTTGTGCAGAACTGTATGAAAAAACAAAATGAAGAAAATTTTTGAAATTTTCTTAACTTTCTGTCAGCCAACCCTGAAACTTGATGGTTTAGCCAGTGTGATCTTATTTTTTGTATTAACTATTTGTTGTTTTGATTTGTATTTGCAGTTGTATTTTTTATTTTATTTTATTTCAGTTCTTATCTTTTGTCTAACTTTTGTGTAAATTGTTCTTAATTATCAAATTTAGGTTTGGTATATTGAGGTTTTGGTTATATGTAGGAATTCTAAGACCGGCCATGTTTTTTTTTTTTTTTTTATTTTATTGTTCTCTGTCATTCCCCTGCTAACTGGACACATGGCTTGAGTGATTTTCCCCCATCACACTACTGTCTGTTACTGCTTACTTCAGGAGTAACCCAAACTCTCCAGAACTGTATAGAAAAAAACAAAATGAAGAAAATTTTTGAAATTTTCTTGACTTTCTGTCAGCCAGCCTGAAACAGTGAGTTTAGCCAGTGTGATCTTATTTTTTGTATTAACTATTTATTCATTTTGATTCGTATTTTGATTTGTATTTTTTATTTTATTTTATTTCGGTTCTTATCTTTTCTGTCTAACTTTTGTGTAAATTGTTCTTAATTATCAAATTTAGGTTTGACTTTTACTAAGTTAAAACTTAGTTAACTTCAGTCACACATTTATTCTTTTTTTTTTTTTTTTTTAATTGGAGTAGATAGTACCTTCTATCGCCCGGTCTTACACTCCATCCCCTTCTTATGGACAGGAGTAGAGGTGATCGCCTTGTTTCTTGTTTAGGAAGGGGCTCCCGGTTCATCTCTCTCTTTTTCGGTCTTTATTCTCTTTTCCAATCTTTTCACTCTTTTCCTTTATTATTTTATTTATTTATTTTTTTTTTTATTTTTTTTTTTTCAATTGGAGTAGATAGACTAAACTATCGCCCGGTTCACACTCCACCCACATCTATTGAACAGGTGAAGAGGCTCATCCCTTGTTTCCTGTTTAGGATGCGGTTCCCGGTTTTCTCTTTTCCAATCTTTTCACTGTTTTCCTTTATTATTTTATTTATTTATTTATTTTTTTTTTCAATTGGAGTAGATAGACTAAACTATCGCCCGGTTCACACTCCACCCACATCTATTGAACAGGTGAAGAGGCTCATCCCTTGTTTCCTGTTTAGGATGCGGTTCCCGGTTTTCTCTTTTCCAATCTTTTCACTCTTTTCCTTTATTATTTTATTTTATTTATTTATTTATTTATTTTTTTTTCAATTGGAGTTGATAGACTAAACTATCGCCCGGTTCACACTCCACCCACATCTATTGAACAGGTGAAGAGGCTCATCCCTTGTTTCCTGTTTAGGATGCGGTTCCCGGTTTTCTCTTTTCCAATCTTTTCACTCTTTTCTTTTATTATTTTTATTTATTTTTTTTTTCAATTGGAGTAGATAGACTAAACTATCGCCCGGTTCACACTCCACCCACATCTATTGAACAGGTGAAGAGGCTCATCCCTTGTTTCCTGTTTAGGATGCGGTTCCCGGTTTTCTCTTTTCCAATCTTTTCACTCTTTTCACTCTTTTCCTTTATTATTTTATTTTATTTTTTTCAATTGGAGTAGATAGACTAAACTATCGCCCGGTTCACACTCCACCCACATCTATTGAACAGGTGAAGAGGCTCATCCCTTGTTTCCTGTTTAGGATGCGGTTCCCGGTTTTCTCTTTTCCAATCTTTTCACTGTTTTCCTTTATTATTTTATTTATTTTTTTTTTTTTTTTTTTTTTTTTTTTTTTTTTTTCAATTGGAGTAGATAGACTAAACTATCGCCCGGTTCACACTCCACCCACATCTATTGAACAGGTGAAGAGGCTCATCCCTTGTTTCCTGTTTAGGATGCGGTTCCCGGTTTTCTCTTTTCCAATCTTTTCACTCTTTTCTTTTATTATTTTATTTTATTTATTTATTTTTTTTTTCAATTGGAGTAGATAGACTAAACTATCGCCCGGTTCACACTCCACCCACATCTATTGAACAGGTGAAGAGGCTCATCCCTTGTTCCCTGTTTAGGATGCGGTTTCCGGCTTTCTCTTTTCCGTTCTTTTTACCCTTACGTAGCCCCTTGCGCATCAGTGGCATTACCGCCTTGCTCGGGGTGATATGATTAAAAAAAAAAAAAAAAAAAATATTTAATTATTATTCTACAATAGCCATATTAGTTTCTACTTTCTAGTTTTTGCTCTTTTCAATTTTTATTTTATTTATTTATTTATTTTATGCATTTTCTACTGAAAACTATATATCAATTCCTTGTTTTGAAAAAATAGTCAATAAAAAGACTACTGGCAATTCTGTAAAAGCGTTCTGAACAAGAGTAAGTCCTCTACTGGCATCTGTATACGATGCTTACATATAAGGCGTTAACATTTCCCTTCTCTGACCCTATGCGCCGATGGCTTAGGGAGTTTTCGATCCCGGACAGAAGCAAGTGGATATGTCTACCCGCACTGACGAGCTGTGATACAGCGAAACAGGCTTTTATGTGGATGACTAATATATATATATATATATATATATATATATATTAGAGAGTGAGAGAGACAAATTATATAATAATGCAGGCACACAAAAATATATAGTAATATATATTTTTTGATTGATGCCATGTTTTCTTCGCAATTTCAGAAAATAGTTTTAAAAATAATTACGATACATTGAGTCAACTTAGAAATGTTGAACAATGCTATCTCTAATATTATAAGGAACCCTCTAGTCTAATATTTAACACTTTATGAGCATGTTTTATTTTTACATTTGACATACGTTAAATTATATATTTAATAATACTAATCGATAGTACTGTCAATGTACAAATTATATTTATTTTCCTTAATGAGGAGATGATATTTGTTTATCGCCCTATAAGCACTTCTTCCATATCTGCAGGATTAGATGGTTATCTTTTGTTTTGTTTTCCGGTCTGTGTTCTCGAGTAACCTAAAGTCATTTCTATCTCTTTCACTCCCTATATCCTTTTTGTCTTCATGGCCTTATCGTTTTTCTTTAAAGGAACAGATAAAATCAAATTCTTGCTATATATATATATATATCGATGCCAATAAATATAATCACTAAAATAGGCTAGAATTTAGTTTTTAATTGCATGCCCTTTTAGTAAGAAGGAGATCAGTGATCTGCCCAGATTTGTGTTTTGTTTTTTGTTTTTGTATTTGTTTAGGGGTATTTTCAATTAACTTCGCCATGGGTTTGAATACAAATTAGTCTTTCAAATACACTGGACACAAAACAAGGATACAGAGCCGATTATACTTTGCTGATTAATCCTAATTAAAACTAAGATATAGAGAATTCTTGATTTTTCAGTTTGTCGTTAGCACTACTGTGTACGTATGACCTCAACCGGAATTGTTTTAACAAATATTTGCATGCTGATATTACAGTTTATATTTTTTTTTTACGAATCAGAATACATATTTATTAATAACTAGCTGTTTAGACTGGTGTTGCTTGGTATTTTCAATGGTTATGCTGAACTAATAATGTCCATATTTAAAAGGCTCCAATATGAGGTTGCCGTGACGTGTAACTTGAAAGAAAGCGAAGTAAGTATTGGTTTTTATTGTATTTGTTAAACGAAATTCATGGTTGGTCAATCTTGGCTATAAACGGTGGTTATGTATGTAAAATTGGAAGATCTGGTCGGGCGTCAGGGAAGACTGTAATCTGATGCGATGTCTTTGGGACGCGGAAGAAATGGATGCATTGACCCTGCCACTTTGAAGGGGCTGGTACTTTGCAGAAAACGTGAAATCTTTGTCACAAGATAACGCAGAAGTCACAAAAGACCCCATATATTTGGAATGCAACTAAGTGTTTCGGAAAAATAAACGATCGCAAAAAGCAAAATTTTCCATTCATTTTCACAACGCCATATGTTTCAATTAAAATATTTGTTCGTATTTCATCATTTTGGCTGTGTTTTTCTTTTTAGCGTCTTGGAGAAATGCATAAAAGTGCAAAAAAGACAGCTGGAAATTATGTTTGCTGTTGATTTTTTACGAAACTTGAACATTGATAAATAAAAGTTGTGTACATCAACGTTTCGTACCTTGATATGCATGTTACCTCTTTTTAGTCGAATTGGAAAACATGCAAATTTAACTAAAAAGTTCTAACGTCTCAGAGGAGAATAGTTCTTAAATTCTAAGTCTTTCGGTGAGTTTGACCGTACCCTGTAAAACAATTCGAGAAATTTTTGCATATTTCAAAGATACATATCATGATCAACAAATGACTTAATTTTGGTTAAAATCGGACCAAGTATTTCGGAGAAATAGAGTTCGTAAAATAGTGACACCCAAACACACAGACAGACATATCCATTTTTATAAATATAAATCTGAATAATGTATAGCATAAGGCTATATTAGCATTAGAGCAGTAGATCCCAAATTTACCTCTATATTTTTAAATTTGTTGTTTATTTTGCTGATTTTGACTCTTTGTTTTATTGCTTTGGTTTATTTTATACTCTTTTTCAGAAATCTGTTTGTAGAATAATCTTTGTAATGAGGGTTTTTGCTGAGAGTCAGTTGTACTGATGGTAATATTTATTTTATCTTCAATGATATATTGCTGGTACGTTTACTATGAAGTTCTATTTTAATAGCGTCACAGTATTTTGATCCCAACCTGTGACTCTTGATCAGTGTAGACCAGAGAACAATATGAATTAAAAGGTGGTCCCACACTTCTCAAAACATCCCAATCAGAGACCTTGGTGGCGGACGTAGTTTATTGCCCTATCAAAGACCGACTTTGGTTCTTAAACCTCGACATAATTAAAATTGGATTCAATATTCTAAGCTGAAGGATTAGGACTGCTTCAGGTGAAAATAACCTTGAGAATGAAAGTATCGTTTTTTTTAATCTTTATAGTATATTGTGTGTTCATTCCCTCGGTATATTAATAGTAACTTATTTAGAATAGCTGAACATCGCCTAAAAGAAAGAACAAGTAGATTTTTATGCAGTTTTCCGCATAGATTTGAAAGGTAACTTAGACACAGAGACTTACATCTAGAGAAGGCCGGTGATCATAAAATCCAAAAAGTTCTAGTAATAATAACAAAGATGAAGATATTTGTTTGACTATACAAATCATAACAATAGCTGAGATATTAATTATTTTTCTACAGTAACGTAACTTTCACGCACAAATATCTCAAATAAATTTGTCCTTCTAGTCAGCTAGTTATCAATCAAGATGAAAAAGCCTATTCTTAATAAATAATCTAGAAGAGGAGGAAGTTTACATAAGTGTATGGAACGAACTTGAATAGAAATAAAGAGAGGGATAGAAAAAGATTCAGGAAAGGGGATAAATGAAATATAGTTTTACGTGAAGCAGAACTGATATGATTTCAAAATATTACCAAGTTTTTCATAGCCCTCCCAATATTATCTGGGAATATTCGACAGGTCATTAAATATAAATGATCCGTTCTAAAAAAGAATAATTTATTTAATATATATATATATATATATATATATATATATATATGTGTGTGTGTGTGTGTAGGTTTGTTTGTATGTGTGTGTGTGTTTGTGTACCCGCGTGTGTGTGTGAGAGAGAGAGAGAGAGAGCATGTGTATATGTTCCATGCAAAGAATATGTCACTTTAACTGAGCAGGTTCATACCGATTTCAAAGTTTCGTGAGGACACCGTTATTATATGTCACTGATCGGGGCAGCCCCAATAAGTGAAGACATCATAACGGTGTACTCAGGAAATATTCATCGTGTTTTACTCAAGCTTTATAAAAGGCAAGTATAACGTTTTTGCAGCATAAAGTCTTTCCGCAAGGAAATGGACTAACTTCACAACCAAAATCGTTTAAACCAACGTGAACTGAGACAAAATCCACATAAACAATTGATAGATCATAGAATAAAGAAAACATGCAGCCCGAAGCCGAATATATTTGTTGACAAATGTTTTGGCAAAACATATAACATTCACGCCTGTCAACACGCAAAATTTACTTCCTGTTAATACAGATTTTTAACAATACCAAAACGAACGGTCAAAATTGGTTATTAAAGATCATGGTCGAGATAAAGTATAAAAAGTGTGATGTCATATATAAGATAAAGATAGATAGATAGATAGATAGATAGATAGATAGATAGATAAAAACTGATAAGTAAATAGATAAAATAAAATTGATAGCTAGAAAGAAAAAATGAAATAGATAGATAGATAGATAGATATGCATACACTAAGAGAGGTGCATTACTTAAACACAGTCTGTACTTCTTGTTACATTCAGCGTACATTTTGATGCATTTTTGTTCCAGTGAATAGGTCGATACCACAAACGCTGAGCTAATATTGATCTATCATTAGTAACATAGATGGATGTGCAGTACTAGCGATTCATTGAATTTAGACATCAATTATACATAATTTTAATCTATCTATCTATCTATCTATCTATCTATCTATCTATCTATCTATCTATCTATCGCTTTTAATGCATTATCTGTATTTATACATCTATTCCTTAGTTGCTTTCTTTCATGACCTAAATGCTTTTAATTCTATACACTGAGATATATATCAATATAATTAATGATTGATACTTGCACACACATACGTCCACACACACACACACATTGCCAAACAAACACACGCACAGACAGACCGACAGACACACACACAAACACTCCTATATATATACATATGCATTGTTGTATATTTATTCATTAAGTTTGCCTTTTTATTCATCTGGCAGATAAATGCTTATCTGAAATACATGTATAAAGACACTGTAATGTTCATATCTATTAATCTACCAATATATTGATTCATATTTGCAATACAATCAGTCCGATCTTTCTTTCGCATGTTTCGAATCTATTTGGTGAGATGAAAGAACGCTATCTACAATGGATGGCGATTTGAATCCATGCGATAAAGAGGGGTAGATAAACAATGTGGCGGGGTTACTTTCAGCAGGGCAAATCAAGAGCATGAAGACAGTTTCTGACGTGCGGGTTTCAGGCTTACGGCAGATTGTATTGGATGACTGGTGGAAGAAGTAGGAATGATTCCCTTGTAAATGTTCCTGCACGTAACACTCCAAGAGAATATCGGTCAAAAATCGACCGATAAGACCAATGAGCCGCCGTTGGGATTTGCATTTTCCTTTGTGAACAGAAAAGATGGTTCATTTAAACTTGAATTAAATGTCGGAAAGAAGAGAAAAAGAAAAGGGAAAGAAAAGAAGAACTTCAAACAGCATGTTTAGAACAAACTTAATTTAAATTTAAGCTTGAGAATATATTTGTAGTAATTCCTCTAAATATTGAAATATTGTATTAAATAAAATAAGAAGAAAATTATGATATTTAGTGTGGAAATAATGAAAGATGCATGGGATGAATTTGGAAGATAACTATATAAGTGTACAGTTGCAGCACAGCGCATGCGCCAAATTGCTTCTTCGACTGAAGTTTCTTCCTTACAAATGCTGGTTAATTAAAAATAAGATCTTGGTCAAACCATCACCCACGAAATATAATGATGAGACAATTGTAGCAGAAGCCAAATTTTATTCGGATGTAACCTTCTACTGTAGACAAGCAAGGTGAAGCTGAGGCTATTTTGGGTTAGCTGAAGCCTCCTGCTTTCGCGTGGCAGCGAGCGGTATTCTATACTTCTCCGTGTATTTGTGTATTTCTGCTGTGTTGACTGTTGGCAGAATTATCTAACAAATATCTCAGATTCCAGATTCACCCAGTGATCATTATTGCTACTCTCTTAGGTAGACGTTCTTTGCCATCAGCTGCAAATTGTTACAACGATTTTATTTATCGTAATAGTCGATTTCATATGTGCTAAAAATGCACAAAATGTAAATATTCGTGTGATTATAACGGTTATCAGCAAGAAATTAAGCATTAATACATCTCTTCTCACTTCAAGTTTTGGTCAAAATTTAAATGCAGTCTGCAATGTCTAGAGTTCTCTTACGACAGGAAAATTAAACTCTACATTTGAAATAGTGGAGAACCAGACAGGGAATCAATCCTTCCTATACTTCCAGAAAATTGAATGGGCAATTAAAAAAATGAAGGTAAATATTAGTGATCATGGGAATAAACAAATATTCTCTCATGATTTTTACATAAGTTTCAGTACAGTTGTTGTATTGTTCTCAACGTATATAACTGTAAAACCGTTTCGAATGCCAATTCAACATATGAAATTGTTTCCCGCAGATTTTTGCATTCTCATTTGTCTTTTATTTAATAATATATTCCAAGTAAATATGCAACATTTTATTCTTAGAGATTATATTTTTTCTCCTTTGGACGGCATATGCACCATGCTATTATACTCTTATAATTCAACCGATACAAGTTCTGAAATTCTCTAATTTAGGGATTAATTCTTAAAGTTCTTAAGATTTTTCAGAATTGTAACCAGACTAAATAACATTAGTTTGGGATAGATAAAAAAAATGAGTAAAATCGGTAACGACTAGCTCTTGAATTAAAGAGGGGAAGGAAAACATCAAGAAGAGAGTAGCAGTTTTTGTTAAAAATGATTAGAATCTGTAGCGACTGTCTCTTGAATTAAAAAGGCGAAGGGAACAATCAAGAAGAGAGTAGCAGATCCTGTAAAAGAAGATGATTAGGAAAGATAACGACTGGCTCTTAAATGAAAGAGGCGGAGGGAACCATGACTAAGAAAGTTTCAGTTCTTGCAAAAGAAAATTATTATAATTAGTAACGAATGGTTCATGAATTAAAGAGCTGAAGCGAATCTTCAAAAAGAGGGTAGCGGTTCTTTTGAACAAAGATGATTACGATCGGTTACAAGAAGCTCATCAATTATATCGGCGAAATGAATCATCAGGAAGAGATGAGTAGTTGTTGGTCTAGAAGATGATGTGCATCATTAGCGGCTAATAAAAGAGGCTAAATATACCATCAAAGAAAGTAGCAGTTCTTGTGTAAGAAGATGATTAGGATGGGAAACATGTCTCTTGAATTAAAAAGGCGATGGGAACCAACAAAAGATGATGATTAGGATCGGTAACGGCTGGCGTTTGAATTAAAGCAGCGAAGGCGTCTATCAAGAGGAGAGTAGCAGTTCTTGTGCATTAAGATGATTAGAATCGGTAAAAACTGGCTCTTTAATAAAACAGGCGAAGGTAAATACTTAAAAGTTAGTAGCAGTTCATAGAACAAAATTATGATCGGTAACAGCTATCACTTTTATTGAAAAATCAAAGAAACCTTCAAAAACGGAGTGATACTTCTTGTAAAAGATGTTATTTAGCATCGGTACCGATTGGCTCTTGAATTAAAGGCGCAAATAGAACCATCATTAATAAATTAACACTTCTTTCGATAGATTATGTTTAGGACTGGTATCTGACTGGCAATTGATTTAAAAAGGGAAAGAGAACCATGAGGAAAAGAGTAGCAGTTCTTGAGAAAGATGAGGTTTAGGAACGGTAACGACAATCTCTTTAATTAAAGAGGCGAATGAACCATGAATAAGAGTGTAGCAATTATTGTGGGAGAAGATGATTAAAATCGATAACGACCGGCTTTTTGATTATAGAGGGGAAGTAAACCATTAAAAAATAGTATAAGTTTTTGTTTAAAAAGATGATTAGCATCGTTAACGACTACCTCTTGAATTAATTAGGCAAAGGGAACCATAAAAAAGAGTAGCAGTACTTGTGAAAGAAAAGGTTTATGGTCAGTAATGACTGGCTCTCGAATTAAAGACACGAAGGGAACCATCAAGAAGAAAGTAACACTCCTTTCTAAAATAAAGTATTAGGTTCAGAAACAACTGGCACTTTAAAAAAAAAGGCGAAGATAAAAAACTAGACGAGAGTAGCAGTTCTTGTAATAGATGATATTTTGTATCGTTAAAGACTGGCTCTTGAAATAAAGAAGCTAATGGAAATATCAAAAAGAGAGTAGCATGTCTTGAGAAAGAAAGCGATTAAGATCGGTAAGACTGACGCTTGAATTAGCAGTTTTTGTGAAATTTTATGATTAGGATCGTTAACGGCTGGCATTTGAATGAGAGAGAGGAAAGGAACCATCAAAAGAGAGTTACAGTACCTTTGAGCGACGATGATTAGGATCGGTAACGATTGATTCTCGAATTAAAGAGGTGAAGGGAATCTTCAAGAAGCGACTAACAGCTCTTGTGAATAAGGATGATTAGGGTCCGTAACGACTAGCTCTTGAATTAACGAGGATAAAGAATCCATCAAGAGTGGACTAGAAGTTCTTGTGTAAAAAGAAAATTAAGATTAATAACGATTGGCTCTTGAATTAAAAAAAGCGATTAGAAACATCAGGAAAAGTTAGTGGTTTTTGTGAAGGAAGATGATTGTGAAAGGTAACAATTGTCTCCAGAATTAAATCGAATAAAGGACAAATTAAGAAAAGTGTAAGATTTCTTGTGAAAGAAATGAATACAACCGGTAATGATTGGCTGTTGAATTAAAAAGTCAAAGAGAACCATCAAGAAATCAGTAGCAGTTATTTTAAAATAAGATGATTAAGATCGGTATTGATAGGATCTTGAATTAAAGCGGCGAAAGAACCATCAAGAAGAAAGTAGCAGATCCTGTAAAAGATCATTACAATCGGTAAGGACTGGCCTTCGAATTCAAAAGGTGAATGGAACCAACAAGAAGAGAGTAGCAGTTCTTTTGATAGAAGAACGACTGGCTCTTGAGTTAAAGAGAGGAAGCGAACAATCTATAAGAGAGTAGTATTTCTTGTATAAGAAATGATCAGGACTGGTAACCATCAAATCAGAGTGGCAGTTCATGTTTAAGAAACATATCAGCTTCGGTACAAAGATAGAAAGGGGCGTAAGCCAGGTATGTGTCTTTTCACCGGATCCATTCAACTTATACAGCGAAACTATTTCGAGTACTCTAGATGTTATACCAGGATTTGTCATCGGAGCCCACAATTCGACCTACATAAGATACGCAGCTGATACAGTGCTAACTGCTGGGACGGAAAAGAAAACTACAAGACCTCCTACAGAAGATAGCTGAAGAGAGTGACAAAAAAGGACTATAACAATGTAAGAAAATTGAATGCATGGATATCAGCAAGAAGAGCAGCTCAAAATGCCAAGTACAGGTGGGGATACTAAAATCAAGCAGGTACAAAATTAAATTTAAATACCTGAGAAGTGTTCTAACAGAAGACGGAAAGTGCAACACAGAGATCCAATGGCGATAGCATGGTGAAGGGCGTGTTCCAAAAGCTGAGTAAAATATTACGACACAGGAAACTTTCACTAGAAAGAAAGAAAGAAGAGAGTACTAGATTGCTATGTAATGTCTGTTCTTCAATATGGCAGTGAATGATAAACAATATCATCAAAGATGAAAGAAAAACTTGAAGCAGCTGAAATGTTGTTCAACAAAAGGATGTTGCGGATATCATGGACCAAGCATGTGAGCAATGATGTGGTGTTGGAAAGAATGAAAACGAAAAGGAGATTAATACTGAGCATCAGGAAGAGACAACTAAATTCCTTGGATATGCAATGAGAAAGGAGGGCTTGGAGAACCTGATACTAACAGGCCAGATAGAGGGAAAAAGAGACAGAGGAAAGCAGCGGATAACATATTTGAACGGCCTGAGCAGGTGAATTACAGGGATGGCGTTGCAAAATGTTACCGGAAAAAGTCTGCTAAGAGCCACCAGAAATAGAGACGTGGAATGCTATAATAGCCTACGTCCTGAAAGACGCCTTGAAGGGAAGAAAGACGAGATATCGAATTAAATAGGCAAAGTCAACTATGAAAAGAGTATCAGCTCTTGCTAAAGAAGATAACTGGGGTGGCTAAAATAAGCAAAGAAAACTATCAAAAATAGAATAGTGGTTCTTGTGAATGAAGATGTTTCAGATCTGTAACGACTGACGCTTGAATTAAAAAGGCGAAAGAAACCATCAAATATATAGTAGCAGTTCTTGTAAAGTTAGATGATCAGGATTCATAATGACTGACTCTCAAATTAAAATGTCAAAAAGAGAGTAGCAGTATTTGTGAAAGAAGACGATTAGGATCGCTAATGGCTAGGTGTTTCATTTAATAGGCAACGAAAACCATCAAGAAGATAGTAGCAGTTCTTGTGAAAGAAGATGATTAAGATCAGTAATGACTGGCCCTTAAATTATATAGGCGAAATGAGAGAGTAGCAGTTGATGTTCTAGAAGATGATTTGCATTGTTAATGATTACCAATTTAATTAAAGTGGCGAACGGAACCATAAAAGAAAGGAGCAGTTCTTGTGAAAAATATGTTTAGATTCGGTAACGATTATTGAATTAATGTGACGAAAAAACCATCAAGATGTGTGTAGCAGCTAAAAACGATTAAAAAAGATTAAAATCGGTAACGACTAGATTTTGAATTATAGAAGCAAAGGAAACCATCAAGAGCGTTCTTGTTATAGAATATGATTAGTATCTTTAGCGACTACCTTAAAATTAAAGAGGGGAAGGAAAACATAAAAAGAGAGTTATATTGATTTTTAAAGAAAATGACTAAGATAAGCAACGACTGGCTTTCGAATTAAATAGAGCAAGATAATCATGGAAACGAGACTAGCAGTTCTTATGTAAGGAGATGATAGGATCGGAAATGACTGACTCTTGATTTAAAGATACGAAAGGATCCATTAAGAAGCAAGTAGCTTCTGTGAAAAGATGTTTAGGATCGGTACCGACTAGCTCTTGATTTAAACTGGCGAAACGAAATATCACGAACACAGTATCGTCTGATATAAGGCTATAATATTAGATTACCTAATGATGATCAAACTAACAGAACTATCAATATATTTTGCAGACATACATCTATAATGATTGCACTACGGTCAGCGTCAAATGTAGATGTATATTAACTTGAGCTTAAGAAGCAATTCTGCTACATTATTAATGTATTCGGAAAACCCATGATTTACTGTAGGAACTCGCGTAAAATTGCTGTTGAAATTGTGGGTTACGATATAAAATGAAGAAGTTAACAAGAAATAGATGAAGAAAAAATTAATATTAGAACATTTCGCAAGATATTAGCATATTTCGAGATTTTGAAATACTATGTATAAGTGCTTTTTTAAATATGAGTTGACAAAAATAGTGTTTTTAAAAATGAGATAAGTAAGCAAGAGATAAATTTATAATGGGAAAAAAGAGGGAGAATAATATATATATATATATATATATATATATATATATATATATATATATATGTATCAACTTTTACGCAAAATTAGAATCTAATTCACCAGAAAGTGTAGAAATTTAAAGAAGAATTGATAAATAAACGAAAAAAAAAGGCAAGAAAATATAGAAATAACTGAAAAATGATGCAAGTAAATAATAAATACACAAAAAAGGTAAATCTCAGAGCAAAGAAAGAAATGAAAAAAATAAAAAAAGAAGGAAAGGAATAAAGAAATTTAGAAAAGAGAAATAAGCAATAGAGAAATAAACTGAGAAAGAAAGAAACAAAAAAACGAAAACACACAAAGAAAGAAACAAAGAAGGATACTAAAAATAGAGAAACTAATTTAGAAACAAGAAAAAGGGGGAAGAATTAAGAATGTGAAGAAATAATGAAATATGAGGAAAAAAGAAGTATGAAATACAAAATAAAGACGTAAGGCAGGCGTTTGAGAGAAAGAAAAGTGGAAAGAAAACAAAACAGATTTAAAAAAATAAAAATATCAGAAAAATATTAACGAATAATAATTTAAGAGCGGACAGAGAATTAATAGATGAAAACAAAGAAGACAATTTAAATGAATTACAATATCCGATTAGAAGACATAAGTGGAAATGGATGTTAAAATAGTGACAAGAATAAAAGAGAATAAAAACAAAAATAAAATGAATATAAAAAATAAAATTTTATAAAGACACAAAGCAATAAGAAAAGAAAGGAAAATAGAGAATATCGAAGAATGTTAAGAGAAAAATCTTTTCCAAGAAAAAGGTGACAGGTGGAGCGTGCAAAGTAGGAATTGATAAAAAGGGAATTGTAGACAATCTGGATATTTGTGTAATGAATACAAAAGATAATTATAGTAAAGTTGGGTAATGAAACATGCGATGAGTAGAAGACGAGAAGGATCTGAAGAAAATTGATAAGGAGAACTGGTAGTTGTCTCTAGAAAATTACAGATGTGAAGAATAATGTCGAATATGTTGAGGCGAAAAAGAAAGATATTTTGAGCGTGAAAATGGATATCCAGGAAAATATGCGGAGGAAAGTAAAAGATTAAAATAGCCATGCTTTTCCCGAAAGGAGGCGATTAGAGAGTGACGAAATACCAGAAAATGAAACGAGAACAGAACAGATAAGAATGAAAGCTATCAGCGAAATTTGCAGGAAACTTAAGAAAAAAAAGATAATGATAACAAAGGAAAAAGATAAACCTTGCAAAGAGAGGAGAGAGAATCGTAGCGAAAAAATTCGAATTAGAAGAAAGATTGATTTTCCTTGAAACAGAAACGCTAGTGAAAGCCAAATGGAAAAGAACAACTTTTGCAGAATTTGCAAGGTCTTCAATCATTGTTGTGCATTTTATGTAAATGCATTGACTTGTGCGCACAGATATCCTCGCTTATAACGTTTATTTTCGCTGTTCAGTTTCTGTTTTTCCCTTCCTGTTGCGTGCACACTTGGAGTTGCATGAGAGTGCATGTTTTTATGCATGAACTTATTTGCATTAGGCAATGTTCACTTAATGATGCTAGGTTGGCTTGTATCATGAATAGAGTTTGAATATGAAACGTACATTCTAGATAGATAGATAGATAGATAGATAGATAGATAGATAGATAGATAGATATGTATATTCGCTTATTGATGATCGCATATGTCCAAATACACATGGAACGCTGTCCTCATTCATTCACATATTCGAGATAGGAGTAGTGTACTTCAGTCTGTCGCATATGTATTAGCAGGATTTTGATAGTTTAAATTTCATGCCATAGCATTCGACCGAATTCACTTATTAATATCTATTAACAACGAAATGCATTTTAAAAAATAAGCATTACTTTCATGAAATATCATTTTTTTCATCAGGATTTTCTCTTTTTGATCTATTATGTACTTACACACACAGTCACACACAAGCACACACAGAGTAGATGATCTGATTTACTATTAAACCGTATAGTTATTTATTTTCATACATCAGCCTGTATATTCATTAAATATATGCGCCCACCCGAAGAAATCTATTCTGCGTACCTAAGGGGAAACCATCTGACCCACTCTGAACTCTTGGCAACTTATGACCTCCTAATCAAACAAAAACTTAGTAGTGATTTTGAATAGACATGTCTCGTGATTAATAAAATATACATGTCGGCTCTGTTTCGTATCCTAACGGATTAAAGACATTGTTTATGAAATGAATTAAATCCGACATATTTTTAATTTATTTGTTTAGACGTTATTTTTACTGAATACTCACATTTGAGTAGAGGCTAGCCTCTCATGTATTCATCAGGTGTCTGTCTATTTGAGTAACCTAAACATATTTCGTAATTATCATTTTATTTATTCTAAGGAATTACATTATTTCAGTTTCACTGCTTATCTTTATCTTTAAAAGTACTGAGTCCACCTAAAGAACGTTGGCATAAGGATTGAAATCACAGTTAATATGTCACTAAATTTACGAACCAATGCTTAAATTCATTAAATATCGACAAGGAATGACGAGATTTTGTTTAATGCACTGATTAAATCGATCAAGATTTTGAGTAATCAGTGAGTATTTCATAATGTTTTCTCAATATTCATTAACTCTCGTAAAATCAAAAATGTTTCTTTGTCATTATTTTTTCCTACCAACAAATCTTAAGCGCATTTTTTACGTGAATTTTATTTTTCTCTTAGATTTTATTCCCAAAACTGTTAGCACATTTTTAGTTCTTAATTCCTATTTATTTTGCCCATAGGTTATCGCTTCTTCAATTATTTTCTTTCCTATGCATACAATTTTCCCTGAACAATGATATTATTTTAAATTAATACTATTTTCATTATTTATATTAATTGAATTATTAGCTGTTTCCCGATAAATAAATAGTTTTACTTTCTTTGAACTAACAGCCAGAAATGTTTTCAGTTTAAATTTGTAAAATGTTTCTCTAGAAACAATTTTCCGGAAACAGGTTTTCATATCCATTAACTAGAATCACTTTTTCATGTACTGATGTAGTTTTCCTTCCTAAAAATTATTTGAATTGTCATGGAATGTTAAAATCTGTATTAGTGTCATAAATTTTATTTGTTACTGCCAGTTTTCAGGCGATATGATTTATGCTATTTGGTATAATGCTTTGTGGTTCTGTAGGACCAGTCTAGCATATTCAAAAATATGATAACACTTGCTAAGACCGTCATTTGCTCAAAGCCTTCTTTACAAATGATCCTAGAAGGTGGTTGGATACAACCCATAGTTTATATAATTCTGACCGTGTTTGCCGCCATATACGACATCCATATTAAAGTTAAGATCTGTCGAAACCAAGTAATCACATAACTTCAGTTTTCCTGTTAAGGCTTTGGATTAGTAGCAGTTTAAGTTTTTGAGGTAAACTTCATCTGCACACTCCGCCTGTCACCTTTTTACTTGGAAATGTTTTTCTCTTTACATTTTTCAAAATTCTTTATTTTCCTTTCTTTTCATATTGCTTTGTGGTTTTATAAAATTTTATATGTTCATTTTCCAAGCTATACCTATATTCGTATAAATAATATGTACGCTGAGTTATTTGAACTTTTTTAATATTCACCAATCCATATTCAGGAGTTTTATGATAGATTCCTTTTAGATTCCATCGCTGCATACATATCAATACCAGATCATAGATTCCGTTTATGAAAGATTTGCTTGAGTCCCATTTCTTACAACACTTAATATCGGATGCAGATTTCCGGTATAAGATCATTTATATCGCAAATATGAATACCTATGTCATCAACATAGCGCCTCATCAACCGCATTTCTGTGTCGACTGGAAAACTGCATCAGTGTTTTGTATTGTTAGCCAGATTTTGGTCGCTTTAGGAAAGGTGCAGATATCCTCATATCTCTGGTTGTAAATTCATAGGGTATAGACAAGATATGGATTAAATAAACTGGGACTTTAATTTTCTCCTAGTCTTACTCCTAATAAGATTTAAGTTTTTTCTTTGTTGGGGGTCTTCGTCAATAGATCAATAAATCTCCTCCATTAAATTGATGCATTCAGTGGGTTCGGAGCTTGAGGAAAAAAAATCTCAATTGATATGGTTGTATGTTGCTATGATTTCAGCAAAGCTTGTATATAGTTTTTTGCTATATAAGAGAGGGCATTTCCTCTCAAAAACAATTCTCTTGTAATTTTTTGAAAATCTATTTTCAGGGTTAGGGTCAACCAGGAATTTATTGTCAGGATTTACTTGTATTTTCATTTATTTTAGTTAATTTACATCTTAACGTTTTTGAAGAGTAGTTGTTTAGTCGTAAAATAAAGTCTATTTAATAATTTTTATTCAGGCAGTAAATTTAATAGCAGTAGTAAGTTATAATATAGCGATCAAAGGCCATAAAAGTAAAAATAATGATTTACAGAAATTTTATGTACAAATGAAAACAGTTTATTTCCGAAGCTAATGTAAGAGTATTACAAGAACTTCACTATTTAAACAAATATTTTTATTTTCATGTAATCGTCATTCTAGATTATCGATGTTGTGAAGGCAAAATTATCAGTCCCCGTGCGCCTGTTAAACTAATTTCAATGCTTCTCGTTTAGTGTCATAGAGTATGCGTAAAGAATATATATTTCAATTTAATCGAGTTAGTGGAGAAGCTACTGTGTATAGATGCGCATGCGTCTAACAAAACAGCTAGCGAAGAAAGCTGAGAAATATTGATAATAAAACAACTAATGAATATAACAATAAAGGCTCAAATGTAAGAACATACGAAAATAACTTACAAAATATAACAATAACTATAAAATAACAGCACACCTTTAATAACAATAGTGAATTTAATAATACATGAATTTAACAATGATAGGAATAAGAATAGATACATGAATTTTATAAAATTTTATCAAAACAAATTTAATTATAACAAATAATAATAAAAATAGTACACAATTATTACTACAACTAGTACTAGTATTAACAATAATAATAATAATAATAATAATAATAATGTGGTAAAAATTGCAGCGAGAATGACATGTTTTTCGAAGTTCATGAAATTTTTTTCAAAAATATAAATATCGATATGTTCTTTAATTTATTACTACTATTTTAACGTAGATATGGATTTTCTTCTCACCTTTATTTAATTTTTGTATCTTTTAATGCTCCTAATTGAATCGAGAGTGTGTGTATATATATATATATATATATATATATATATATATATATAGTGTTGAGTTGTGACAGTTTTTGTGCCATGATTGTTGCTTTTCCGTGGTTTTACCGATAAAAGACACTTTAGCAAAAGGTTTTTTTTTCGCAATGCTCGATATAGTCGTGGAGATAGAGCGTTGATTGTTTATTGCAAATAAATTTGTCACTTTTATGAACAGTTTCATGCTGACTTCGAAGTTTTATGTCTTCATTCATCAGGGCTATTTCTTTCTGTTCGATCTCGGTTCACTTTCCTATTTATAAGAAACCTGGTGTAAATTGACATTTTTTCTGAGACTGGCCCCCTCTTGCAAATAGTTGATTTTTTTTTTTATTTCTTTCTATTGTGCAGGTGCAGTATTTCTTTTTAATGTTTTTATTGCTTTTAATGTTCACATGATGTGGATTTTCGATTAATTGTTTCGTATGGATTGGGTGACCACTTAATTGTTTATTCTTGTCCTTTCGATTTATCGCTTTCATTAATTTGATCTTTTTACCATGTTGCTATGTTTTACTACATAAGTGTTTATTTGTAAGGTCATGGTTTTTATGTGTTTATTGTGTGTCTGTGTTGGTGGATTTTATGTTTGTTTTTCTTTTGTTTGTTTGTTTGGTGTATGTTATATAGTTTTCTGATTTTTCGTCATAATTAACTGCTTGTATAATTATGCTTTTATTGTTATTTATTTTTAGCATAGTAGATACTTGCTCACATGCCTACATTTTCTCATTATCTTGTTTCTTTAATTTAGAATTTTACTTCGGATTTTAAATCTGGTTACTACTCGTTTCACCTCTGCTGTGTGGTTGTGTTCCTTTTTACTTTCCCCCCCATTTATTTTTCGTAACACTGTTATTCTCTTTCTGGTTTCTTATACATGTTTTATAGCGGTGTGTTGATTTATATTTTCCTGTATTTGGGGATATATTATGATTGTTGAATCTTACTTTAAGCCACTTTCTGTTGCGCATATGTAATTCTTTCCGTTTGTGTTGCTGTCATTGTTGCTGTAGATTTGTATATTTAGTTGTTGGTTAGAAATGTATTTGTAAGTGGACAGTTTTTTGTTGTTGTTTTTTTCAGCAGTTATATTTTTTCGTATTGTGCTGTTAATTTCTGTTACTGTTATAGATTTTATTAAATATATTCTTGTTGTGTTTGTTTTTTATATTATCTATGTTTCCATGCGGCTGTAACAGATATTGAATGTGTTTTGTTGAGAATTTTGATAATTTCTTGTGTGTAGGGAAGTGTTTTATATTATGTTGAAAAAAAATTTGCCGCTTTTTGTTCTAAAATTGTTTTTATATCGTGGGTTGAAACAGATTTGTTTTCTATTGTACTTTTATTTTTTGGGTTTATCTTTCTTTTTGTATTCGAGTTTGTTTGCGTTTCTCTTATATGTTAGTGTTTAATCGTATGTTTCTTTGGTTTTCCTTGAATATTTCTATGTTACTGGAGTTCGTGATTAGCCTTTTCTTTATAGATATGGGTATGTGATTGAATACATTGAAAAAGTGATTAGAATATTTCATGCAATATATGGCCTTGTTATTTTCTTTTCTGTTAAGTTTGTATTTGTTGTTGTTTAATTTGAGTATTATGTCTAAGTAATTTACTATTTTCCCCGTTGTTTTTATATCAATTGCGAATACTACAGTTTCGAAGACATTGATAATTCTGTTTCTTATTTTTCTGTAGTTGTACCGTTGCAATCATTTACAAATATTACTCTGTTGTCTCTGTATGTAATATGTTTTTTGCTGAGAAATTGTGCTATTTTTGATGATGTATATACTTATAATTTCGCATATTCGTACGCTGTCATAGCTTCCCATGTTACATCAAATTTGTAAAGTATTTTGGTATTGTTGTTTGTGGTGTTGCGTCCTTAACCATATTTTGTTTGTTATAGTATAGTATCAATTTTCTTCAGTGTGATAACGTTTAAAACTTCCTCCTGGATGCTTTTTATATTTTTCGACAACTTTAGTGTTATTTGGTATTTGTTCGTTGATGGAGGGGCAGACGTCTTTTATGTTTTATAGTATGAATGAACATTTCTCTTTGTTGGTTATAATGTTGAAGCAGTTGATTGTTTCTTTTTTTTCATTTGGTTTAATTTTAGTGCACACCATGTCTTTCAGCATATTTCTTTTGCTATGTATTTGCTTATTTTTTCAATGTTATTTTGTGTGATTTATTATTTTTCATGTTGGCTGGTTAAAGAAATTTTCTTTGTGGTCTTTTCGTTTAATGAACAGTTTTATTTTTGGTAGTTGTTTGATTCTTTTGGCTATTTTGTTTAATAAAACAGCGGCAATTTTGATATCGCACTGACGTAAGAATAAAAGACATTCTACAACAATTTTGAACGTGTTAGAAATAATTTAAAAACATTAAAATATTTAAAAAATGCATGGTTCTATCTTCTTAATAGTAATATAAACTTTTTGCCGATAGAACTTTGTTTTTCTTTAATCTGGGAACTTTTCCCTTCTTACTATGCTGTTTTTTCATCGATTTTGTGGAGGTACCTATATATTTACTTTTATTTATTTATTGATTTAATTTACTTATTGAATTTATTTTATTCCGATAACCCTATTTTCGACCAACGACTTTATTGAAAAAATAAATGAACGAACAAATTATTACATTTTTATTTTAAATCTCACAGCACTAATAAACTTAAACGTATGTCAACTTTTTCTTTTCCATTTAGTTTTTTTATTTTACAAGGACTGGTGATAGTAGTAATAACTTTTATTTATTTATTTATTTTTAACTAAATACTCTAGTGTAATGATGTTTTGTTTCGTTGAGCCGTCGCTACGCCCAAGTTATATTTTTTTTTTAACCAGCGTTGTGGACCCCTGTGTCACTCCTGGGAAAAATATGAGAAATACAAATAAAAAAAAGTCCAGTACGGCTCTTTCAGTGGATGAAAAAGAGCCCGTCCTTCAGGGGGGAACATACCTGAGATCGAAAAATCTGCCATAGGAAAAACCCCCTACACAAAGAATGAGTTTTCAGGTCACCACAACCAAGATAATCATAATGATGGTCCTGAAAAATCTCCAGCTAGATCTACAACCGTATATTTAAAGACATTTAAAATAAAATGGTCCCGTAAGAAGTACAAAGTCGTTATGACTGCATTTCATGAAGCGTTACTCAAACCTCGAAAAAGCATGACTCGTCAAACATATGACATTTGGCCTGAAAAAGTTGGTCAAACAAATAGAAAGCATATTAACGAAAATAAATTAGCCAATGTACGAAGATATATCATTCGTAATAACTGATTGACAGAGGCTGAAATTAATGAAATTAAAAGAATTGTAAACAGAATAGACGAATCAACAAAATATGAAAAGAAACCGGAAATAGAAATAAATAGTAGAAACATCACACAAGGCACAGCTCATAATATAGAAACCGTGATACACACAAATAACTGTGAAGATAATGCTGTAAGTTTAGAGGTGCTGGAAAGGTGTCATCTGAGTCAGTTACAAGACGGCAAAAATAAACGAGATCAAAACAAACTGAACTGAAGTATTTTATGGAAAATAAGAACAGTATAAAAGAAGCCAAGGAAGAAATCAAGAACGTAAAAGTCAAATACAAAATATTGCAATGGAGGAACAAGAACAGTTCTCAAAATTACAACTAACAAAGCATAACCTACGAACTATTAAGCTCTACAATGCAGCACTCAAGTTAATTTTGGATGAAGAATACACTCATATAAATCTCAATGAAGCAATATATGCATCAGCTATAGCAGCAACTTAAAAACTGAAAATCAAATTAAAAACAAGGCAGTCTCGCAGACATGAAAATCCACCTTGAAAATAAAATATAGAAAAAGAAATCGAAGAACTTCGAAGTGAATTATCAGTATTGGGTGAACTGACTAAAGGAATAAATGTATGAATTAGAATAGGCCGAAGAACCGAAGGAAAATACAACATTCGAAATGTGAATGAAGTCAACCAAGGAAAAAATAAAGCAAACAATACAACTGAAGGCTCAAAGGATACAACGTTATGAGAATAGATCAAGATTCTACAGACAAATCAAGATTTTTTAAACCGATGCCAAGAACTTTTACAGAGAAAATAGATAAAAAAAGAAAGGAAGTTGTTGTAACCACCCCCCAAAAAAAGAAAGAAGTTATAAAGTTCTTGGAAAAAATGGGCTTGACTTAAGGAACTTAACAAAAACTCGGTCTGGATTGCACAAGAGATAGAACGAATGAAAAAGAAGCCAGAACAGGCATGGGTTCGAATCAGGGAAGAGGATGTTAAATGTGCATTGAAAAAAGCACATAATTGGAAATTTCTAGGAATAGATAAAATTGTTAACTTTTGGTAATATTATTTAAATACAGCACAAAAAAAAAACCAGACAAAGAACTTCAAGAGTTCATTAACACTGCCACTAAAATTCCTGCATGGATTACCAAAAGAATTACATTTGTTCCACACAAGAATAGTGACACAAATAACCCGAAATACTACAGAAGAATTACATTCATACAATTCCGACAACATAAAAACTATTAACATCTATTTTACCAAAACGGACATAATTTTCTTGGAAAGAAATGACTTGCATCCGCTTGAACAAAAAGGGTGCAAACGTGGCTGTTACGGATGTAAAGACAAATTACTTATTAACAATATGATCTTGGAAAACTGCTACAATGCAAAGAAAAACTTAGTACTGCCTGGATAGATTATCGTAATGCATTCCATAGTTTACCACATTCCTGGATCTGAAAGACATTAAAAATATACGAGTTATCAACCGTCATCATTAATGTCATCAAACAATGTATGTCGATATAGAAAATAATCCTTTCCCTCAATTATACAAACGGAACCTACAATAATATGGTGAAATAAACAATAAAAGAGTTATATTTCAAGGTGACTCTTTGTCTCCCTTACTATACTTTGCATATCATTAATAGCATTAACCAGTGAACTTAACCAGACAGAATGTGATGAAAAAATAGCTCAAAAGAAAATAAGCCATCTACTTTACATGGATGACTTATCGTTGTATGCTAAGCATGATAATGAACTGGATCGTTTCTGCAAACTGTAAAATGCTTCAGTAAAGACATTGGAATTAAATTCAATTTGAATAAATGTGCTATATCTACAGTTTTACGAGGATCGCTACAACAAACCTCCTCAATTAGCTTAGATCCTGCTGTAAGAATAAAAGATTTAGAACCTGAAGAGTCTTATAAATACCTAGGTTTAAATGAGTGTGAACAAATTCACCATAAAAAATTAAAGAAATAGTGCGTAAAGAGTACTATAGAAGAATCTCTGGAAACTCCAGCTTAGGAGATATAAAAAAAAATGTCTTTTTAATTACAGCCCACACATTAAAGAAAACTTTAGTGATGTTAGGGGAGATAAAAAAAATGAAATGGAGCTATAACAACACACCACGACCTGCCTTAGGTCTTTCCGTAGAATTGGCAGGTAGTGCGACCAAAGCAGAAATGGAAATGAAAGATGACAACATAATAATAATAAAAATAATAGAATAAGACGAGAAAGAGAAAGAAAAATTTAATTATAATCAACAAGCCAAAAACATACATTTAATAATGACAAGAGTAATAAAATTAAAATAGATTTAATTATAATAAACATAATAATATGAAGATTTTAGTAATAATAATAATAATAATAATAATAATATTAAAATTATAAATTTAATAACGTTAATACCAATACAAATTTAAAATCAACAAAAATAACAGCATGAACATTAATGGTGTCTCCCTAGACGATTATATTTTCTTTTTTTAGTGATGCTGATTTTAAATTTGCATTTTTCGTAATATTCAGGGAGATTAATTCTTACCGAAATGACTATGGAGAAGGACGAGAAACATTCATAGTACTGAGCATTTTTGTCAAATCACATATCAAATCATTTATATTTTACGCATAACAAATAGCTAGTGATTTATTTTGAAAGACAAATATTGCATCGGGTCATAAATTTGTATGAATGCTGAATTCGAAATCTGACAAACTAAAATTCAGAAGTTGGCTTAAACTCGAAAAGAAAAATGAATGAAAGAATGGCGTGCCGATAATGATTTGCATGGAAAACGAGTAGAAAGAAACTGATTCGATTTAAATAATCACCCCAAAAATACGTACTAATAGACGACAAATTATTAGCCTGATTTAAATCCATCCGAAACGTTAAATTGATCATTGCAAAATTTGAGTAAATAATAAACATGTCGCCTTCTCTGTGACGTATTGTGTCAGTCTCACCGCACCTATTGATACTTCTGTTATCTCATTTTGCTAGATGGTGTTCATGTCTTACACACAACAGGTTTTTTTAATTTAAAGTTGTCAATCGCCGAGATATTTTGCCAACCAAATTCAGACATCCTAGTCTAATTTGCTATTACACCATACTTGTGGGAGGAAGAAATGAATTAATAAACTTACCCAAGTATTTATTCGGAAACGATTACAAATGATACGGTTGAATTTAGACATATCAATATCTTTTTCGACAGAGAAATCGCTTGCTGTGCCCACATTCCCTTTGAATATAGATTTATCCAACAAATTACGCCGATGAGACCAGAATAATCCATCGGAAGGAAAGTAGGGATTTTTCTTCTATTTACCGTGAACGTAGGCGATTATGGAATTCACATCTCCATATTCCGTGTCACTCTTACTAATTCTTCTATATTTATCCACTCAATACCGCTCTACTATCCATTTGCTCAGGTTCATCAAGTATGTCATGCAATGCTTTTACTTGTCTCTCTTTCCCCTCTCCGCCCCTTGAGCATCAGGTTTTCTTACTTCCTCATTTCATGTCCCAAATCTTCAGCTGTATGTTCCTAACGTTAAGTATCATTGACCTAGTAGTGTCCATGCTCTTCAAATCCTCGTCGCTGCATAGGGGTTCCGTACATGTTATCCTCAGCACCTTTCTGTAGAACCACATCTCGAGTGCTTCAAGTTCTCTTTATCATCTTTGATGAGATTGTTCAGCATTCGCTTTCATATTGAAGGACAGACATATCAATCCAGTACTCTATTCGTTTCTAGCGAAATATTCCTGTCACTTAATATTCTACTCAGCTTCAGGAATGCATCCTTGGTCATGCCAATACGCCTCGTGATCTCCGTATAACACTGGCCATTTTCTGTTAGAGCACTTATTCTCTGTAAGAACACGTATTTAAATGCTGTACATGTTTACTATCCTTAACTTGTAATTGCCATTTTGGGCTCCTCTTTTATTTTGGTTACCATGCAATCTGTTTTCTTGAAGTGTATATGTAGTACTTTATTCCGCTTTCTGTAAATCCTGTAGGAGTTTTCTAGTTTCTTTACTGTATCTTCTACCATCACTGTATCATATGCGTATCGTACATTGCTCAGATTGCCGGCGCCAATGACGAAACGTTTCTGAACTATTACAGCTCTCAGAATTGTCTCAATGTAAAGATTGAACAGATCCGGTGAGAAGACACATTCTTTTCTTACACTCCTTAATATATATATCTGCTGAAGGCGTTTCCTGTGTGTATGCAGGAAGTTCGCTACATGTGAAGATTCTTGATTAATCTAAGTTCTTTCCCGAATATGTTAAACTTACCGAGCGTCTCTATCAGCACATTGTCGAATGATTTTGCGTACTCGATGAAACATAGGTACATGTTCTTCTGTATTTCTATTGCCCTTTTTAACAGAGTTCTATATATAAGTATTGCGTTCCTTGTTCCATTTTCCTTGACGAAACTGCATTGTCTTTGTCATATTTTTGGTCCGATTCATCTGCGCGCTCATTAGAATTTGGATGATGTGACTTATTACATGACTCATTAAACTTATTGTTCGGTGGACTTATCATTCGTTTGCACGTAGCTTTTTTGGTTGTGTTCTGAAAATTGGTCAGCTTAGGTTTAACGGGATTCGCCCATGTTGTAGATTTTGTTTTTAATGGCTGTGATATTGTCTATACTGGAATTTTCGAAAGTTGCGCACCGCTCTATTGCAACGCCGTTTTATTCAGCTGCTTTATTTCTATTCAGTTTTGCTAGTGCACCTCTGCATCGGATTAAAATATAATCCCGTTTTATTAACGTTCAAATCACTATTTTTAATGAAGTTTTCTCGAAATGACATCCTGCATGCTTACGGACGATAGCTATTTATAATTTTAATAATTAAATGTTTTATCTGCATCAGTCATACGTTTACCTAAACGATATTTATACTTACACGAGTTATTTATGAATACGTATGTTTTCCTACTGTTCAGACATGGAGTAAACAGGAGAATATCGTTAAATAAATCATAGCAGAAAAGCTGAGAATTAAATTAGATTAGCAGAAAGAATGAAAATAAAAGAAATAGGCCAAACACAAACATGGATTTAATTGGAATATGCTAGGTTACTGCTGTTTTTCACATTAATATGCAATCCTAGGAAATTAAAAATATCTTAGGAAACAAACATATATCAATAATATGATAAAAATATGACGACCATTTGCGATTCATTGCTAAAAAAAGACAAGAAAAATGGTTTGTATACGGATGTTTGATACAAAAATTACGATCAGTATACCAGAATAGGTTATTATTATTAACCACATTGAAATCTAGTCTTCTGATCATTGTGCGATTTAGAAATGCAGTTTATAAGCAGCACTTTCCAACAAAACATAACTGTATTCAAACCAGAAATGTTTCCGGATTTGAACGAGTAAATGCAGTGATCAAACCGTCTCAAATTGTCCAGTCGAGAAAGAATCTTCTAGCAAGACAGTACCATTACTCATGTTTATTTGTAGTTCAGGTCAACATTGTTAGTGCTTGGCTAGTTTGTTCAACGCAATAAAACCATACTGACTTTACTTTGCACATTAAGATTACTAAGTATTTCGATATAGAAAGGTTTTTTATAAGAAATCAATACAGTCGAAGCCTGTAAAACATATACCAGAGTATTACCTAAAACGAGAAATTATTCGGGTCTGACAGAACTGTGAAACTACCGCAAATAAAATGTGGAACATTTGTGGTTGGATAAATATGTATTCAAATGTCTATATATTAAACCTGAAATTTATTTGGAAACGTTGAAAAACTAATATTGTCCACTGTATTACTGCTTTCAAAATTATAATTACATTCACCAACTTTTTTACATGGTGTTACAATACTTTGCCTATCTTTCAAATCTGTATATTTCATTGCTCAAATATTTATACGAAGAAACTTAATAGTTACAGCTCGAGATTAAATGACTCTTAGTCGTCTCCTGTCTCGTATTCCAATAATTATTTAACATAGTTACTTTTGATTTATTTAAATATTTAAAACGGATTTTGCCCATTGTTCGCAACTGAATCCTCGGCGCAGACTTTTTGTTTTTGTATTTTGTATTGACGTGATATATTGTAGAATCACTAAACGGTTAAATCTATTTCATCCACGATTTCTTCGACCATATAGACTGACAAATCTAAACTTATTTAAAAATGGAACTTTGTCTCTGTTTCTGTGTCTGTGTGTGTGTCCGTTACCTATAGACTCCGAAACGGCTGAACCGAACTTCTTGAAAATCTACACAGTTGTACTATAAGCGGTCTGCGAATGTTCTCAGGTAGGTTTTATGTCGAGGTACCCAGGACAAATATCGAAAATCGATAATCGAAAAAATCGGGTTTTAGAAAGAGCGGTCTGTTTTTAATCAAATTTAATGCACTCATAGACAAATACCTAAGAAACAAAATTCAGAAGTTTCAAGGTTGCAGTTCTTACAATAGTGCAGAAAATCGATAATATATATATATATATATATATATATATATATATATATATATATATATATATATATATAATGCAAGATGTTTGTGTGTGGGCCTGTTTATCTGCCTGCATGTCTGTATTTTTCAGCCCTTTTATTTAATTTTTTGCTTCGTGTTTGGCTTTAAGTAGGTATAATTGTAGTTCATAGTCTCAGCCATGATACCATTTACTCAGAGGACTCATTTAGCCTTCCAATATTGAGTTAACGACGAAACAAACTTATTTGATATCGATACCCGGAAAGCAAAATTTGACTTACATCCATTCATTTTTCTTTCAGTCTACGGTTTCGCTTTAACTGGAAACTATTACTGTTTAGTCTTTCGTGCCAACATCCAAAGAGTCTGAGCTCCGGTAGAATGGATTGATTTTAAAGCTTTTATTACACCCGAGCAACGTCGGGACATACTGCTAGTGTTACATTAAAATTTACCACCCTTTCAGTTACCTCTAACAAAATTTTCTGTTTCATAATACTTTGCTCCCATTTTTGAAGGCACCATTCGCTATTCTGATTCATCTATGAATTTCAGAGCCTAATTTTTTGTTCTAGATTAAAATAAGCTATTTAATTTTCTTTATTTACTTTCGGTGTTTTCATGTCCTAGTTCATATCTTGGTCTGTTTCTTTCTTAAAGTACATTCGCTGTATATTCTTACAATCAATGTTTAGTCGTTTCTTCTTCCTTTGTTTTTTTCTGTAATTGTCTTCTGTTATTTGCACATTTAGTGTTGAAATTTTAGCCATCAATAATGAATCCTGTATGATCTTTGACTGTAAATATTAGATATGTCTGATGATGAGAATGCACATAATTTAATTACATCCTTTTTTCTTTCTTTGAACGTTGACTGAATTGAAAATTTAGTCTGCTCAATAATCATATGCTAGATCTTTGAGAAATACCAAGATCACGACAGTCTTAACAATCCCCCGATGGTTATAAACTCACTACTTATGTTAAAAGAATTAACGTTTATGTGTGGGTTAGATTTATAGACTGATATGCAGGCGTCGTATTCATAACATGAAACGACAAGGCGAAGTCTATAAAGATGAAGATTAATATCAACCGCAATATAAACCTGATTACTTAGAATATATATGAAGGCAAAACGTGTCACGCTATTCAACCACAAACAAATGTAAAACAACTAATTCTAATAAGGTTTAGAGAAACAATTTCCAATAAAATGGCAAATGAAGACACCTCAAATACAAAAAAGTTATTGCTAGCTTCAAAAGAATGAAAATAAAACGAGATTTCAGAAGATATTGTGAAGTTGCGTAGACAGCATTCTTCAACATTGTCAATAAGTTCTAAGAGAAAACTAGACGATAAAGGGATAAGTTTATACTAGCATTTTACCACAACGTTGAAAGTGTAAGTAAGACATATTTAAAAAAATATTGGAAGGAATAGGGAAGTTCCGTAAATGAAGGCATGAATATAGCATTTTCACGGACGGGAACTGATAAATGTATACAATATGAAGTGTTATTCTGTACCGTTATAGTGATCCCTTTCGAACCAGATCAGAAACAATGTAGTAATGATAGGATGGGTTAGAATTTCGTCGGAGAATAAAGGTTGTCAAATGCAGGGCTTTGCTAACATCAGGAATATTTAATGAGAATTAGAAAAGGGATTTGAAAAAAAACAAGCTGTCACTCAACAGCTCATATTATCTAACAAAATTATCGCAAGCAAATATAAAAAAGCCATTAATAATAATAATAATAATAATAATAATAATAATAACATTATATTATCGAAATTTTTTTTAACATAAATATTAATTTTTTTAACATAAACATGGTTTTTTTCTTAAAATAAACAAGATTTTTCTTCATATATTATTTAATTTTATTGATTTTTTTACCAATATGAAATTCTGTTTTACTATTTCAACATGAATTTTTTTCACATATTATTTAATCTATGTTTGTTCTTAAAATGATCCTAATAAATAAAATCATCATTTTAAATTTCCTTTAGCTCTCGATATTTTTTAATAATTTTTTAAACTATTATAATTTTCTTAAAAACAAAAAACAAAACAAAACAACAGGAAAATAAATGAAATACAATGAAAAACAATTTCCTCGATATTATGTCATAGAAAGAATACGTATTTATTTTTATTTATTTATTGATTTTATTTACTTATTTAATTTATCTTATTTTATCTATTTATCTATTTTCGACCAACGACTTTAATGAAAAAATAAATGAATATACAGTGGACGAACAAAGTATTATTTTTATTTTAAATCTCACAGCACTAATAAACTTAAACGTACGTAAACTTTCTCTTTTCTATTAACTTTTTTTCTTTACAAGGACTAGTGATAGTAGTCATAAACCAGCGTCTTTCTCTTTGAATTCCAATCGCGTCTATGTCAGCTGTAACTTGGCAACCCACTTAGGAGAAGGAAAACTCCGAACAACAACCTGCAACTCAAGGTGTTAATCGTGCCGAGGAGTGAATGGCTACTGCGTTATGAGGTCACAAACGATCCCCTACAGGCATCGGGAGCCTGTTTGTAAAAGACCGTTACCCAACATGCCGGGCAACTTTGGGTGGACTTTTGAACCCGTGCGTCACTCGTGGGAAAAATATGAGAAATACAAATAGAAATAAAAAGTCCAGTATGAGTCTTCCAGTGGATAAACAGGGAGCCCGTCCTTCAAGGGGGAACCTACATGAGGTCGAAAAATCTGCCATAGGAACAAACTCCTACACAAAGAATGAATGGTCAGGTACCCACAACCAGGTAAATCCTAATGATGGTCCTAAAAATTCTCCAGCTAGATCTATAACTGTATATTTAAAGGAAAATAAAATAAAATGGTCAGGTGAGGAGTACAAAATCGTTGTGACTGCATTTCGTGACATGTTACCGCTTGAACAAAAAGGGTGCAAACGTTGGCTTTACGGATGTAAAGACCAATTGCTTATTAACAAAATGATCCTGGAAAACTGCTACAGTACAATGAAAAATCTTAGTACTGTCTGGATAGATTATCGTAAGGCATTCGATAGTGTGAAGCATTACTCAAACCTAAAAAAAACAACACTTGCCAAACATATGAGATTTGACGAGAAAAGTTTAGACAAATAAAAAGTACACTGACGAAAACAAATTACCTAATGTACGAAGGTATATCATGCAAAATAACCGATTGACAGAGGCTTAAATCAATGAGATAAAATGTATTGCAACCAGAATTAACGAATCAACAAAGTATGAAACGGAACCACACGTCATAATGTAGAAACTAAGATACACGAAAATAACTGTGAAAATAATGCAGAAAGTTTAGAAGTGTTGGAAAAGTATCATGGGAGTCAGTTACAAGACGGCATGGAAACGAGTGCAAAACACAGTGAAGAAAAACAAGAACAGTATACAAGAAGCCAAGAAAAAAATGAAGAGCCATGTAAGTCAGATACACAATATTGCAATGGAGAAACGAATGTCACTCCCAAACTTAAAACCAACAAATATAACGTCAAAAGTTCTAAGCTCTACAATGCAGCATTCAAATTCATTTTAGATAAAGAAGACACTTATATAAATCTCAATGAAACAAAATATACATACGTAATAACAGCAACAAAAAATTAAACATTAAATTCAACATGAGGCAGTCTCGCAGATATGATGAGCCACATTACAAAGAAAAATTTAAAAAGAAATCGAACAAATGAATTGACACGAAAAATAAATGTAAAAACAAGAAAATGAAGAAGAATCAAAGGGAAATACAACATTAGAAATGAAAAAAAGTCCTATAAAAACCAATGAAAGAATAAAGCAAACAATACATGTGAAGGATCAAAGAATAGGATGCTATTAGAAAAGATCAAGATTCTACAGACAAAACAAGATTTTTCAACCGATGCAAAGAAATTTTACAGGGAAATATGAAAAGCAAAGAACTGAACTGAGAGTTTCCTCCGAAATGGGAGTGTTTATACAGGTCTGGGAAAAATGTGGTCTTGCCCTAAAGACCATAACAAAGAAGTAGACTGGACTGCACAAGAGATAGAATGAATAAAAAATGAACCAGAACAGACGTAGGCTGGAATCGCAGAAGGGGATGTTAAATGTGCCCTAAAAAAGCACACAATTAGAAACTTTTGGCTATATTATTATATGGAGCACATAGACAATTCACAAAAAAAATTAAAGAAATTGTTAATGATCCCAATAAAATCCCTGTATGGATTACCAAAGGAATTACTTTTCATCTACCCAAGAATTGTGATACAAATAACTCGAAATACTACAAACCAATTACATGCTTTCTGACAACATACAAACTATTAACATTTATTTTAACAAAACAAAGATATTTCTTCTTGGAAAGAAATAACATTCTACCGATTGAACAAAAAGGGTCCAAACGTAGCTGTTACGGATGTAAAGACAAATTATTTATTAATAGGATAATCTTGGAAAACTGCTTCAAAGCAAAGAAAAGCCTTAGTACTGCCTGGATAGATTTACGTGAGGCATTTGATAGTGTATCACATTACTGGATCTTAAAGAGTTTATACATACACAAGATATCACCCGTCACCACCAATTTCATCAAACAATGTACATCTATATGGAAAATACCCCATTACCACAATCATATCAATGTAAACTATAAGTTTGGTGATATAAACATCAAAAGAGGTATATTTCGAAGTTACTTTTTTGTATATCAGTAATAGCTTTAACCAGTCAACTTAATAAGACTGAATGTAGTTATAAAATAGCTCAAAAGAAAATAAACTATCTATTTTACGATGATGACTTAAAGATGTATGCTAAGAATGTCAGTGAGCTGGAAGGTCCTCTGCAAAGTGCAAAATGCCTTAGTGGAGACATTGGAATGAAATTCAATTTGAAAAAATGTGCTAAATCTAGTTTTACGATGATCACTACAACAAACATTCTCGATTTGCTTAGACCTTGATGTAACAATAAAAGTTTTAAAGCAAGGACAAGCTTATACGTAACTAGGTTTTTAATGAGTGTGAAGAAATCCATACTAAAAAGAAAACATTTGACGGTTATAGACGGTTAGGTTTGATTTCAAAAACTGAAGTGATTTCTCAGAATAGAATTATGGTCATTAATAACGTTGGATCCCAGTGATCAAAAAGAGATTCAACATCTTGAATCTTTGAATAGGACTCTAAACAAGATCAGACGAATTGATTTTAAGACAAGAAAGCTCCTTTCTAAACATAATAAGCCTCATCCAAAGGTTGATATAGACCGCCTATTCTTACTTCAACAATTATTTGCTTACTAAGATACACAGAGACAACAAATGATTGGGTGATACAATTAAACAAACAACTGAAAGAAAAAATATCAATAATGAAAGAGCGCAGTCAATACAAACAAGATTTACATTTAGTAGATTGCGTATAAAAGGAGAAAAGAAGCCCTCAACCAACTATTGATGAGAAGAACATGAAAAATTCCAAGGATAAAGCTCTTGAACAGATAAAACAACGATTGCAAGACAAACCTCTGCATGGCCAATATCCAGAACGTGCTAATAAACCCAATGTTGATAAAGTTCATACATAATAATGTGGATCCAAAATGCAGGTTCTGTGATAAATACCAAGAAAAAATAGAGCATCTAATCTCATGATGTTCTGTACATGTCCAGAATGAAAATACTAATTGTCACGATAGAGTGGGGCAATATTTACACTGGACAATGTTAAAAAATTATGGAAAATATGTAAGCAAACATTGGTATGAACATCACCCAGCACCGGTTACAGAAATAGAAGATATCACCATTCTATAGGATTATAATATCTGCAAAGACAGAAAAATTGAAGGAAATAGGCCAGATATTATTGTTAAAACCAGAAAGAAAAAACTTGCCTCTTAATGGATATGGCTTGTCCATTGAATTGTAACATAGCAACCAAAGAATTCGAAAAGCTGTCAAAATAAAAAGACCTGGAAATTGAAATAGAAAAAATGTACAAATTGAAAACAAATATCGTACCAGTGATAATGGGTGCACTTAGAATGATAAAAAATGGAATAAAAAAATACACTGAAAAATCCCTGGAAACCCCAGCTTCAGAGATATACATAAAATTGTTTTGTTAAGTACAACCCGCACACTAAGGAGTACTTTTTCTATGTACTACTAGGAATGTTACGGAGATATGAAAAATAAGAAATGGAGCCATAACAACATACCACGACCTGCCTTAATTCTTCTTACAAACTTGATAGTCAGTGCAACCATAGCAGAATTTGATTTATAATGAAAAATGACATAATAATAATAACAATAATAATAATAATAATAATAATAATAGTGTCTACAATAATTATAATAACGCATAAATCATCATTCCAAAAGTAATGATAATGAAACATAAAGATCCTCACTCCAAAATGCGCAACAGAAAGATGCAGCTAAACAATGAAAATTACTTTTATTAAAAAAGCGAAGGCCAAGAAACAATTATGAACTAATTTAAAAGCATCGTTGAATAAAAAACACTTTGCAACCAGAAGTGTAGATACTGATGTAAATAAGTTCAAACATGGTTAAAAATCAAAACGGGCTTTTAAAAATGGATGTACTGGGCAAAATTCTATATGCAATAAACAGTCTTGTCTTGGGCATGACGTTTAACTGCATTCAACAGCAACGCGTCTGATTGGGAAGTTTTCGAGGAGCATGGAATCATAGCTTAATTGCTACTATTCCCAAAATACTATGAAGTATAGAGATATAATTTTATATAAATATATACATAAAAAGATAATTTTTAATTGAAAAATATACATTTTTGAAGGAAAAATATTAACATCAGTACATGATTGAAGAAAAAATATTTTCAGCAAAACATTTTTGAATGCAAAACTAGAAGATATTTTCAGTTTCGTAAATTAAATATAATAAAAACAAGTTTTCATTAAAATCAAACTAAATCAGTCTTCTCACTATGACGGAACATTAAAAAATAGGTTAAACACCCAACATTTTTGGAATAATTCACAGAGGTTGATATGCCGTAAAATAAAACTCAAACTCAAACAAATAATAGTGTACTATAATAAAGAATAAGAAGAATCCAACATTAGACAATGAAAAAAATTAGAGCTATTGAAAACAGTTCAGTCTTGAGATCGAACGAATAAAATAACTGACATGATAAGGACTGGAATTATATTCATAATACATTTTAGTACTGCATTGCGCTTCATTCGGTAAAAATGTTCTGGAATTCACCTTGATCCAGTGGTAAAATTAGATGAGATAATTTTTCTTTTTGCTTTAACATTCATACAAACAAATACGAAAAGGGGTATCGTGATTAAAACTACAAACAGAATGTTCTTTCTCATAAGTATTACTTTACTACCAGGAAAATATATCAGGATATATATATAACGATTAAGTATTCATAAGGATTCAGAAAATGAAATTGAAGTTATCTTAAAATCACTGTTATATCTAAAGTAATTGAAATTATTACTTCGTATCAAATCGTTATGGATAAGAGCATTATGAGAATCTTTCTAGACATTACTTACAATAGTTTTAAGAAACTGAAAATGTCATAACCATTACTTGAAATAGTTTCCAATCAAAATTCATGTATTTAATAGATTGGTTGCCTAAGGATACAGATTATAACGCGTTAATATATGTTAATGAAAAGAAATAATAATAATACGCGATTGGAATTACAACGAGAATGACGTGTTTTTGTTTTTTTTAGGCTCTTGAAAATGTAACTTTTTTTTCTAATGAAATATTTTTCTTATATTTTAGACGTAAACATGAATTTTTCTTCGTATATTATTTAAATTATCTGTTTCTTCTTTAAGGGATCCTAATTGATTCATCAACTAGTTTTCTTATTATTCGTATTTATCTTAGTTGTCGATATTTCGAAATATTTTTTAAACTATGATAATCTTTTTTAAAATCAAAAACTAAAATAAGACAACAGAAAAAAATACGATGAAAAACACTAAATATAATACCCGTTTGCCCGGCCGGCAACCCTAGGTCAGATCTAAGTCGAGACGGCACCAGATGTGACGCCTCAGAGCCGGGGCTGGCCAACCAATGTAACGCTCGTCCACGCTGACGGACGTGACGATCCCAATGGTGACACTGCCATCCGGCTGGCTGGTTGGTTTGGTCGCTGATGCGATATTTCGAAACATTTTTAAACTATGATAATCTTTTTTAAAAACAAAAAATAAAATAAGACGACAGAAAAAAATACGATGAAAAACACTAAATATAACACCCGTTTGCCCGCTCGGCAACCCTAGGTCAGATCTAAGTCGAGACGGCACCAGATGTAACGCCTCAGAGCCGGGGCTGGCCAACCAATGTAACGCTCGTCCACGCTGACGGACGTGACGATCCCAATGGTGACACTGCCATCCGGCTGGCCGGTTGGTTTGGTCGCTGATGCTAGTCGTGACGTTTTCGTCCGAAGACGTCGCCACAAAAGCCGGTTTAAAAGACGTCTTTTGCAACAACGCACCACTATCCCACGTTGTGATTAGATCCCAGAGGCCACGTCGTGCAATTTTAGTAGTCGCATTTTTGAGGCAGTCCAAACACTGGTGTACACTTGTGGTTTGAAAAAGTAATAAATACGGCACCAAAAAATTTAATGAACAAGGTCGAACACCCTCGCTGGTCGTCAAGATAATTGCGCAACTTGACCCACACAAAGCGAGCGGTGGTGACGGAATCCCAGTCATAGTACTGAAGAAATGTACCCCAGAACTCTCCTCTGTCCTCTCTAAACTCTATAACCTCTGCCTATCTGCTTCCTGCTTTCCTGCCTGTTGGAAGTCCTCCTGCGTAGTTCCTATATTTAAGAATTCTGGCGAACCCTCAGACCCCGCCAATTACCGTCCTATTAGTCTCCTTCCAATCTTTGGCAAAGTTTTCGAAGCCATTATCAACGCCGAGTTGATTCAGCATCTTATGGCCAACGGGCTTCTCTCTGACAAACACTATGGGTTTCGCTTCACCAGGTCTACTGCTGATATGCTAACGACCATTACCGAGTACATATACCAGGCACTCGACAAGAATGGTGAAGCCCGAAACGTTGCCTTGGATATCTCCAAAGCATTCGACAGGGTCTGGCATGCTGGCCTCTTGTGCAAACTGCGGAGCTATGGGATAACTGGACATCTGTTTGACCTCATCCAGTCTTTCCTCTCTAACCGCACATTGAAGGTGGTATTAAATGGGCATGCCTCCCAAAACTACCATACGAACGCGGGCGTCCCTCAAGGTTCTATCCTAGGTCCCACGCTCTTTCTGATCTACATTAATGATCTCCCCGACACCATTAGATCCCAAGTTGGCATGTATGCGGACGACACAACACTCTACTCACGCATCGATCAGAAATCATGTCTGGACGACAAAGTGAACCTCGCTGCCGTACTTGAAAGGGACCTCCAATCCGTAGTGGCCTGGGGTAGGAAATGGTTGGTAAATTTCAATGCCTCTAAAACAAAGCTGTTATCAACTAATCACCATAGACAATCGCATCTACCTCCCATTCGCATGGGACAGGCTAGCCTCCCAGAGAGTAAAATACTACGCCTCCTTGGCCTTACACTCTCGGCGGACCTCAAATGGAATGATTATATTGAATCCCTTGCCAAATCTGCTGCTATGAAAGTGGGCTCCCTCTGCAGGGCCCGGAAATTTTTCCCACCTGCATCTATTCTGCAGATATACAAATCTACCATCCGCCCGTGTATTGAATATTGCTGCCATATCTGGTCGGGTGCCCCTGCCGTAAATTCTACTCCAAGAGTTTCTGTTCTCGCGCTTCCCGCTTGTGGAACTCCCTTCCACAAGTCTGCTTTCCCGACAGTTACAATTTCCAGGTGTTTAAATGTAGGGTCAATAGACACCTCCTGTCACACTAACTAACAACTATTCTCACAAGACTCTCATCTACCCAAACCTCATTCTCGGTATCCCTGCCGGCCTATCAACCACCCTCTGTCATTTCCTATATTTAATCAGCCATTCTCCACTCTACGTAGCCCCCTGCACAGTAGTGGCAGTGAGATGCCTTGCTCGGGGCGAAACGCTTATAAAAAAAAACAAAAAACTCCGAACTATTTAACTCTACAATGCAGCACTGAAATTAATCTTGGATGAAGATACTCATACAAATCTCAACGAAGCAATATATGCATCAGCAATAGCAGCAACAAAAAAATTGAATATCAAAATAAAAACAAGGCAGTCTCGCAGATATGTAGATCCACCTTGGAAAAGAAAAATAGAAAAAGAAATCGAACAACTTAGAAGTGAACTATCTGTACTGGATGAACTGAGTTGAGGAATAAATGTAAGAACTAGGAAAAACAGAAGAGCCGAAAGAAAATATAAAATTAGAAATGAAAATGAAGTCTTATCAAATAAAGAAAAAAATAAAGCAAATAATCCAACTGAAGGCTCAAAGAATAAGGCGCTATGAGAAAAGAGCAAGATTTTACAGACAAAACAAGATTTTTCAAACCGATACAAAGAGATTTTACAGGGAAATAGGTAAAAAAAGTATTGAAGCGACAGTCCCCCCCAGAATGGAAGAAGTCACATAGTTCCGGGAAAAGATATGGGCTTGCCCTAAAGAACATAGCAAGGAAGTACATTGGATTGCGCAAGACATAGAACGAATGAAAAATAAACCAGAACAGACATGGGCTAGAATTACAGAAGAAGATGTTAAATTTGCACGAAAAAAAAGCACACAATTGGAAATTCCCAGGTATAAATAAAATTCCTAACTTTTGGCTATATTATTTAAATACAGCACATAAAAAACTAGCCAAAGAACTTCAAGAACTGGTTGACGATCCCACTAAAATTCCTGCATGGATGACCAAAGGAATTACATTTCTTCTACCCAAGAATGGTGACACAAATAACCCGAAAAACTACAGACCAATTACATGTCTTCCGACAACACATAAACTATTAACATCTATTTTAACAAAACAGACATAATTATTCTTAGAAAGAAATGACATAATACCGCTTGAACAAAAAGGGTGCAAACGTGGCTGTTATGGTTGTAAAGACCAATTGCTGATTAACAAAATGATCCTGGAAAACTGCTACAGTACAAAGAAAAATCTTAGTACAGCCTGGATAGACTATCGAAAGGCATTCGATAGTGTGCCACATGACTGGATTTTAAAGACTTTAAATATATACAAGATATCGCCCGTCATCAGAAATTTCATCAAACAGTGCATGTCTATATGGAAAACAACCCTTTATCTCAATCATATAAATGGAACCTATAAGTCTGATGAAATAAACATCAAAAGAGGTATATTTCAAGGTGATTCTTTATCTCCCTTACTATCCTGCATATCATTAATAGCACTAACTAGTCAACTTAATAAGACAGAATGTGGTTATAAAATAGGCCAAAAGAAAATAAGCCATCTATTTTACATGGATGACTTAAAGTTATATGCTAAGAATGATAATGAGCTTGAAGGTCTTCTGCAAACTGTAAAATGCTTCAGCGAAGACATTGGAATGAAATTTAATTTGAATAAATGTGCTAAAGCTACAGTTTTACGTGGATCAATACAAGAAACATCCTCAATTAGCTTAGACCCTGCTGTAACAATAAAAGAATTGAAACCAGAAGAAGCTTATAAATACCTAGGTGTAAATGAGAGCGAAAACATTCACCATAAAAAAACGAAAGAAATGGTGCGTAAAGAGTACTATAGAAGGCTCCGAATGATATTAAAAACTGAATTAAATTCACAGAACAGAGTCATGGCTATTAATAGCCTAGCAATCCCAGTTGTCCAATATAGCTTCAACATCTTAAACTGGACTCTAAACGACATCAAGCGAATGGATGCTAAAACAAGAAAGCATCTTTCTAAGCATAAGATGCATCATCCAAAGGCTGATGTAGACCCTCTATACATACCCCGTAAAGAAGGTGGAAGAGGTCTTATTCAGCTGGAATTTTTATACAATCAACAATTATTGGCTTACTAACATACATAGAAACAACAAAGGATTGGATGATACAATTAGTAAGGCAACATGAAGAAAGAAAGAAAAAATATTCAATAATAAAAGAAGGCAGTAAATACAAACAAGATTTACAGTTAGTAGATTCTGTAGAAAAGCAAAACAGAAGCCAAGAACCAACTATTGCGGCAAAAAATATGAAAATGAAAGCCAAAGATAAAGCTCTTGAACAGATGAAACAGCGCTGGCAAGACAAACCTCTGCATCGCCAATATCCAGAAGGTGCCAACAAATCCAATGTTGACAAAGTTAATACTCATCGATGGTTACGTGCATCTGGTTAAAGTCTGAAACTGAAGGCTTTATTCTTGCAGCACAAGACCAAAGTCTTTTCACTAGAAATTTCAAGCAATAGTATGCTTAATAATATGGATCCAAAATGCAGGTTTTGTGATAAACACCAAGAAACAATAGACCACCTAATCTCAGGCTGTTCTGTGCTTGCCCCAAATGAATATAAAAATCGCCACGATAGAGTTGAGCAATGTTTACATTGGGCAATTTGCAAACATTATGGAAAAGCTGTAAACAAAAACTGGTATGAACATCACCCAGCACCGGTTACAGGAATAGAAGATGTAAACATTCTATGGGATTACACCATCTACACAGACAGAAAAATTGAAGCAAACAGGCCAGACATTATTGTTAAAAACCAGAAGGAGAAAAATTGTCTGTTAATTGATATGGCTTGTCCAGCGGATTGTAACATAGCAATCAAGGAATTTGAAATCTGTCAAAATATAAAGTCCTGGAAATTGAAATAGAAAAAATGTGGAAATTGAAAACAAAAGTTGTGCCAGTGATAGTAGGTGCACTTGGAATGATAAAAAATGGAACAAAACAACACATTGAAAGAATCCCTGGAAACCCCAGCTTAAGAGATATACAAAAAATTGTCTTATTAAGTACAGCCCACACACTAAGGAAAACTTTATCTATGTAATGCTGGGGATGATATGGAAGATAGAAAAACATGAAATGTAGCCATAACAAACGCCACTTCCTGCCTTAGTTTTCCCCGCAGACTTGGTTGGTAGTGAGACCAAAGCAGAAATCAAAATATGACGAAAAATGACATAATAATAATAATAATAATAATAATAATAATGTCCAATATCCAGAACGTGCTAAAAAATCCAAAGTTGATAAAGTTAATACTCATCTATGATTACGTGCATCTGTATTAAAGTCTAAGACTGAATGCTTTATTCTTGTAGCGCAAGACCAAAACCTTTTCACTAGGAACTTTCTGGCAAATATTATACACAATAATGTGAATCCAAAATGAAGGTTCTGTGATAAATACCAAGAAACGGTAGACCATCTAATCTCAGGATGATCTGTACTTGCCCCAAATGAATATAAATATCCTCATGAGAGAGTGGGCCCATATTTGAAGTAGACAATATGCAACCCCTATGGAAAATATGTACACAAACATGGTATTAACATCACCCCGCACTGGTTACAGAAATAGAAGATGCCACCCACCATTCTATAGGATTATACTATCTATACCGATAGAAAAATTTAAGTAAATAGACCGGATATTATTGTTGAAACCAAAAGAAAAACTTACCTATTAATTGATATGGCTTGTAACAGCAACCAAGGAATTTGAAAAACTGTCAAAATATAAAGACCCGGAAATTGAAATAGGAAAAAATGTGGAAATTGGATACAAGAATCGTGTCAGTGATAATAGGTGCACTTGAAATGATAAAAATGGAACAAAACAACACCTTGAAAGAATCCCTGGAAACACCAGCTTAAGAGATACACAAAAGTTTGTCTTGTTAAGTAAACCCACACACTAAAATGAACTTTGTCTATGTAACGGTAGGGATGTTAGGGAAGATAATTAAAACATGAAATGGAGGTATAACTACACACCATAACCTGCCTTAGTTTTTTTCCCCAGACTTGGTAGGTAGTTCGATCGTAACAGAAATCTAAATATGATGAAAAATGATAATATAATAGTAATAATAGCAACTTAAAGTGTGCCACTGCAAGAATCTAGTAGCGAGGCTACCAAAATCTAGTTAGAGACATGGCCCCTGTAGCACGTTATTGGATTTTAAAACACACGCACATAGAACTATCAAACTAATAACCCAAACAACGTGATCAAAGATTAGAATTTTCTTTCTTATTGACATGGCAGTTCTGCTCTAATGAACTTGAGCACTGGTGCCTCTGCAACAGCTGTTTACTCGTGCAACCAGACTGACAACTGGGTTTCACCCATTCACATTTAGATCAACCAAATGCAGACGGCACTTCTACTCCTGAAACTTCTTTTTTCCCTCTTCGTGCCTGTGGAACTCGCTTCCATAATCTTGCTTTCCTGTCGGCTACAACCTTCAGGAATTTAAATGCAATGTCAATACTTATCTCTTAACCACTTGACTCTACTTCTTTCTTCACCACTCTGTATATCCTTTCCTTTCTCTCCTTCTATGCAACTGTCGTCACACTTGTATTCCCTTCCTTCTGTTGCTCCTTTCTAACTGGTACGTCTTTCTCTTCACCCTCTTTTACCTAATCTTTTTACTCTTATGTAGCCCCCTGCACATCAGTGGCGTTAACGTCTTGCTTGAGGTGATACGATTAAAAAAGTTATTGAAAGCTCAAACATGTTTTGAAGACATTCAAGAAGCTAACACAATAAAAGGAACTTTTTTTAAAAACGACCATAGCAGAAATAGAAATATGACAACAATAACAACAGCAACAATTATAATAATAATAAAAATAATAATAATAATGTAACTCATAATAATATACCCCATTGAAATACTTGCTAGAGAACTTTTTAAGAACTATAATTATTAAATTTAAAATGTATGTGGAAATAATTACTTTATGAGAAACATGCTACAAACCTTTTTTGCATGACCTAAACTAATTAATATATTCTAATCTCAAATTTTTTCCATCATAGTGAGAAATAAACCATAATAAAAGGAAAGCACGACGCCAAATAATAAACTTATAAAAAAGCTAAACAGGGTTTTTAAAAAAATGACAGCAAGAAAAATAAATTTACACATGATTTAAAAGATGTTTTATGGATTAAAATGTTGAAGAAAGAACAGCGCTCGAAAAAATGAATTAGATAATCTTCCGTTTTGAATTGTGAGTAGTAGTAAGTAGTTCGTTTGGAAGATTCTTTGTGTTGCTCTGTGCTAAGACCAGCAGATTTTTAGATTAGGTTAGTTGGAAGCTTAGAACTAGAAGAGTTCCGACTAGTCCCCCATGGAAACATATGTCAGTATCAACAGATACATTCAGACTATAAGTAATATTCTTTTTTTCTCTCGGTTTCGTTTTTGCTCTTGTTTCTCGGGCAGACATGAAATGACATGCACTGCAAAAAGTAACAAAAAGGCAAGATTCTGTGTCCAATCATATAATTTTTCGAATTGAGGAAATTTCATGTGTCATGGAAACTCGAGCGGGCTTTCACATAGGTATGCGAGGTAATTTACTCGATGTCAATATGTGAATTAAAGTCAAAGAAAACTAACTTGTAAAGAATATAGCCTTTTATTGGTGTGTGTTCTTCGAAAAGAAAAAAAAGATGAACGTTTTGAGAAAATAGAAAAATAATTTTTTCAACATTATAGAAACTATCTTCTTATGTGTTTTTACGAAAAGAAAAGAAGAAACAAAAACAAAATTTTTAAACTTTAGAGAACTTTCTCCAACGTTGTTTTACAAAGAAAAAAGGAAAACAAGAATGAGGACATAATAAATTATAATAAGGTTGACAGGGAGAAAGAAAAGAAAAAAAAAAGAAAAATGAAGTGCTCTTTACTGTTCTATTCCAGTGCATTGCCTGTTAATTTTTTTTTTTAATTTTTTATTTAAGCTTTTTCTTCAGCGTATCATAAAAGGTTTGCGGGATGCCACAGAATTATTCTAAAAAAAATGAAGCAAAGAATGTCTGAAACAAATCAGTACTTAAGTGTGTTTTAACTGGCGCTTGATGAAAAAATAAATAAACGAAAAAGAAAGAGTGGGGGAACAGAGGGAACAGATAAAGTAAAAAAATGAGGGTTAATGATCAACTAAAAAAGGTGAAGAATTTTCACATAGGCAGACGAATGCTATAAGTTAGTTGTAAAATGATGTATCTAAAAACATTTGGCAGATGACAAATATATGCAGAAGATAAATTCTTTTATAGTTCGTTATAAATCATAATCACATGTCTTGGAATGGCGAGTTTATACAAGCCAGTTGACAACAGGGGGAAACGATTTCAGTGACGTCAGCTGTCACATAAAGAGTAAGTGAGTTGAGTTAGCATTTGCAGAGAGCAGTCTGGTTGAGAACAGCTCAGAGAGCGGCCTTCAGTCAGCGGCTGCCACGCATGTGTGTGTGCTCTGACGCGACCAAATCTCTTATTCCAAAGCTAAGTCCCCAAAGAAGAACGAATAAAAGGTAATTGTATATTTTATATATACGTGCTGATGTTTGTCACTTTGACGTGGATAAAAGATCGTCGATTTTATTAGTTGTAGAAATGCTAGTCACTTTGGGTCACGAGTATGTTACAATTTATCTTGTGAAAAGATAATCAAAATTCGGTTATTCTCGCCGAATTCATTCAATTTTGTTTTTAGCCGAATGATTGCGGTATCTTTTTCGACGAAGATGCATAAGAGGTTTATTCCCTGTCAATTTGGTTTCAATTTATCTTCGTTGTCTTTATATCGGTGTACAACATTTTCAGAAGTATTAAATAAATGGAAAGTATTTGATAAATTGAAAAGCACTTGGTGTCACATCTGCCAACCTGTTAAAGAGTTCACGAACATGTTAGAATATATTCTATCACTTCTTCTACAGTGAAAGCCGTCATATATTGATGATAAGAATATTCTGAAATAACAACAGCAGCAACAATGACAACAATCTATTTCAAAATTAAATAGACGAATGCTGGTGACAAAAGCCACTACGTAGTAATTACACATTCTATTCAAAAGTGCTGATGTAGATTAAATCACAATCCACCGATAACAAAGGACATCTAAATTTTAGCTTGACGTTAAAGGGTCTATACTTGCTGCATAGGACTATAATCTACTAACAGTCTAATATCGTGTACGATAATACTAACCCGAAAATATACAACATTGTGCAAATTAATTGAAACGACGGCTTACTTTCGTTTTACATTATACGTTCAGTTTTAAACGCACATGATTTAGAAGGTGTAATTGATTTCATTTTTTTCGGATTATGTCATTTGCAGTGGTTTACAGTAATATGAATTTGCGTTCGGGATTTATGAGGAAATTTGTTTAGCCTTTGAAAAATATTGCGTAATCCCTGATTGTATCAGTGCTTATCACACCAGACACTATTTTCTAAACTGTCGATTAGTTGTTTTACCGCCATTGTCTACGATGGACGTTACTCCAAGGAAGCCTACGAAAATGGGAAGGCTGCATGAACACACTTTTTAACGATCAGTTGTATCATCAAATCGAAAAAACAAACTAGATTCACCAGTCAAAAACGTAAAGAAAATGCAGTCTGAAAAAAAAAGCATGCCAAGACAAAACCTATACCTGATGAAAGAAAGTGTGAAAGATTCTAGTAATGCATTAGTCGATTTGTTTCCATTATTTCGCATAATGGTGTAGGTTCCACAGCCAAAACATTGAAACTACTGGTCAACTTATCTCAGAAAGCTCAATACTCAAACACAATAAATTAAAATTTCGTCTTGAAACCGTCAGACACTATCTGTTTATGAACACTTATCATCACTAAGAAATAAAGAAGTTGAAACTGGTGTGACAGTCATCCCAAATCTGTAGTTAAGAGAGCGGATGTTGCGATTTTCTGCCATTTTTAAATAAAAGAAGACCGAACAATACATGCAAATCCTATAGATTCTATTACACTGGACCAAACTTTTTCGAATCAAAATTTCTTAGGCAATAGACATATGTTAACTGAACTATTTTCCACCCTAAATATGGAATTCACATTCGTTTCGCTCAGTCACATAACGTTTTCTCAGTACAGTGTGTTTTGCTTTAAATAGGCCAAAATAGCGATATGCTAAGGTCAACTAGAAGCAACCGTAAATGTTTTCAGGTTAGAATAACTTAACATAAAAGAAAGATTAACTCAATAACGTAAAGAATGTGTTTTCAGCATTTTCATCAACAGAAAACGAATCTCCTACCAGTTAAAACTTACCCTCGTGAAGTAATAATTTCAAAAAAAAAAAAAAAAAAATGAACAAATCCATTTTCACTTGTGTTAATAAGCACCAGGATGCTAAACTTCTTTGTATCAATTTTTGGTCAGACAATATGCTGGTGGTGTTATGGTGGGTAGAAAAGTGCCTAGTTGGCTATGCTTATCTGGTGTTAGCGGCTATTTTATCCGCTGATATAGAAAATTTAATCCTCTCTGAAATATATTCGCTAAACCCCATAACAACACTTATTTCTCAATATTCCTGTGCCTGTTATGCTGACACTGCTTGACAATAATAGACATCCGTAAACTCAAGTGATATGTTAAAATCTTATGACGATTTTTGGTTTAGATTGAAAACAATTACTCAAAAATAAAATCACTGTTCTTAAATGATTTCTAAAGAGCTGTTTCTTGGCAAAGTACAAGAAAATCAGAAATCACGAAGTTTTAGCAAGCTAGAAACATTGATAGCGTAAGAAGGTTTTTCTATGAGATATCTCTCATAAAGTTAAGCATTTTCAAGTCGGCTAATCTGAAAAGAAATAACTTAGAATTTAGTTCGAATGTTATTTAAATTATTTTTCTTGAATGACAAATCGTTTGAGCATGAAAGAAATATTTCAAACATGCTACTCGCATATTTAAACCGTCTTATATCTCTCTGAATTAGACATTTTGGTCCATTTTAGGCAAAATAGTAATTATCTCTACTGAGAAAACGTGATTTGATGAAGCAAAATAGACCTGATTTTCACATTTAGCCAGAAAAAATATCCCCGAAACTTATGTCCTTTTCCAAAAAATACTTGCTTCGGCAAAAATGTCAACTGCGCTTATGAACGACAGAAATATTTGCAGATTGATTCACATGAGTGTAACAAATGCGAAAAAACTCTTCCGGGAAGAATTTTGAAATCAAATCAAATAAAAAGACCAGACGGAAATGAAAATAGCAATTATATATTAAAATTGCTTTGACGTGTTTGGAGTTTGGGTCTCATAAAAAAGTGACTCAAAAATAAATACTAAAAGCACATGATGTTCCTTCTCTCCAGGATATCTTTCAAAAATAATTTAAACTGGCACATCCGATTAAACAGAAATTGTGTATTGAAAAAATTGTTTTTGTTCTTAACAGTTGTCATTTGTTTAATTAAGTAGAAACAACAAAACTTCTTTGCCTCGGTCACTCATTACCACATAGGTCACAGCTTATGGGGTAGTTCATTGATTAAGATTGGGTTTGGAATTATAAAACAGAGATAAAAAATATGCTCTTTCAATATTAATAATAAGGTTGTGTACGTTTTCTCAGAAATAGCGTTACTATGAATCTTTGTTCATTAATAATTAGAGTAGCACACTATCATTGACATGTGTCAAAGGGTTGCTATTTCAAGTTTGGAGAAAAAGATAGCTGAGGTAGCATTTCAGTGACATCAATTTAGAATAGAGTATACTGTTAATGAACAAACGTCTAGTGGACATAAAGTTTTGTTTCACCGGGTATCACGTGCAAGTGAATTCGGTGATTACAACAAAATATTTAACCCTTTCGGTACATTGGTCCGTAAAGTGGTTTCTAAGGTATTATCAAACTTTGTCATGATAGGTATATTTGTATACATATATTTTTACACTTTATTGTTTGTGCGCTTCTGACTTAACGACAGTAACAATAAAAACAACAATAATAAAAATAATAATAATAATAATAATAATAATAATAATAATAATTATTATTATTATTATTATTATTATTATTATAAATTAAAATTCTTGAATAAAATGAAAAGATCATTCATCCCTTATTTAAGATAGGATGGAATGAAAGTAGGAACTTATTTATAACATTGAATTTTTTATTCTATTCCATCATATCATGCATGTGACTTCGAGAAATATGTTTGAAACCTAATGAAATTATATCGAACGGATTTCACCTGCTGTAGGAAACAGACTTTGCGAGATATAATGCCAATTTGTTAGTTCTCGTCTGGTTTTTTAGATTAAGGGTTGGGTTAGGAAAACCTAGAAGTAAGAACGTTGCAAGCATGATTCTCAAATGACGTTATCGGGAATAATTAGGCAGTTTCAATATGATGAATTGAGGTTCCCATGTGAGGAATTTATGACAGAAAATAAATGATGAAGAATCAATTATTGACCTTAAATAGAGATTATGTGAGGGCAGGAAGGAAAATGAAATAAGATCCTGATCAAAAAAATAGTCAGTAAATACACATATAGATTACATTAAAGAATAAATTAACAAAAAACGAAAAATTGAAAGAGATAGAAGGAAATGTAATTTAAGCAGGCAAAAGCAAATGATGTACAACGAAAGAATAATCAAACGAATATTGAAAGAAACAAACGAAACAAAAAAGAAAAAGAAATGTAGTTAAAAAATAAAAGTACTCTAGTAATACATAAAAAAGGGAAGAAAAGAAATTATGAAAGAAAAAATATTTGTTAGTTGATTGTTTTTTAACGGTAGGTCAACATTGCTCTGGGGTAGTTGCTGATAAAATTCAAATATGTAGGATGTAGCTTTATTCATTTATTTTAAATACTGATAGGTTTTGTGATACATAACTTGCTAGCTATGACAGATGAAGTGAATTTATATTTTCACAATAGTATTTGCGCGTAAGTAAATATAATGAACCCAAATTGAATTAGAACTCGGGCTTTGCAATGCATATTTCCGAGCCACCATACATTACATCATACTCTCCTTGAATTATTCAACAGCAGATATTCCCAAGCGGTTACCTAACAAGGGACTAGGCAGTGTCCCCGTTGTTTAACTTCGCCGAACCTTCGAAAACTGGTGTATCAACGCAAATCGAGAAAGTTAAATGTAACCAGTACTTCTACCCCAACAGTTACATTTCTTGCATTTCCCGCCGGTGGAACTCACTTCCGTCAATTTCCCTTAGAGTTACATTCTTTAAAATATTAAATTCAACTTCAGTTGCCATCTTCAGTTATCTTGAATCCCACTTATCTTTTATCATTTTCTTCAATATCAATTGTATTCATTAGTTTCTCTCACTGCGCACTAGTAGCGGTGCCGCATTTCATTGCGTAAAAGGATTACAAAAAAGTGAGTTTTTTTTCTTTTAGTTTTAATAGTTTTATGTAAAGGATCAAGCATAGTAATGCTGATAAACTACTGAGAGGCTAGCAAATATTTTTGTCTTTGATGTGATTTGCATTGAATTTTTTGAAAGATGTACGGTTGCTGAGGAGATGTAGACTCTATCTTAGGGATTTTATGTCGAAGTGGTCATTCAACACTTTTGAATATTGAAAATTTATTTTACTTTATATATATTAGAATTGTTTAGTGGTCAATTGTTTGTAGTGATTTAATTTCATAAGAATACTTGATACTTAATATAACATTACACGTAGTAATATTTTTATTATTAATGTTTTTAATAAAAACATCGTTTGCTTGATTATTAGCACTTCGCCATGCAGTGAAATATATTTTTCTGTTAAGAATTATTATAAATAAAATCTTTAAAACAACACAATTTTAACATACCCAGACAATTAAGTGGGGGAGGATTTAGATCGTTTGCTAAGAAAACCAGGTTGTGGTTTATGGGAGGAATTAGATGTTAAGCGTAAGTGGGGTAGAGAATTGAAATAACATGAAAACTAAAACCATTTCAATATCTGTAATACATTTAGATGCATAAATATGCATCTATGCCTGTCTGCAAAGGCATCGTGTGCATTCGTTAAATCATTTCATAATTTTCTTTAAAATATTTATCACTTAAAATAGTGAAAAAGTGATAAACAAAAATAGTGTTTATAATATAATGTTCGCCAAACATATGTAGTCGACTTAATAAATGATCATTGCGTTAAACAAAATTTATAATCAGAAGATGGGAGAATTTATACATTTGTGAAAGTGAATAGATTGTAGATTTAGGGATTCAGTTATAATATATTATATTAGAAAAAATTAATTATACTTTAGGTAAATTAGTAGACGTTGATGACAAGTTAATTTGCTACGCTCGTTTAGCAAGTTTAATTTCAGGAATGTAATATTTTAAATTGTTTCCTTTGAAGATTACAAGTTCTGGTAATTTTTAAAAATATTTTTCTTTTAACAGAAGTGGTGTTATTAGCTTGTTTTAATCGTCAATACTATGTGAAAAGTCATGTGTTATTACGATGAGTTTTATTAAAAATAAGGTTTGCTGATAATTGCGAGTTTTAAAATGGTTCTTGGAACAACCAAATTTGTTTTTTACTGTACGATTTTCTATGTTAGAAAAAGAGAATAGGTGGAGTTAGTACGAGATTTGTTTTGAAATGGTCGCTCAATTATTTTCGACAATTGCAAGTATTGTTATTGTAATCCTTATTTGTTAGGATGTTGTTGATTGCTTAATTTCTTCTGTTAGTTTAAAATTCTGTCATAATGCTTATGATGATCTTCTCAGGGTTACCCACACAGCTAAATCTCAATTTAGAAATATTTTTGCTAAACTTTTGCTAAGGGGTTTATATTAAGGGAAGTGTTTATCAACTAATTTTAAAACCTTAAGCCTTGACATAGTATTAAACATTTGTTTAAATGAAGATTTATACCAAAGAATTTTTCTGTTATTGTTGTTGCTATTATTATGCTATATTTAATGTCAAGAAATGTGTAGCCGCCGTTTTCAAGAACAGTGTCATAAAATTTCCTGTGTTTATAAAAGTTATCTTCACTAGAGTAGCTGTTGCTGCTTTTGCTTTCAATAGAAAGGTATATGTTTAATGATTGATCGAAGTGGTTAAATGTAGGGTTGATGTGCATAAAATAAGCGTTAGTTTTACGTAGAGTGAGTAAGTGTTATCGACTAGATCAAGTCTTACTTCTAGCAAGTCTAAATTTTACATTAGTTTTTATAGTAATCATAGATTTTAAATTTCAATTTCATATATATTATTTCTTTAATTCTGTTGGCTCTAACATAAGTGAAAATTTACAAGCATAAGACAAGCATCCCTGTATAATCCTATATCCCCAATATATTGATATATTTATACACCAAAATAAATAGTCCAACAAAGTTGCTGAGTCTAGAGATATCATTGTGATTACAAATAGATTCTCACATTTGTTTATTTTTCTACTGTTCATTATTTTAGGGGTATGCAGAACGTTATGCACCCATGATTATTAACCGTCACTCGTTGGTTAGATCGTAAGACTTAATGGTAAATTCTAAAGCCAAAGTGAATAGCTATTTAGAAATAAAAGTGTAATAATCTTCTTATTTTTTGGGGCAAGCTAGTAGCTGACATTAATGGTTTCAATTCATCGAGTTAATTTAGGACGGGTTTTAATTTGGAAATTGATTCTCTCGCGTATGGTTTTGCTGATTTTGCCAATTTCAGTTTGGGTTGGTTTAATTATCGTATTAGAGCAGTTATTTTCGTAATCCGGTTTGAAGTTTTTAATGGCAATTTAGCAGTCAGGAGTACCTAGATTATTAACTTCATCACTTATTTGTAATTTATCTGCGATGTATTTACTTGTTACATTTACGTGTTTTCAGCTAAATTACTAATATTGTTATGCAATTTTTTGTCAATTTAGTTGGATTTTGTTACATGAAATATTGTGAAAACGAGGAGTTTTGTCCTACTTACATATAATTTGTATTAAATTATATCATAAATTAATAACTAACAAAAAATAGGTAAGAGAGATAGATAGATAGATAGATAGATAGATAGATAGATAGATAGATAGATAGATAGATAGATAAACATATATAATATTCGCTTTCGTTTACGTTGAGGGATCGCCGCCTTTCTGAATAGGATAATGGACTCGACTGATTGTACATATAATCCTGATATAAAGGGAACAGCGAATCTGGAATCTCAGTTGTAGTTGCAGTTTAAAGTGGAGAGTAATCGTAGAGATCCGTTACAGTCATTGAAGAGTTCCGACAGATACCGAAGTTACGCAGAGATCAGCCTAGCTCTGTGCTTTACTCAGGTTGAATAAGTTACCCGGACATGTATATATTTATTTCTAGTAATAGTATTTCTGATTTGATTAACCTGCGTTCCGGTTTGTATATTACGTTCAATATAGCAAACTATTCTGTCTCCAAATCTGTTTTGTTGTTGATAATTTTGTGCAGTTCCTCATCCGGAATCCACAACAGTTTATTGGGTATTAAAATGTATCATCTAAAGATCATGACCTACCTGAATATTTTGAATAGCACTTCAATACCAATTGAAAAATCAATTTCATTTGTGTCCTTTTATACAAATACTTATCACGAAAATATATACTCACATCTGACTTGATAAAATGCCTGAGTGAATGCAACGTGTCCGATAATATAATTTTTCGTTTTGTCTCTATCTATCTATCTATCTATCTATCTATCTATCTATCTATCTATCTATCTATCTATCTATCTCTCTCTCTCTCTATATATATATATAATAATAATAATATATAATAAGGATATATATAAGGATAATATATATATATATATAAGGATATATATAAGGATATATATATATATAAAAAGGGGTTCATTCATAATTACTTTGCGGTGCAAAGAAAGAAAGAAAAACGAAAGAAAGTAAAGAAAATGTAAAGACGGATCTATATCAATCTGGGTCAAAGAATTTAAGTCAGTATTTTTGCTATGAAAGCATGTAGGTAAGTCAATTCTTTTATGAAGTAAATTAAGCAAGTTGCAGACTGATGCAGAATCATACGCCAGCAGGATATGCAAATATCTGGGTCGTATATATTATTGTAATATATATATATATATATATATATATATATATATATATATTAATGCAGGTTTCATTGAATAATATAGACAAGTTTTGTCTATTAATTTTGTGTAGGATCCGTTCATACCGTCTGATATACTTGATGGTGATGTCGTTAAAAGACAACAAAAAATCACAGTATTTGTTGAATTTTTTATCAGGTCTAAGCTTTCGGCTCACATAAGCCATTATCAAAGAGTAAATAATAACATACAGTAAACATAGAACATTTAAGCTATTAACAATAAAGATAATTGAATTGAAAATATAAGTCCATCCCTACCGTGGCGGATGGCCGAAGACAGTGACAAAATAGTGGTGTTGTGGTCCCTGGTCTAAGCTAGTAGAATTTTTCTTAGGATGTTGGGATTAATTTTGAGTGGGGGTAATGAAGGATTACTGTAAACATTTCTTATAATTATATCAATAGTTTCACTGACGGGTACATTAGTAAAAAGGTTTTCCACATCAAGTGAAGCTATGATTTCATTATTAGGTTTTTCACTCTTGAGGATTTGGATTGCCTCTAGGGTTGACTTTATGCTGTATTTACTCGGAAAGTAGGGTGTGATAAGCTGGTTAATATGTTTAGTTAACTGGTATACAGGAGTAGGAATTTGGGATATGATAGGGCGGAGAGGATAGTTAGGTTTATGAGTTTTTATGGTTCCGTATATGTAACCAGGTTTATAGTCACCAATAATTTTAGGGAGTTTTAAGGAATTCTGATCAGCGTTGTTGGCACTAATGAGTTTATTAAGTTTAGATTTTAGTTGGTGTGTCGGGTTTTTGTTAATTCTTTTAAATTTTGTGTGGTCATGGAGTATGTGGTTGAGTTTTGTGTTGTAATCTGATTTGTTAAGTACAACAAAGATGTTAGCCTTGTCAGCTTTTTTTACAATTATGTGAAGGTGGTTGCGTAGTTCGTGCGCGGCACTTTTTAGTTGTTTCGATAGAATTTTTGAGGAGCTTCTGCTTTTATCATGGCGATCTTTGATTGCCTCAGCCTTAAGTAGATCTTTCAGTTCGGGTTTAACGGTTATAAGTTATCAGACGGTATGAATCCTCTCCGCCCTATCATATCCCAAATTCCTACTCCTGTATACCAGTTAACTAAACATATTAACCAGCTTATCACACCCTACCTTCCGAGTAAATACAGCATAAAGTCAACCCTAGAGGCAATCCAAATCCTCAAGAGTGAAAAACCTAATAATGAAATCATAGCTTCACTTGATGTGGAAAACCTTTTTACTAATGTACCCGTCAGTGAAACTATTGATATAATTATAAGAAATGTTTACAGTAATCCTTCATTACCCCCACTCAAAATTAATCCCAACATCCTAAGAAAAATTCTACTAGCTTAGACCAGGGACCACAACACCACTATTTTGTCACTGTCTTCGGCCATCCGCCACGGTAGGGATGGACTTATATTTTCAATTCAATTATCTTTATTGTTAATAGCTTAAATGTTCTATGTTTACTGTATGTTATTATTTACTCTTTGATAATGGCTTATGTGAGCCGAAAGCTTAGACCTGATAAAAAATTCAACAAATACTGTGATTTTTTGTTGTCTTTTAACGACATCACCATCAAGTATATCAGACGGTATGAACGGATCCTACACAAAATTAATAGACAAAACTTGTCTATATTATTCAATGAAACCTGCATTAATGAAAAAATGCTGCCAAAATACACACAATATATATATATATATATATATATATATATTAATTCAGATACTTCAATCCAAGGGAAAAAAGCAGGAAGGTAAATTCCAAAAAACCCGATCCTAATTAATATTAAAAATTTATTTTAATATTAAAAAATGATACAGGAAGCGAGCTCCATGTAATAAAATATTACAGAGCAAATATATATTAACAAAGGATTAATTCAAAGATGTTGAATGGCCATTTCGATATGAAGATCCCCACGGGGGACGACACATCACCTCAGCAACAGAAAAAACCTTTCAGAAACTGGAGAAAAATTAGTCTACTTTTCCTTTTTAAATAGATTGCAAAGAAATTAAAAAATAAATAATAAAATAAAATAAAATAAAATAAAAATAAAAATAAAGGGAAAGAAAAAGAAAAAGAAAACGAAAAAGAAAAAGAAAAAGATAGAATAAAATCAAATAAATAAGAAAAGAAAAAAAATTGACATCCTCTGGGTTCGCAAAAAAAAAGGGAGAATGTAACTAAAAATTAACAGACAGCCGCGTTAAATCGACGTCAGTTTAAGCAACACGGAAAAAAGGTGGTAAGAGAGATAAAAGAAGGAAGGGAGGGTAAAAGAAAGAAACTAAAGAAAAACTTTTTTTAAAAAATATTACAGACGCTGGACAAATTCAAAAACCTAATTTTCCCAAAACGTTGAAGTATTAGAAAAAGGCCTTTACTTAAAAAGGCATAATTATTAATAAAAAGGAATAAAAAGATATAGGATTTAAAATAAAATTATTTTTAAAAAATTAGGTCATTTGAAATTAAACTAAATAAAGACAACACTAGGTAAAAAAAAAAAAAAATTAATTACAATTATTATATACATACCTATAGAAGTACACACATACATACATATATATACACACACAATTCTACGAATAAGAATACATATATACATACACATACACACACATACATTCAATTTATTACACACTTATATACATATACATGCGCATACACACATATATATGTGTGTACACACCTATATACAAAAAATTCATATACACATAATATACATGTGTACACATACATGCACACATATACACACACACACACACACACACGCGCGCGCACACACATATATATATATATATATACATATTCCATATGCACTCACACACATACATATTAATGAATATTATGAAAAGGAGCATTTAAATAGCTAAAAAGTTTTTTCAAAATTACATATATATAAAGACACTTTTCATTTACTACACGAAAATCGAAAGACCATAATTATCAAATTTAGGTTTGACTTATACTAAGTTAAAACCTAATTAACTTCAGTCACACGTTTATTCTTTTTTTTTAATTGGAGTAGATAGTACCTTCTATCGCCCGGTCTCACACTTCACCCCCTTCTTTTGGACAGGAGTAGAGGTGATCGCCTTGTTTCTTGTTTAGGAAGGGGTTCCCGGTTCATCTCTCTTTTCTTCGGTCTTTATGTCGGTTCGACTGGAAGCTTTTTGCTGTTGGTGAGTATGGTGGCAAAGTCTCTTCATTCTGAGGGTACCGGGTTGGCAGTTTCCTGGTTGCTGCTTCCGACTGGTAATTAGGAGCCCGAACTCTTGCGTAGCGTCTCGAGAGGCTGCTCTGATCAACAGTTGAATAATATCGGGGTTCCTGTGGTGCCATTTCGCGCATGGACGGGCGTCCCTGCATGAATTTCCGATGGGCAACCCCGAGGCCACATTATGCTGCAATTAACGACCATCTGACCCTACTCTAGACCTCTCTATCCACAACTACAACCAACATGAAATTTAACAAACAAAATAGCAAGCCTAAACCAGCTAGTCGTAAATCGCCCAAACCTATCTGCGTTACCTTCACAAATATACGAGGTATTCGCAGTAACTTTAATAGTGTAGAGTCTTTCCTTCTAACTAACTCACCCGATATCTTAGCTATATGTGAGACTAATCTTGACCCTTCTATCCCCTCTTCAGAGCTGTTCGTTCCTGGTTACCTTTCTCTCTTCAGGAAGGACTCCAATGTCCATATGCATGGGCTTGGTGTATATGTCAGCGAACAACTCCCCCTAGCCAGGGTCACATCTCTTGAATCCCTTGATCATTCCTTCATGTGCTTCCGTCTCTCACTTCTAAGCTCGGTTAGCTATCTCTTCTTCCTCTACCGCTCCCCCTCCTCCCCTGACTGTACGTTACTTGATTGCATCTCTAATAACATCGACAGGGCCATTTCTTCTCACCCATCTGCCCAAATATTTGTGTTTGGCGATTTTAACGCCCACCACACCAAGTGGCTTGAAAACTCAGCCACCGACCTTGCTGGGATCCGCACCATGCACTTTTCAATAGCCCAAGCTCTAACGCAAGTGGTGGACTTCCCCACGCGTTTCTCTAAAAACCCTAACGGAAGGGACTCTTTAATCGACCTTTGTTTTACTTCCATCCCAGACTCCTGCACTACCAGGCAACTCTGCCCCCTTGGAAATTCTGACCACGCCGTAGTCTCCGTAAACATATCAATCCGCACTAACTCTTCCCAAGAAAACCAGACCAGCAGAATATCATACTGCTACCAAAGAGCCGACTGGGACTCGTTCAGGGACTTCCTCTGCGACGTCCCCTGGAACAACGTCTTTGATCTTCCTGTCGAAGACTGTGCCTCCGAAGTCTCCTCTTGGGTTAAGGCTGGCATCGATGCTTTTATCCCTGCCAGAAAATTCCAACTAAAACCTAATTCGTCCCCCTGGTTCTCACCCGCTTGCTCGGCCGCTATTGCCCACCGGAACCATTTCTTCCGGCTCTATCGAAGCTGCTCGTCGAACCAAAACAGGCGCCTTTTCACCTCAGCACGGAACAAGTGTAAAAAAGTACTGAACGAAGCCAAGAGGGCGTTTGCTACCAGAATTAGGCAACGCATAGCATCCTCTAAGTTTGGCTCCAAAGATTACTGGCGTCTCTGCAAAAGCGTGCTCAGCAGGAACAAGATTTCAATACCCCCACTAATCAATGAATTTGAAGTTCTCACCTCCCCAGCCGACAAGGCTGAGTGCTTTGCCCGTAAATTCTCAACCAATTCGACACTGGACTCGTTAGGAATACCTACACCAGACTTCCCACCCAGAACTAAGGCTCAACTAAATAACGTCCTCATCTCGCCCTCGCTGGTCGCCAAGATAATTGCGCAACTTGACCCACACAAAGCGAGCGGCGGTGACGGAATCCCAGTCATAGTACTGAAGAAATGTGCCCCAGAACTCTCCTCTGTCCTCTCTAAACTCTATAACCTCTGCCTATCTGCTTCCTGCTTTCCTGCCTGTTGGAAGTCCTCCTGCGTAGTACCTATATTTAAGAATTCTGGCGAACCCTCGGACCCCGCCAATTACCGTCCTATTAGTCTCCTTCCAATCTTTGGCAAAGTTTTCGAAGCCATTATCAACGCCGAGGTGATTCAGCACCTTATGACCAACGGGCTTCTCTCTGACAAACAGTATGGGTTTCGCTTCACCAGGTCTACTGCTGATATGCTAACGACCATTACTGAGTACATATACCAGGCACTCGACAAGAATGGTGAAGCCCGAACCGTTGCCTTGGATATCTCCAAAGCATTCGACAGGGTCTGGCATGCTGGCCTCTTGTGCAAACTGCGGAGCTATGGGATAACTGGACATCTGTTTGACCTCATCCAGTCCTTCCTCTCTAACCGCACATTAAAGGTGGTATTAAATGGGCATGCTTCCCAAAACTACCAGACGAACGCGGGCGTCCCTCAAGGTTCTATCCTAGGTCCCACGCTATTTCTGATCTACATTAATGATCTCCCCGACACCATTAGATCCCAAGTTGGCATGTATGCCGACGACACAACAATCTACTCCCGCATCGATCAGAAACCATGTCTGGACGACAAAGTGAACCTCGCTGCCGCAATGGAAAGGGACCTCCAATCCGTAGTGACCTGGGGTAGGAAATGGTTGGTAAATTTCAATGCCTCCAAAACAAAGCTGTTATCAACTAACCACCATAGACTATCGCATCTACCTCCCATTAGCATGGGACAGGCTAGCCTCCCAGAGAGTAAAATACTACGCCTCCTTGGCCTTACACTCTCGGCGGACCTCAAATGGAATGACTATATTGAATCCATTGCCAAATCTGCTGCTATGAAAGTCGGCTCTCTGTGCAGGGCCCGGAAATTTTTCCCACCTGAAACTATTCTGCACATATACAAATCTACCATCCGCCCGTGTATTGAATATTGCTGCCATATCTGGTCGGGTGCCCCTGCTGCTCTCCTTGGGCTTCTTGACAAAATACAAAGGAGGATCTGTAACGTGGTTGATACTAACTTGGCAGACCGGCTGCAGCCGCTCTCACACCGGCGTGATGTAGCTTCCCTGTGCCTCTTCTACAAGTACTTTCATGGCTCCTGCTCCGATGAGCTTAGATCACTGGTGCCGCCCAAGCACGAATTTACACGAGATACTAGATTAGCAACTAGGTCCCACCCTTTTACAGTTAAACAAATAAGATGTAACCGTAAATTCTACTCCAACAGCTTCTTTTCTCGCGCTTCCCGCCTGTGGAACTCCCTTCCACAAGTCTGCTTTCCCGACAGTTACAATCTCCAGGTGTTTAAATGTAGGGTCAATAGACACCTCCTATCACACTAACTCCCAACTATTCTCACAACACTCTCATCTACCCAACCCTCATTCTCGGTATCCTCACCCGCCTATCACCCACCCTCTGTTATGTCCTATATTTAACTAGCCTTTCTCCTCTCTACGTAGCCCCCTGCACAGTAGTGGCAGTGACATGCCTTGCTCGGGGTGAAACGCTTATAAAAAAAAATAAAATAAAATAACACGATGGAAGAAAAAATCAGGCGTGACTGACGCCATATAAGGGAATAAAGGAATCATCGTTACCTGTGAAATAAAGTTGAAATAATAGATAGAGAACTCTACTGGAAACTACGAAAACTTAATGAATCAGCACATATGCTAAGCTACAAAAATAAGTATAGAGATGAAAAGCATAGAGATGAAAATTATTAGTGTCAAATTGCAATATGGTCTCTGGTAAAAAAGACAAGGCTACAGCAGTGATGAAAATGTAACTTACAGAGTTAGAGGGATATAACTCATGACTCACAAAAGAGGTTCTATGAAAAGAAGGAAGATGATATATCCAAGTTATTGTAATGAACGGTAGTAAAGTGTTCAGTTCGAAATTCCTACCACCTGAAGAAAGCCGGAGCGTACAACGGCTGAAACGTTGTACAAATAGCAACAATGATGTGGACAATAGTCCGAATAATGTAAATTGTGTAAGTACTTCCTCATCTCAGAAATATAGACAAATAGTGATCTACTGTATTAAAGAATTGTATTCCTATATTCACTACAGTAGAAAACAAATAATTGAAATCTAGGAAGAACGATAAGTTTTAATTAATGATTAAATAAACATAAAATATATATAAGGATAAATGGGAAACAATGCAGTACCTTAAAAAAAGTAAATAATGTAAGGAAAATAAATAAAATAATAAGATATGATAAAAAATGATCTCAGAAAGTACGTGGAGTATGACATTGCTTTCAAATTTTAACGTCTCCAAAACAAAACTGCTCTCTTGTATCCGTCATAGAGAATCTTTCCTGCACGTCAGACAATGCAGTATCTTAAAACAGTAAATAATGTTAGAAAAATAAATAAAAAATAATATCTGATAACAAAAAAAGATCTCCAATCAGAGGTTACCTGGAAGATGACCTGGCATTCAAATTCTAACGTTTTCCAAATCAAAACATCTCTCTTGTATCTGTCATAGAGAATCTTTCTTGCCTGTCATCAGCATCGAGTCCAGAACGCTACATAATGTGCCTTCTTGATTTGGGTTTTTCCACCGACTTGAAGGTGAACGACTACATTGAATTAATAGCTCTATCTATTCTAAGGAGAGTTACGTCACTGTGTCGTGCAATGAAGTATTTCGTCAGAATTCATATTTCACATTTATAAATCTACTATTCATCCTCGAATTGAATACTGTTGCCGTTTTGCTCTGCTGTTTCTGCTGTAAATGTAGAGATTCTTGACATAATCCAAAGAAACATCTGTAATGCAATGGATCTACGTTTCAGATATTTTCTCGCAAAAATGTCATAGCTTCCCACTGTCATTTCTACGTATAGGTTCACGACAACTGCTCCGATGACATATTTTCATTTGTGCCACGACCACATAAATTGTAGCGTTTATATCCCTCCCTTATATTGTGGAAATATTTAAATGTAACTAACTCTTATATTTCAATATATTCTTTTCTCGAATCTTTCACCTGTTGGAATAACTTTCCTCCCTGATAGCTAATATTTTAAGAAAATTCATTGCAAAATCAGTCGCCATATTCTATTTTCTTGAATCCCCTTTATTATTTACCCTTTCCTTAATTCTCTCCATCTTAAGTCTTCTTTTATACATTCACTTCAAGTTAGCCCCTGTGTGCTAGTGATATTCCCGTTTTGGATTGAAATTGGTAACACAGAAACCAAAGAACTTTGTGATAATATTAATTGAAATAAATGAGAAAATAATCTGAAAATCATGAGAGAATGCGACAGCGCATAGCTGACCGCAAGTTCGGCTCCAAGGACTATTGGAGGATTTGCAAACGAGTGCTCAACAACAGGAAATCCTCAATACCTCCTTTAATCCATGAATTTGAGGTTATCACGTCATCCGCGGACAAAGCTGAGTGCTTTGCCCGCAGATTCTCATCCAACTCCACATTTAACTCGTCCGGAGTACACCCACCCGACTTCCCTATTAGAACTGAGGCACGACGTATATATTACCCCAACAGTAGTATCCCGAGTAATTTCAAAACTCGTCCCCCATAAGGCATGTGGAAACGATGGAATCTCGGTGATAGTCCTTAAGAGGTGTGCTCCTGAACTTTCTCCTGTCCTCTCTAAACTATTTAACTACTACCTTTCTATTTCCTGCTTTCCTGCATGCTGGAAATTCTCTTCAGTCGTTCCTGTATTTAAGAATTGTGGTGAACCCTCAGACCCATCCAACTCTCGCCCTATCATTCTTCTACCGATATTCGGGAAAGTATTCGTGGCCATAATCAATGCTGAAATAGTTCATAATCTCACTGCCCACAAACTCTTCTCTGACAGGCAATATGGATTCCGCTTTGCCAGGCCCACAGCCGACCTGCTAACAACCGTAACGGAGTACATGCTACAGGCCTTTGATGAGTCTGACGAGGCTCGCGCGGTTGCTCTGGACATCTCCAAGGCTTTCGACAGGGTTTGGCACTCTGGCCTCCTATGCAAACTACGGGGTTAAGGTATTAAAGGTCGCCTGCTTGACCTAATCCAATCTTTTTTAAATAACCACAAAATGAAGCTCGTTTTGAATGAGCGTGCCTCTTCGTCCTACAGCACGAATGCTGGTGTCCCACAGGGCTCTATCCTGGGCCCGACGCTCTTCCGTATTTTCATCAACGACCTCCCAGTTGAGATCAAGTCCCAAGTAGGCATCTACGCAGATAACACTACAATATACTCCTGCACCAGTAAGAAACCTGCCGTGGCGGACAGATATAATCTCGCTGCTGACCTTGAACGGGATCTACACTCTGTGGTGAACTGGGGCAAGAAGTGGCTTGTCAACTTCAATGTGTCTAAGACCAAACTGTTGTCTGTTAAATATTACAGGCAACCTCTCCTGCCTCCCATAAGCATGGACCAGCCGATTCTCCCGGGGAGCAATACACTACGCCTCCTCGGTCTCGCTCCCGTACTCTTGCTTTCCTGATGGCTACAACCTCCACAAATTTTAATGCAAAGTCAATACTCATCTACTAACCACTGGACTCTAGCTCTCTCCCCATTCCCGTATAACCTTCCCTTTCTCTCCGCCTATGTATCTGTCATCGCACCTGCTTCCTCAGCTTTCTATTGCTCCTTTCTAACTAGTTTGTACTCCTCACTCTTTTCTCATTAATCTTTTTACAGTTATGTAGTCCCCTGCACATCAGTGGCATTTCCGCCTTGCTCGGAATGAAATGATTAAAAAAACAAAAACAAAAAAATAGTAAGATTTAACATCAAAGTCAGTCTCCGCATCTTTGCAGGAATGTATAAATATTAAAATCATGAAGATCAGATGAAAGTAGTTACATTGAAAGAAAAAATATTAATCCAAAATTCAAATTAGTAACTAAACATATATTAAAGTAAATTGAAAAATAAATGACGATAGAAAATGATGACCCAGTACTCTAAAAAAAAGAACATTAAAGGGTAGTCTCATTGGGAAATCATCATGGTGGATGAAAGATGTCAGATGAGAGCCCAGTGAAACTTATGAGGACTATTGACAGCTGTCAAGCGGAATTGTCAATAGAGTCGATTTGAGAAATAAGGTTCACGGAGCATGAACCAGATCCTTTTCTTGTAATTCAATGAAAAGAGAACCAATCTACATTGAGTTAACAGAATTGATAACATCAACCACAGATGATTAAACAGTTGCTACTATCACGGATTCCCTACAATCAGCGCCAAGTTTAAAATCTCACCACCTGCGATGTGTGTGTGTGTGTGTGTGTGTGTGTGTGTGTGTCTGTGTCTGTGTGTCTGTGTGTCTGTGTGCGGGAAATGAGATAATAACAGATAGAATAATTCCACTTCCTATCTCTTTCACCTTCATTTTATATATTTTCGTCTTTCCAAATAACTCTAAAATACAGGCAAAAGAATACTTCTAAACAGATACCACATGGATTGTTAAAAAGACCTGAGAAGTTTCGAGGTATATAACCAACAAAACACAACTTTAGTACATGAACTTCTCTCAGTTTATTCATTGAATAATAATAAGATCGAATTTTTGGATTTTCCCATTTTACCCATTTTCTCATCCTTTTTTGATTTAATATATATATATATTTTCCGGAGAGTTAATGACAAATTTGAAAAAAATTATAACACGATATTATACTAATAAATATTTATTTAAATAAAAATGAACTCCTTTTTTGCACAATCTTTTTCAATGTTTTTATAAAAATTTTATATCTCGTCTTCTCAGAATTTAGTTGGGATCTCAATCAGAATTTTATTATTCCATCCAAAGAATTAAATCTTTCACCACTGAGATTATTTTGCAATAACCTGAATAAATGAAATTTCGGAGGTACAATGGCTGATGTATATGGATGGTGGTATAATACACCCCTGAGAAATTGCAACGTCTTTTGACATGTCACAATAAAAACGTGAGGTCTGGCAGTATCCTGATGGAAAACAATACATTTCTTGCTCGCCAATTCTGGATATTTTACTTGAATTGCTGCCTTTAACTCCTCCACTTGCGCGTTACTGTTTTGAATGTATTGAATGTTTACTTACCTAATGGGAGTATATTCTTTTTACAATCCCACTACATGTACAGCATGGGCTTTTGTGGATGAAGAATGTGCTTTTGTGTTGGCTGCATTTGGCTCTTGTCTCTTACAATAGGATCTTTTTCGCTAAACATTTTAACAAACCTTCTGTTTCTCGTCATCAGTGAAAATTGCTGGAAAAGGCGTGCGTTTATTTGTATTGATAATGAGAATCACAAACGCACATAATGCTACTGCCAATTACACCGTTGCATAATGCAAATTTCTCACAATCAGTGCTTAGGTTGGTCATCGCTCTCGTGGAATTCATTCTGAGCTTACTTCTTCAATAAGGCTACAATCAAAAACTCTAAACTTAGTGAACCTCTTCAGTACAATTTTGTCAGCTAAAGCAATTTTAATATGCACCTCACATATTTTTTGTTACTTGCGTTTTACTTTTGGCTTGACGTTGATAAAAATCTTCAAGTGTCAAAAACGCACTGTATATTCTTTTATTTATTTACGGACACAAAATTGACATGAGTTATGTAGTTTCAAATTTTTTCTAAAAGATATTTTCAAGTCTGCTTTACTTGGAAATGCAATCGTATTATATCTGTCGATATATTTGACGCGTTCTTGCTTGTTGAGACACGGAGAAATAGAAATCAGCATGAAATATCCGGACAATGCAACACACACACACACACACACACACACACACACACACACACACACACACACACACACACACACACACACACACACACACACACACATATATATATATATATATATTGAATATTAAAAATTAAATTAAAACATATGATTTTTCAAGTCATATTGATGGTTTGTTGCTTAAACAACTGGCGAAAAAAAAACTCTGTATTTATGACTGTTTAATTATATGTTGAAAATGTCTTTTCTATATACCGTATTGCCCTGGATGAAGCTCGCTATTTTTAACTATTTAATCTTTTTTTATCTATTTATTATTTTATATTCATTAGATTCTTTAAGGATTATCATCACCGGGTTTACGGTTTTGCCATTATTTTATATACATACATACATACATATATATATATATATATATGTGTGTGTGTGTGTGTGTGTATGTATGTGTGTGTGTGTGTGTGTGTGTGTGTGTGTTTGGGTGTGTGGGTGTGTGGGTGTGTGTGGAGTGAGATTTGTAGAGTACTTCGACTGAATCGCATTTATATAACAAGTTTTAAAAATTCTTGACAATTAAATCTTCACATTATTATGTACACATAAAGTATACGCCTTGAATATATCTGATAGCAAATGGATCATATAATCCAAGACAGATGGTAGATTCTGGCTTCTATTATAGACAAAGAAAAATCAACTAAATAGACGTAAGTTACGTCTGTAAAAGTATTAAAAAGGCAAAGATAGACATATATGTGGAATTTGGCAGCTGTTAGAATATTGAGTTTGCAGTGTTACTACTAATTACAGGAAAACTACAGAACGTTTCAGAATAGCGAATGAAATAATTAGCATAAAGAAACTATAAATGCAAGGAAAAGTTGAACTCATAGAAAAAGTAGCATTGCTATAACAATTCACAATCAGAAAAATAAGCCTATGTATTTAATCCAATTCATTTGCCTTTCTCATATCTTCAATTTACTTCATTCAATAATTGTATTGTGAATTGAGAAAAAATTGTTATTGGCAAATATATTCGTTTTCATCGATCATTCGGAGATAAAGAAAATAAATATATTCACTTTAAAATTTCAACGTACAACATTGGCACAACATAATAATTATTGTTCTAAGCCTTAAACTAGACATTTTAAAACGTCATTAAATAAAATCCAGTAACATGAACATCAGGAAAGCCTTAATTTTTAAGATATTGTTATTCAATTTGTATCATTTGTATCTCAGTCAATGGCTTTATACATTAATTAACACTAAATTCTTTGAAATCATGATCTTCGAATCAGTTAAACGTCATTACATCGATCCTATCTTCCCGCATTTGTACTCTCTTTAATTCCGTCATTGATTTTGTTTTTTCAATTTGGCTCTAAAAATATTTTCCGTTCTTTATTGCTCGCATCCTTAAATAAAATCAAGTGCAGTGCACGTCCACAACGAACTGCACTGAAATACCTCACAAGATACCCATCAAGAGTAATGTGCATTGAAGATCGATAACCGTTTAATGGGTATTTGTTAGTATGAAGTCATATGAAATTACTTGCTTTTAATACCTATTTCGGTAAAGCAAGATTGGAGAATTGTAGCGGGTGAAAACTAACGACTAAATCTTCTGTCTGAAGAGTTTGTATAATTGAATGTTTTTGTTAAATATATAATGACTTGTTATTCCGAACAGCACAGGCACTAAAATTATTTAATTTTTTAAAATTTCAATCTAATTGTGTAAATTTGAAATGTGTAGACCTATGTGTAATCATGAAAAGTTATTTGTCACTACTCGTCGATAAATGAAAATATAATGAAAAATATAGACTCAAAATAAAATGTCTATTTTATCTGACCGTTTACCCACACGAACGCAATATGGTTCATGACCAAATTTAAAATAAAGTGAAAATGCTATGTGCGTATGGATGACTATAAATAAGCACTCAACTTTCAATGACGTTAAAATCATCACTGATTAAATTTTGCACTCACTGAATATTATGCCCCTACCGGAGCCGAATATAATTGATAAGCATAATAAATAAATTTCATTTGGTATTTATCCGTTACTTTAAAACATGGTCAAATTTATGTAGCTGTTGAAAGTAGATTATTAAAGAAATCACTAACCTTCTTTAACATATCACTATTTGGTTTCCGAGACCATTATGTCTATGTGAGACTATCTTCAGAAAACAAAGGAATGCAGGTCCGATTCTTCTCTGTTGAAACTGTGTTTTCAAGTAAGACCATTCTATCCCGACTGATTGTTATCTATTTCACTATTAAAGAAAATAAAGTGATGGGAATAATTAAACACGTGTACTCTACCCACTAAACATTAGAGTATTAATAATAATGAAAAAAGAAAATTTAAAATTTGATTATTTTGTTATGGTTCTGGCAAAAACTGATGATGGCAGTTATTCATTAATAGAAATTCCAGGGAGATATGCACATGCATTACATAAGATAAATGAAGTCAATCAAGATAGTCTTCTGCTTCGATATTGGTAGCGAAGATCTCCACTATATAAACGAATTTTCTGAGGCATACAGAGAATAAAGATATATCCACGTAATCCCACAGTAATGTTCAATATGTTTAAAATTTGTCTTTGTCTACTGATCCTAGTTGTGCACGAGGACCGAATGTTTGGAGTTTAATATATTTCTTTCTATTGAGGAAAGAACTGTAATATAAAACCTATTAATATATTATCGTATTTATTTCTAATGAGGACAGAAATATCATATTTATCTCCAAAGTAAACGTTCTCACTTAAAACTATGAACAGTGGACAAAGATATATTCAACGGACTGATTAGACATTACTATGGAGTCATTGGATTATACAGAAACATACGGTTCACTTAGGTCTGCTTATTTTGTATAATTTAACTACGCATAATAATGATGATATAGTGGACATAGGCTTATATTGAGCCGATGATCTCATAAGCGTCCATGATAATACAAACTCAAAAATAAATAGAAATCGTAAAATTGTACATCAAATAACGAAAAAGTTTAGACTTAAATAATAGTAAAAATTAATCTAAAAACAATGTTGACATCCTAGATGGTAATCTAGATTTAGTTAAAACGCAAACGCACTCTACGGAAATATAATTCTAATCCTATTTATATACATCCTTATTTAAATAACCCACCATCTATTATTAAACACATATACTCTGTTGAAAGCAAAATTAACAAGGATTCCCCAACTTAGAAGTTTTTTATAAACACAGTCAATATTAAAATGATGCTTCCAAAAATCCTCTATAAATGTAATGACATTATATATTTTAAGCAAAATAATAATAATAATAATAATAATAATAATAATAATAATAATAATAATAATAATAATAATGCCAGAAATAATTTAAATAAAAATAAGTTTGCACACAACAAGATTTAACTAAGTGGTTTGTTTTAAGTAAATCAATAAATTCCTTAACTTATTTCTGAAATAATTCCTAATTGATAACCCCTTTAAAGTTTTAATAAGAAGGGACTAAAACTTAGTTAGATCAGTTCTGATAATCTTGAAATGACAATAAAACGCCTAACAATAAAAAACTATAACGATATAACAAAATGAGCAATGAAAACTACCCTATTATAAACAATTACACTTATATTAATACTTGCAATTGTCGTATCTCAAAACATGCTTACAAATTGACATTTCCACTACAAAAATCTAACACTTATCAATCATTATATTGAAAGTACAAAAACACTTTTAAGTCTTGATTTTATCAGCATAAGCTATCCTTTAATAATAAAATCGATAGTAACACAAATTCAACTTTCAAAGACGTTAGGCAATTGAAAGATGAAAATAAAGCACGTAGAGTAAAATAGAAGATATTATTAAAAGCTAGAAAATGTAAATCGTTACATGAAACGTGTTTCTTTGCTCGCAAAAAAATCCAAATAAGCAAATTTCCGTAAACTAACTAATTAAAGTAAAGTAATGAAATAACTTCTTACTGCCACTTAAGAGTGTGATTATTCAATCTCTTAAGTACATCTACAATTATCACAAATTGTTTAATCTATGGTATAATCTATAATCCTATTTCTTTAGTTATTTCTATATACTTTAAATCTAAACTTAATTATTAGATTGCTGTTTACGCATAAACTTATTTCCAGTTAACTTTAAAATCGTGTAATATCGTTTACGTTTATTTCCTCACATGGAAATTGTATTTTTATATTAATAACACTAATTAAGAAAAGTTTTTATTGTTTTCATTTGAATATTGTCGCATCTTAAACAATACATTGGCAGAATACATAATCAAAACTAATCTAAACAGAGACAACTGACACTTTCTTCCTCCTGTTACAGAATACACTTTAATGACTCAATATTCATTAGTCCAAAAGCGCAGATCATATTATTTATGATAATCTCTCACTCCAAAACATAGAAGACATAATGGTCACTATTTATTTTTGATCTTTTTTTTTTATTCTGAATTACCTTATCAGTATATATATATATATATATATATATATATATATATATATATATATATATATAACCCCTTAATTGAGCTACATTTCATTTCCTGATGATGATGCATTTAGCACTGAAAGCTGATAGGATTTGAGTTGAAGAATGATATTATTATAGCAATAATAATAATTACGTATCTATAAACGCTCTACAAGTAAACTGAGCATTTCATAAAAAGTTAATATTAAACTGTGGAAGATATATCCATTAGTTTAAATATCCCCAGTTTGCCAGGCATAGAAATGGATATATTATCTGAAGCAGTAATACAGAGTGCTAGTTAAAATTATTAAGTTCAAGACTGAAATTTAAAAAGCCGAAAAGCCGGGAATAAAGAGTTTTTTTCTATTCTATATTTATCCTTCTCTCTCTCTCACTCTCTCTCTCTCTCTCTCTCACACACACACACACACACACACACACACACACCAGAGCCAAATCTGTTGTTTTTTCAGTGGTATTTTAGTAAAAAAGAATTTAACGTAAACAGTTTGTCTTAAAATGTTTGATATCAAGTTAGTGACAGAGCGTAAATAAAACTGTTTGAATATGTTTTTACTTAATTGAGTAGTGTTCATGCAGTCTTACCGACTTTGAAGTTTCGTGAAGTCATTATTGTGATATCTTCTCTCTTCAGGGTTTTCAGCTTACCCGGTGTTGTTTCCCATTTATTGTGGTTATATGATTTTCTTTATAATTTTATATCTTTGTATGCTAATGTTTCTTTTTGTGTTATACATTTGTTTTATTAAGCGGTGTAGGTAGAGATGTTTTTATTGTTTATTAATGAAATGACCTCATATTAGCGTGCTTAATTAAATTAGGTTTTATTTCTTTAGTGGTGTAGAATTTGCAAGTGGTTAAGTGCATATATATATATATATATATATATATATATATATATATATATATATTTTAATTCAGATACTTTTATCCAAGCGGAAAAAGCAGGAAGGTAAATTCCAAAAACCAGATCCTAATTAATAAAATATTACAGAGCAAATATAAAATTTATTTTTCTTTCTTTCTTTTCTTTTCTTTTTCCATCCATTCCTTCCTTTATCTCTCTTATCTCCCACCTTTTTTCCGTGTTGCTTGACCTTACATCAATTCAACACGGCCGTCCGTTAATTTTTAAGTTACAATTCTCTTTCCTTTTTTTGCGAACCCAGACGATGTCAATTTTTTCTTTTCTTGTTTATTTGATTCTATTTTGTTTTATCTTTTTCTTTTTTTCTTTTTCTTTTTCTTTTTTATTTTCTTTTTTAATTTCTTTGCAAAATTTCTTATTTAAAAAGGAAAATTAGACTGATTTTTCTCCAGTTTCTGAAAGGATTTTTCTGTTGCTGAGGTGATGTGTTATCCCCCGTGGGGATTTTCATATCGAAATGATCATCCAACATCATTGAATTAATCCTTTTTTTAATTTATATATATATATATATATATGTGTGTGTGTCTATGTGTATGTGTGTGTGTAAATATTAGCTATCTTATACTATATATTCTTAATCTTTAAACATATATATTTATATTTATTTATACTTTGTATTTTGTTTATTATATATACTCCTGTTGATGTCGATTATGAAGGTAACATATTATTTTTAATACTCCATATATTTCTCTAACACTTTACTATTCCTATTTCCTACATTACTGTTATTCAATGCTTTTGAAACTGAAAATTCTCATGTTATTTTGGATGTTATTGTTACATTTTTTATGGAGAGTTCAATAAATTATTAATGGAATATAATTAGCGCTTCCTACACTGAGTCATTCGTCGAAATAGAAATAGATGTGTTTAGTCACTTCACATGCCTAATAAATATTACCGTTTTGCTCTTTCCATGCATTAAACGACATTGTCCTGTTTTTAGATGTTCAGTTTTCAGTTTAATTTAAACCAAGATCAGGTTCCTGCCAAAGCATTAGTTAGCATGATTTTTTCCAAAGTGAAGTTTATGCTTTTGTGAATGTCGTTATTAATGATCGCTCTTGTGTCATTATTAAATGCTTTCTGCTATTAACCACAATAATTAAGCCAGTATAATAGAGGAAAGTGTATGAAAAATACATCCCATTCCCTGGTTGCTGTGAGTTGATTCTTTTGTCATATAAAATCATATAATCTTATTCTGTGGAAGAAGCGGAAAATACATCCCGGTGGATTGAATTTCCGAGAAATGTACCGATTACAACTTGAGGAATGCTAAAATTTTAATCGAAGAAAATTTTATGAGTATAAAAAGTAAAATGATAATTCTTGTACAAATAAAACTTATAAAATCTTCAACAGATAGTCAGAATCCTTATTTAGCTTTATTGTCAACATTTTGATCTTTTACATCCTACGCTAAAAATCAAGGACTCGTTTCTCACCTAGATCCCAATAAATGCCACATTACGCAGTTCCAACTGAAACGTTACTAACTAAAAATAACTTATTTGTAATCGAATAAGGACATCGATTTTTATGTTAGTAATTTCTATTATCACATGGAGTTTATATCCTGTATTCCTAAACGAAACATGAGGTTGGTGCATTTATTACAATGCTATGTATGTTTTGTATGCCATAAATACTTAAAATGAATGAATAAATGTCTCTTAACTTTGAGTAAATTAAAGAAGAATATTTTAAATATTTTAAAGATTGTTTCCTCGTTAATGGAACCATACAAGGTCAATAGCCAGAAAAAAAGGTAGTATGTCGGTTACCACTGATGAGTTTATAAAGGCCGTTCTTTACTGAAATAATCAGTAATATTTCTATTAAAAAGGCCACATACTGAAGGCATTTATTTGCAAATAAATCTTCAGCTTTCAACGCCATACACAGAATATTTTGATGCTTAATACAAAATATTTTTAATTATCCGATTTCTTTTTATGTGACGTGACTCTTCAAGATGAGATTGAACATGGCTCCTTACAAATTCTTTTTTCTCACTCTTAATAATCATTGTTCTGCTATCTAATAGCTCATGAATTTTAGGTAATGTCGTCGATTTCATCTGTACATCTTGATTTCAGAATGCTCTGTGGGATTCAAATATTAGAAACACTCTCCATACACTCACACAACATCCACTCTTTCTTTATTAGTCACAGCTTCCTTTTTGCTTCCATTTTTCTAATACTTTACTTACAACTAGCATGCTCCGTCCATGGCATTGTCAACATTTTACATAGGAGTTTACTCTTCCTCTATATCTGTGAGGAAATCAACTTGGTTTTACTTCCATATTTATGACTAATACTACATAGTAATTGAGCACACTTTTTAGTTTTTTCAGATTTCAAAAAAATCTGGACAATATTATCAAGATGAAGTACAAACTTGAAGCGATTGAAATGTGTTTTTACAGAAAAATGCTGAGTATATCATGGATTGAGCATATAAGCAATAATGAGGTTTTAGAAAGGAGGGAAGCGAAAAGGAAATTAATACTGTCATCAAGAAGAGAGAGCTAAAGATTCTAGGGTATGCCATGAGGAAGGAGGACAGATAGAGGGGAAAAGATACAGGGGAAAGCCGCAGATAACATATTTGAAGGGCCTGATCAGGTGGATGACAGAACGAGAGTTGTGTGGTGTAACAAGAGAAAGCGTGCTAAGAGCCACCAGGGATAGAGAGACATAGATCCCTGATCGCCTACGTCCTGAAAAGATTGGGTACATAGAAGAAGAATTAACTTATTCCGGTATCTTAACGGTTTTCGGAATAACATTTTCCATCATCTTCTCAGATAATTGTATTTCTATACTGGATTGAATTTTATATTTGTAGTAAACATGTTCCGCAGTTGACCTCGCTGACAACAAAACATTATATATTAATACAGTTGGTGGTTACTTCTTTCATCCGTATTAGATAGCCTGGTAGTACTTTAAGTTTCACTTCTGCTCCGCCATCAACACAGTGAAATCAATTAATGTAGAGGAATTGCCAACCAATAATAAACACTGTCACATTCATTTTAATCCCGAGTGAATAAGTGATGTTTCGTTCGAGAAACTCTAAACAATGACTTGAATATTCTTTTCATTCAGTCATTTCAATACAATCTGTGATACACGCTTGAGCGATCATGTCTCTTTCGAGACATGGCTGACTGGGAAGAATATCTTAACGTAGTAGGTCACCATTGTTTTCGGGGGTAGACTTATTGCCAACAATTGCAATAGAACACAACCTATCTTGCTATTTAAACCATAGCTGCAGAGAAGAGACGGGTTAATAACTTTTTCAAGGGTATTTGCAGGTAAGTAAATATGGATTCAACTGGAATTCGAAGTTGGATGTTAGATTTCTAAATCCGAGACGATATCCACAGCAACATAGAGCACATCCTTTTTCTTTTATTACACTGTTAAAATTTGATATTTCATATGCACTTAGAAAATTGATAATTCTATTTGTTTAAATAGTGATCCGTACCCTATGCTGGATCTATGGGGAATCATTCTCGGAGGGTACGCACTAGGAAAGTCAAACGGCAATAACCGACTTTTACCAGGTTTTAATTTTTAGGAAGGCTTCGAGACAAATACCGAGTTCACCAAAAACTCTATCCTAGCCGAAGTCACTGAAATCGAGCGAAGAGTAACCCGGATCTTTTTATAACTAAAATTGGATCGGGTAAATATGAACTTCATTAAAACTTATATTTAAGCCAATGCAAATCGTCTCTAACAATTATAATTCTTTCATTTTCGTAACAAATTTAGTGAAAATAGTTATAAGACATTCTATTAGAAAGTGCATAATAATTAATGCTAGTACAATATGTATGTTTCTTACATATCAGTCGTTAAATATAGCTATCATGACAAGGATAGAATAAAATTGCAGAAGGCAAACCATAGTACCAGAAAGTAACATGTTGGTGAGTCAACTGCACAAAAATATAAGAAATATTATTAACTGAAACACAAGTAAATTTAAGATGACATAAAAATAGTCTCTAATAATTTTTGGCAACGTTTTCTTTCACAAAGATTCAAAAGAATAATCGTGTTTTACTGGTAATATTACAATCCTTTTCGTGTATACTAAGATAATGTTAATGGAAGGGGCTAAATGTAGAGGGTAATATAAAATACTGATTATTATTCATATGAAAAACATTTAAAATTGGTATTTATATTGTAAATCAGCTGGAAAATTCATGTCTTTATACGTTGGATACAGTTGAAGCTAATGTTGTTTAACTGCATTATTTGAGTGAAGTTATAAAGATTTTTTTCTTATATACCCCTTCTTTATGTGTCGTATCAATTCATGATGTATATCACCATGGCTTTCCACATATTCCTGTCCCGTAAATCTTTTAATAAGTTTTGTCTTTTTGTTACTCCTCACAAACCATGTTCTATCATCACTTTACTCAACCCCGTCTAGTACATTATACACTACTTTTCTCTGTTCATTACACTCTCAAACTATCAATGAATATTAAATTTGTCAAACTCCACTGATGGTAGCTCTAAATTTCCATTTTTACCATTCTCACCAAAACCTCGTTGTTGCTAACAAGTTCGATCCATGATATGTAGAATTCCAGAGCATTTTTGTTTATAGACAAATTTCTGTTGCTTCCAGTCTCTTTTTATACTTTTTGGGGGGTCGTGTGGGTGGCGTGCTTTTTAGTTTATTTAAATTTTAACGAGAAATTTAACCACAACTACATCCAGATAAGATAAATAGGGAAACCTGTCCTGAACTAAGCTACCTCCCACCAAACACCTAATTCTAAGACTTAAATAAGGTCACCAGAATCCAAATAAGCTCCCAACCACACTTTCACCTAAAAAAAGCATATTCACTACAAATAAATGTTTTTTTTTTACCAGATAATTTTCATTCCAACTTCTTCACCCGAAGAGAGGCAACCAAAAGACAACCAAAAGAGGCAACCAAAAGAAACGCGAAAAGTTTTGTGTAGTGATACTATGAATTTATAAACCATTGTAAAAACTATTACAATATAACGCCCTACGTTTGCATCGAGCACTCTTTATAAAAGTAAATGCATGAACAGCAGGTTAAAACATCTACGAATTACGCATCTTTGTTACACTATATATATATATATATATATATATATATATATATATATATATATATACGATTTCTTTTAATATTTTAATGTTCGATATATATTCTTTGTAAATTATATATCTACCGGAAGATATATATATTCAGGTGAATATTTAAAATGTAATTTTAAATCATAGAAAAAATAGACTACTCAAATACGAGTATCCATTGTAAATATTGTCCGAACAAATGAATTTAAATAAATATGTCCGTTCATACCAATTTCGTAAATATCCATATAATTTCGTATTATTGTCTTGAGTTGCCTTTGTTTACATCAGAATACGATCCCGAGCAGAGATATATGTTCTAAAAGAAATCAAGAGAATATCTAAATCTAAAGTGTAATTCAGACACCGTTTTCCATGAAATCTTCTGTTGTTTAAGTGTTGAGACACACTAGGTCTAATGGTGGCATTTCCCGGCATATAGTTTGAATACTGTCAGAAGAGAGATATTTTCCAAACAAGATTTCTCGAACATTTAGGCCGGTGGATGTTTAAAATATACTATTTAATTATAGGAAAAAATCTATAAACTCAAACACGAGTAACAATTAAGAATAATATTGAAACATTTATGTCTTTTGCTTAATAAAATTTCATCATAATTTCGTTATATATATGTATTAAATCGCAATGTTTTTATTTCAAACTGCTAACAATTTTTTTAAAAGACACAAAGCAACGAGTTTGTATGTATTTGCTTTAAATATATTGTTTCATCACCGTGTTCTAGTGAGCACTGTTCATATTATATATCTTTTATAAAAAATATAATAGTTGTTACATTTCTAAATGCATCTGCGGTGTCAGTGCTAAAATTTAAATGAAGTTAGCTGCATGTTTATTAATTAATTAAAGAGTTGCTCATATCACTGACACCTTATTGGCCTCATAAGTAGCATTTTGATTGTGTGAATTTTGTATTCTTGGGCTTTTTATATAAACTAGTTTATGCAATTGAGAAACTTCAAAATAATTTCTGATTATTTTACTTCATGTTTTGGTATTTCACTATATGCTTATTCTTCAGACAGATTTTACATTAATGTAAATAATTATTAAATCCACATTATATATTTTAGATAAATAAGAAGAAAATATGGAGATTGACGGATTAAAATGTTGGGAAGCACAGTAAATAAAAGAATGGCTGGTAAATTAACGTAAAAGAATGCCGAATATTTGTTTCCATATTTGAATATATGACTGGCAACATAAGAAAATATATGTTTTGTAATGGATAACATTTAAGAAAAAGCAGGAAAGTGTGGTGAACCATAAATGCCTACGTTCTGAATATAAATTACACATTATTTCAGAAGACTACAGCTTCTATAACTTCACATTTTTATAGAATAAACAAAAATAATTATAGTAAAGAGGCTGATATTCTCAGCAAGATAGCCATTATATAAAGTAGTATTCATTTTAATGCTGAGGATTATAAACGTAGAATTAATATAAGCCATTCATTTGTCTCATATCCTCAGTGCAGTCGCAAAAAGTTATTTTAAGTCACTCGCAGCTAATAACTTACTAAATAAGTTTGAAACCAACACTCCTAATTTACTATTGATTAATTAAAAAGCTAACGAAGGAAAGACGTATTCGTCACAACAGTAAGTATATTAACGACGGCCTTCTTCACGTTTATGCTCACTGTCTTAATTCTATTAGCCGTATGCTTGTTCCATCCGACATCCATGGGGAATAAGCTGTAAATATAATTATTAAATACACGATGCAACAGTTGGATACCAAATAGTTGTTATCTATTATGCATGCAGCATAGATTAACGAATGGAGACTGACAAGTTTATTCCTACTTCAATGATAATTTTGATAAAATTTTTCCGGTGTTTTCTCAGGAAATGGCGTCAGTTATTTTGGTTTAAAAAATAGTATTGGTATTCGAAAAAAACTTTAGAACGGTCTTTCAGAAAATGTAAATATATTAGTAACCGGACATCATGCTTTCATACTTTCCAGAAATTGAAAATATTTAGCTACTCATCTATATATATATATATATATATATATATATATATATATATATATATATTGTAATTGTTGTTACAATGGTTTAAAAATTCATAGTATCACTACACAAAATTTTCGCGTTTCGAAGCTACTTTTAGGTGCTTCTCATCGGTTGACGAAGTTGAAATGAAAATTAAATGGTGAAAAACGGTTTATTTGCGGTGATATGCTGTTTAAGTGAAACTGGGGTTGGGAGGTTATTCTGATTCTGTCGGCCGTTTGTAGTCTTAGAAATATGGATTGGGACAGGTAGCTGAGTTTAAGACAGGTTTCTTATTTATCTTGTCTGGATATAGTGGAAGTGGCGTCGTTGTTTATGATATATGTAGTTTGAGATTTTAGAATGATCTAGTCGTTCGTTCCTGGTTCTTGAGTTGCTGATATTTGGTTTAGAGGAGGGTATAGGGTAACTTAGTTTTGGGCAGGTCGCTTTTTAGTTTATCTTAGGTTATTTTATATTGGGATATATGTTGTTTTTTTTTTGGTTATTTTATATTGGGATATATGTTTTTTTTTTTTTGCTGTGTCGATAGTTTCTTTTATGTTACTACCATTTACAGGTAGATAGACGTATCGTTGGTGTGGTGTGGGATTTATTTTCTTTTATTTCTACGTTTTTTGTTCTATTTATTTAGAGTGTTGATTATGTGTAATTATTGCATTTTTGGGGTGGGTCGTGTGGCTGAGGTGCTTTTTTTTATTTAAATATTAACAAGAAATATTTGCGATGGTTGCATAATACTGCTAATTCGTCTCTACGGCTTAATAGTTTGCTACTGTTGGGGTAGTTTAGAATGTGTAGCTTTTCTCTTAAACATAAAGGGCAGATGTCAAGTGAGTTGCAAGATCTAGTTTTTTCTAGGATTTTCCATTTTACTTTGGGTTTCTATTTTGAGTCCTATAGCTTCCAAAAGTATGCAGAAAGGGATGTTTGGTTTCGGTATAAGTTGTTTTTGAATGATGTTAAGTTAATGTACCAGCGCTGCTTAAAAATGTTCTTAGTTGATCCGATAGACACTTTATTTATAGTGAGATTTTCAATTGATGTTATGTTGCATTGATAGATTATTGAGTTTATTTTACATACATATATATATATATCTTCCTTAAATGAAGTTTGAATACCAGATTATCTGAGTGAAAATAATCTTTTGTATCCCAATTCTATCTGTGATATGTTGCTTAAACGCAATGAAATGACACACGTTTTTCAAATAAATCTTGACAAGTGATGAGAAATCAATAGTTTACAGCAATTTTCAAGAAAAATATATTTGCGTAAGCGACATTAATCAAATATATCCACAAAAAAGTGTGTCTTCATTCTAAGAATGTGATGCTGAGCATTTGGTAGGATTGAAAAATAAATGCTATGCACTTCTACCAAGTAACCACTTAACTAATTCTGAAAAGCCCTGCTCCAAACTAAATTCATTAACGATGCTATTCAAGGAAAACATCCAAAAATAGCTAACAGGTTAGGTGTTATTACTATCAGGATAATGCCTAACCTCACGATATTTTGGCTAGCCAGAAAAAAATTGCATGATTACTGGAATGTCTTATCCTATTTGTCATAATTACTAGACGTTGCTGCTTCGTCATTTTATATATTCCGGTCTCTGCAAATTAATCGCAATGGTAAAAATATTTCTTTGGATGACATAAAAACAACTTAGTAAGTTCTTGAAAATTAATCTCAATGCTAAAATAAGTAATTATTTGAATGACATTAAAAACTATTTAATGAGTTCGTTCAAATTAATCTGAATGTTAATAAAAGTAATTTTTGGATGAATAACATCAGCTTAATGAATTTTTTTGCAGAAAAAATATTCAAATTTTAAACACATGGAAACTTGAAGCTGAAAAAAAAATAAAGAAATGTTGTGCATCAAAATGGTTCATATTTTTTTAATAAATATTTAATCGCAAAATTTTGCTTTCCGTTTCATTTTCCTTGAGTTTTAATTGTGCATTAAAATTCCTGTTACCATAATATATACCTAAAACTGTATCATCACAAGTATCGCGATGAACACTTCAATAAATGCTAACGAGGTTGAATATTTGCTTGTTGATTGATAATTCACTTTTCGGAACATAATTTTTTGTATTTAGTACGGGTCTCTAGCAAAAGTAACTCAGTTGTAAACAATGCGAATCTGAAATCTGTTGTTTTTTTTCTTATTTTGTTCAAAGTTTCCAAATATGTTCTGGATTTTACACTACTGGAGAATTTCCTAATTACAAATATTCACTTAGTTTGGCATACTTCATCAACAAAATAAGAAACTCTATTAGAAGAACGGGCCAGGATAACGTAGAAATGAGAAACTGAAGAAGAAATAGTGTCACAGAGCAGGTGGATTCGAAGGGAGGCAGAATGAGAAAAAATGGACATCGTATCAGATTGGAGAACATTAGTTAGTCTTCGTAAATAATGGGGCAATTTTTTCAAGCCTAGAATACGACGGATATGAAGTATAAATTAAAACAGTGATGCTGGCAGCCATGTTTCTAAGAGGATATGGAACCCATTGTGAAACAGTCTTCTCTTATAAAGAGAAGAAAAACAAATATGAAAGGTATGATAAACGATTCGAATTTGGAAACAAATATAAAAAATATCTTGAAATGATATGAGTAAATAGAGAGAGGAAATGTTACTAAACGTGAGACAAAATGAAGATGTTATGATGAACAAGATGGAGAAAAGAGCAACTGGAAAATACAATAAAGGGATATCATTATTGTAAACTTTAGATGTGTATCTAGTAAAAGAGACTGGTTAAACAAGTGTAAAACTTAGCATTGTATTTATATGGTGAATGTAATAAACATGCATTTGAACTTTATATTTTTTAGTACAATAATGATTTAATACTCGTAAAACACTTAGAAATAACTTACGCTACCTTGCTATATTTAAAATCAATTACAATGCTTTATATATATATATATATATATATATATATATATATATATATATATATATATCGGGTATCCGCTGTTTTTCGGATGAACTACTTTAATGAAGTATTTTAAATTTTCATACGTGCGTTGTGGTGCAGTGGATATGTCTGCTCGAAAAACATTGGTTAGCCTAGTTAGAATTTGCTGCTTTCATTTACGCACAAATAACTTTGAAAGGGTATGAATCCGTCTTTTCTTCCTCCACTTGTGGGTTGAGCAGCAGAACAGATTTGCTTCTATAGCCATGGATGCAACAATTCTACCGGAGAAAGTTATTGCAAACTACTGCGGGAAAATCTTCTGCCCAGTCAGTCATGTCTCTTTCAAGACATAGTCACCCAAATGTGTATTATTTATGGCACTGAACTGGCAGATATATGTAAGTATAAATAAAGAAACTGAAGTCAACACAAAGCAGCAATTGTCAGTTCATGCTTGATCCAATTGTAGTGGCATTTGTTAGTGAGGTTTTGCTTCGTCAATTTATAATTAGCTAGTTAATTTTATATTATGATGTATGAGATCTGTAATTTTTTACAGTTATTGCACGGGGAGGAACGATTATGTTTCAAAATATTCTTGAGCTATAGAATATGAATAATAGTTGGTCCACATGCGGTTATTTTTAGTTGTTTTATAGCATATTTATAGCAGCTGTTCCATAGAAGAGCAACTTAAACTAATTCAAGTATATACGTACTGTCCAATACAAAAAAACTTAATCTGAATAATGATTTGAATTATAGAACAGAATATCTATGCATGGATTTGACATCTATGCCAACCTTCATATCTTCATATGTATTATGTTTGCTTAAAGGGGAAATTCACCCATATATATAGTATACATGAAATTAATTTTTTAACACACACACACACACACGCATATACATATATATATTTATATTTATATATATATATATGCATACACACACAAACACACACACAAACACACACACGCACACACACACACACACACACACACATATATATATATATATATATATATATATATATACATATATATATATATATATGATAGGATAAATGAAGAACAAACACGAATGTATAGGACATCATACCTACCATGTGAGCTCTCTAAGACATCATGAATCTTACGGCCACAATTTCAATTGACCACAGATGAAACTCTTCTTTTGATTAGGCATGAAGTAGAAAAATGAAAGACATTAAAAATAGACCGATAATGAATGCAATGTCGACATTTGCAATAACAGGTAACTCAAACCCAATCATTGTAGGTTAAATAATATTTTAGTCGCTAATATATTGTTCACTAGAAGCATTTTTCTTATCAAGGTTATATAAATATTTTTTTAAGTAAATCTAACATTAGAATTGCATATCTTATAATATAACACCTACTTTTGTCATTATTGTCAAACACAACCCACAGAGAATATTTTTACAAATTACTTTCTATGCGGTTTTCACCAATGGCCATTTGTAAAAATATCTTATAAAATACTGACGAATATTTTCAATATATATATATATATTCGACAAGACCACAAATAGGAGTTTACTAGTGCTAAATCAACTCGATTAATTAACTCATTAATACGAATTAGGAATAATTTCTATACATATTATCCAAGATATAGTTTCAAAGATGCGACCTCATTGAAACTCAATCTATGGAACAACTCTGACGATGCTATAACCTGGCTTACAAGAACTTTTTAGATTTTAAATTAGATATCCGTACTAACCGTAAAATATTTAATGTTCTAGACATAGCATTCCAACTCTCTGGTAATATATTTAGACCCTACTAAAAACCTAATCAAACACCTGTGTACATCAATGTTAATTCCAATCACCCCTCACATGTACTGAGACAACTGCCTAACTTTGTTCATACTAGAATTAACAGTCTATCTTCAAACAAAAAAAATATCGACACAGACAAAAAAACATGTAATGAGGTTTTACATATGAACGGATTTCAGAAGCCGATTGTTTATGACGAATCCTTAAAACATTATAATACCAACAAGGCCAACAGAAGAAAGAAAGGAATTTGGTTCAACCCTCCATTTTGTAAATTATGTAATATTAATATCGGTTTTATCGGTCTCAATCTCGTAGATAAACATTTTAGCAATTCTAGTCCCCTTCCTAGAATATTTAATAAAAATAACTCTAAAAATTAGCTATTCGTGTACTATAAATATAGAGATTATAATCAGCTCTCACAATAGAATAACGTTATCGAGATATAAGAATCATATTGAAAACCTGAGATATACTAGCCTTGATCAAACCAATTCCAGAAAAAAACTCCTAGTCGAGCTAACCTTAGTTCTACAATTTCTAACAAAATCAAACCTAAAGATACCCGGAAACCACAAGACATAAGAAATTCATCTACATGGAATTGTAGAATTAAAAATAAGTGTCCTATGGGTGAAGAATATATGAAAGAAGCGGTGGTATATCAAACTATCATATACCCAAAAGAAAATATAAATTTGCAGAAATTCTACATTGGTATTTCAGCAGGAATCAACATTTATACAACCATACACACTCCTACACTAAGCCTGAACTACGAAACCAAACATCTTTATACAAATACATCTGGTTATTGAAAGTCAAGAACCTAACCCCTGAGATTGAATGGAAAATCATTAAAAATCTAACACACTCATCAACTGCAACAAATGCTGTTACCTATGCCTTGGTAAAACAATCACCATTATCAAACACAAAAATCAACTGGACCTACTGACTCTAAAGAAGGAACTAGTTTTTAAACGTCGACATAGAAGTCGCTTAAAATTATGTTAAATTTTAGCCACTGATTCTTTCCTCGGAGGCCTTTCCACATATCATTATATCGTTTGTCAGACACTATCTAACATATTATTTATTATTTATTTAAATCCTATTGTTATATGTGTCGATGGCTTCATATACAGGGGTTTATATATGTCTATGATATTGCTGTCAAATCCTATCCTTATAGAGTTATATTGTATTTATCTATTTATTTATTATTTTTATTTTTTTAATATCTGACCCTTTTTAAATATTATTTTTGACATATCGTAGTGTTCGAATATGTAGTTAGTAAATTGGTGTTTATATATTTTTATATATACATATATATTATTTTCATTATTATTATTATTATTATTAATATTATTATTATTAATTAAAATATCTATGTATAGATATATATATGTATGCATCTGAATATATATATATATATATATATAAATATATATTTTTCGATATTAATTATTTTTTGTTATTACTTATTAGATTTTTATTTTTTCGCCTTTAAAAATATATTATGTGCGTATGTATTGTATATATATATATGTCTGTGTGTGTGTGTGTATGTATGTATGTACATTGTGTATAAATTTGTCTTTACAGGTGTAGGTGCATATGTGTGTGTTCTCATAGCATGTAAGTGTATGTATATCTACGTGAACATGTGTGTGTATGTGTTTTTCTGCATTTACGTGTGTGAGTGTATATATGTTTTTTCATAATTTACTTTATATTGTATTATTGTCTGAATAATTAGTATAATTTTGACTATATAGTAGTGTGGAGATAATTGTGATTACAACGGATAGATTAACTATTATATCAAATATTTTGAATTTTCTTAAATTTTTTAGATTCTAATTTCTCATCTTTTCACTGTAAAAATGTAAAATTTATTTTAGACTTGAAGTACAGCCCGGCGTTGCTCGGGTGTAATGAAAGCTTTAAAACTAATCCATGGTCCTGGAGGTTAAACTCTAGACTTTGGCACCAAAGACTAAAAATCCATATTTGTTTCCAGTAGAAACCGTAGACTGAAAGAAAAATAAATGGATGTAATTCAAATTTTGTTTTCCTGGTATCGATATCAAATAAGAATTTCATCGTAAACTGAATTCTGAAGGCTAAATAAGTCCTCTGAGTAAATGGTATCATGGCTGAAACTAAAAACTACAATTATACCTACTTAGAGCCAAACCAGAAACAAAAACTAAAATAAAAGAGCTGAAAAAATACAGACATACAGGCAGATAAACAGACACACACACAAACATCTTGCCTTTAATATATATATATATATATATATATATATATATATATATATATTATCGATTTTCTGCACTATTGTAAGAACCGCAACCTTGAAACTTCTGAATATCGTTTCTTATGTCTTTGTCTATGAGTGTATCAAATTTGATTAAAATCGGACCACTCCTCCTATAACCCGAATTATTTCGATTATCAATTTTCGATATTTATCGGGGGTAACTCGAAACAAAATTTAGCTAACGACACTCGCAAACGCTTATAGTACAACTGTGCAAATTTTCTAGAAAATCGGTTCAGCCGTTTCGGAGTCTATAGGTAACGGACAAACCCACCCACAGACAAACACACACACACACGCAGACGCACACGCACACACACACACACACACACACACACACACACTCACATAGATTAAAAAATTAAATTTAAACAATTAAATTTAAATTGAATAATTAAATTTATTTTTAAATTAGATCATTTTTGAAACCTTATATTGTATTATAATTGTTTTGTGGAATGATTGCTTAGTATACTTTTGATTACATATTTGTGTGATGGTTTTGTGATTAAAAAGGATGGCTTAACTATTATTTTTAAATATGTTTAATTTTCTTAGTATTTTTGGACTCAAATTTCTCATCATTTCACAGTAAATATATAATAATTGTTCTTTTAATTTTCTCCTATCATCTTTTCTTTCAAATTTAAATTCATTCCTCTTTTCTCTCTTCTTCTTGTCCTTTTCATTTACGTTCAGAAAAACACTTACCCTTTTTTCTTTAACGTTATCTCTCTCTCCCCAACCCACTCTTTTACTTTCCAAATCAACTTGATTCGTGTAAAATCGTGTAAAGTCCTTTGTAAAATAAAGACTGAAGCTGATGATGGTTCGCCTGAAAAAGGCCTAAACTTCCGATTTACCATGAAATAACGTGTCTGTCTTACATATATATATATATATATATATATATATATATATATATATATATATATATAGGCGTGTCGCTCTATTCGATTTGTGTGTATATGAGACTGTATGTAAACATTTTGTTTAAACCTGATATAGTTTGAATACTATTTTTAAGCTTAAAGCTCCCAATATACATCATTCCTATTCTTATAATGTCTCTACATCTCTCTTTTGATAGGTGTCTATGCGTGTATTTGTATGCGTGCCTGTGCGTTTTTGTGTGTTTTTGTAGGACGTATAAAAATATATTACAAAATAGTAAAGATGATATAACAATGTGTAAAACAATTAAACACGGCATTTTGCCAAGTATGTTCTTTTTTTCTCTGACTTCTTCGGGTTGGCAAAAAAGTAATACAAAACTGTATGTAAGGATAAAAGCTATGAGATACTTGCGGATAAGTGGGGGCAGTAAATCAAATTACTTTTCCGATCTAACATGAGAAATTTAACGTACGGCTTTGAAATAAAACCCAGCACGTATGCATATCAACGTTCTGACCTGCCCACCACATGACTGATCTATTTATAAACGATACCTTGGCCATCAGTAAAACGAACGGATCTCGAGATGTGAAGTCACCAGGTTATTCGCCTGAAAACTTTAGACTCAAACCACGTGTAGCGACACGAATACCATTATGGACAGTTATATATCATGAAAAAAGCAAGTAATATTAATAATAATATTAATAATAATAAGAACTCCATTCATTGCTTAAAAGTTATGCATAAATCGCAGAAGTGGTAAGTTTTTTTATTTAAATTTTACATTCTAGAGAAATTAATACACACACACACACACATGTATATATATATATATATATATATATATATATATATATATATATATATATATATCTTATTGCAATCATTATTTTTAGTGTTGCCAGTGTATAAATACATTTCAAACTAAAAACAATAATAGAATATGTATTGTCTCATCAAATACACCTGTCCAATAAAAATAATGTTTGGATTCATAAAAATATGTATGTATGAATTTATGATTATTCGACACTTTAATTTTAGTCCATCTCTATTAGTTCTTTTTTCATCATTTATAAGTTGTAAAAAATTTCCCATGAATTTCAAAGAAGGACGCACCTGAAAATAATCCACTATTTTATTAATTAATTTTGTAGCCATGAGAAATGTTATGTTTAATCATAAATTTTAACGAAGAGATTTTGTTGTTAATTAAAATAAGTTTTAAAATAGGGTGTGAAAAATGTGAATTAATCGATGTAACATGACAGAGTTTTCTTTAGTGTTAAAAGCGAATTTATGTTTCATCCAAAGTATCACTTTTGTTATGAATTAATTTGAAAATCTTGTGCCTTAAATACGTTTCACTTGACTGAATAAATAACGATAAGTTTTCAAATCAAATTAAAATTTCATTCAATTAATATACATCGACTTATATTTTCTGCAATACATCTTTGAAGGTAGCTAAATAATTAAGTACCTGTTATATAATTTCCTTTCTTTTAAGCTTTAATCCCCATTATAGAGATTTAATTAAGATAAATGATCTCAATGTTCTAAAGCATAACGCAACCCTAAACCTTTGAACAGAGTAAAACAGTATTCTTTTTTCAGTAAATTTTCAATAAAGTTGAAACTCTCAGGAATAGATTTAATTGACCACGCCATTAATCTATTTCTGTCTGTCCGTCTATCAATATATTTACGTATACGTGTGTGTGTGTCTGTGTTTGTCTAGGCGGTGAACACGATTTCATTATTACGAGTATTTTAATGCACTTAAAACATATATGGTTTCTCATCTGAGCTCTACTTCTGTACCCCAGAGGAACAGTTTTAGCTCGTAATTACATCCAATCTTGATAGGTTTCACTCAATCTATTACAATCAGAGTAGGTGGTAAGAATTTGTCCTGTAAGTTTTTAATATTTTTTTTATTTTTGTTTTGTCATACCACACTACATCAGCCTGCTTTACAAAGTGGGTAAGTGGTAGGGTAATGTGGACAATGTTCACTGTATTTCTTAGGAGTATTAAGAGATGAATTAGATGTATATAATTCTATATTTATACGATAGATATGAAGATAGAAAATAACTTTCAGTCATGTATATCGGTCATTTTATTCTCTGTGGATTATGATAAAACACTGGAATTTGCTTCGGGTGATGATTATACTTTTGAAATCATTGAGTGATATTTTTATTAACTCCATCAATTGACATAATCTAGAGACAAAAACGTCATTTGGTATGATGCCAGGCTGTCTTATGGACAGAACATATATACTTTACTTCCGATAAAAAGTTACGATTAAACTTGACTAAAAATTATTTTATTAAAAACCTAAACCAAAAATAGAACATTTGTGTTACCTAATAATATGCAAATATTTTTTAAAATAAAATTCACAGAATATAAATTTACAGCTGAGATTTTAACTGAAAAATATTTATTTAAATTTTCTATTTCGCATATCGCTGGCAGTCACGTTTCCATAACTTCCTTTCCTTTTTAGCTCTTAATAGCTTTTTTCTGTTGCTATATTTTCATAAAACATTTAAACCATTTCATTAGGTACAAAAGGCGCTGAATTTCCTGCCATTCAAGCCTCAGTACATTCTGTGAGTTTCATATTCTCTAACTCCACTTTCTTCATCATGGGCCGTAGATATTTTGATTGTTGTTTTTCTGATGTTTCTTTCTGTCCCCATTTTCTCGTCAACGCCATCGTTGCGCACATTAGCATCTATTTAACCCACGTCTATTGAACAGGTGAAGAGGTTCATCCCTTGTTTCCTGTTTAGGATGTGGCTTCCGGTTTTCTCTTTTCCAATCTTTTCACTCTTACGTAGCCCCCTGCGCATCAGTAGCTTATTCGCCTTGCTTAGGGTGATATGATTAAAAAATAAAAATAAAAAATAAAATATATATATATATATATATATATATATATATATCCGCTTATAATAATCCTAATCTAATCTTTAGAAAATACTTACGCTTTGTAATTATATATCAGTAACGACAACATCTAGAAAAAGGATTAAGTTCATTATCCATATAGCATCGCATGACATGACAAAATATGTATGTGTCTTATCAACTGATGATATTTATTTCAAGTCATTTTTTTAAAAATGTCCCAAACTATCCGAAAACCCTTAATCATGGACGAATTGTTAAATAGACAGTGTGGACCAATCAAAATAAATTATAATCTATTTTGAAGAACGAGAGAACACACTTTAAAGAATTTAATGCGGCATTAATTTTAATAATTATAAAATAGAGGTCAGTTTTATTAATCCAGAATTAGTTTCACATTATTTTATTTTCATTACGAATTTTAAATTCTAAGTTTAACTAAGCATTAGGTTTATATTATTATAAATTATTCAGATATTAAACGAGGAATAAATATGGACGCTCAAATCTATAGAAATCCACACATGAAAAAATAGACAAGTTTATACACATAAAAATATTAAGGAGATGAAAGTGTGTAGCTGAATGTTGCACATTAAAAAAATAGTAAAAAAAGCAAAGCAATCGGTTTCGCTCCCGCTCATCAGGAGTCTACAGAAGATTTAAATAAGGATTAAAGATACAGAAATGTTTGATGGAAAATGAAAAAAAAAACAAAACATGATTACAACGAGCTAGAGGATAATACTAGCCAGACACTAAAATTCATGCTGTTTTTGCAGGAAAGTTTGCTGGATCCGATATATAAAACATCTATCAACTTGAGATAGAACAAAGAATGTGATCGGGAAACAACAGTAAACCACTCAACACTAACATTGGCAGCATATTTTCTATTATTTAATATGTGCTGGCAAATGGCGGAACCGTAAGTATTTGGGAGAAGTCCATTCCGAGGTAAAGTGTGGTTCCTGATCTTAGTGGGGACATGTTGTTTAATTCTCATGCACAGGCGCTGAGTAGTTCTCCCTATGTAGTCGACACCGCAAATACAATTATATTTGTAAGTAATGGAATTAATTTGATGGGGTGGAAGAGCATCCTTGTGTCCTGAACATAACACAGGCCGGGGTTGAAATACTATAGTACCTCAGCCGAGAACAGACATCATTGCACATTTGATGATATGTATCTAGTCATGCTTACACACTTTGATCCGATCCAGGGAAGACTGAAGTACTGAAGTCTAAGGTACTGAGCTTGTAATTTCTGAATTCCTTGTTACGGATAACCGGATCAATAGTTTCAGGGGGATAACCTAAAACGCATACGGTTTCATCATCAAGGAAAGACACAGAATATATCATTAATAAAGCCCTATGAACAGGTTCATAGAGCATTAATGATAAAAATATATGTTGTTATACAGACATATGTTCAGATAAATATACGCAAAGATATAGACATACACACACATTTAAAATTTGTTTTTATCAACGTGTCAATTATTCCTTATCTTTTAAATACGGGTTAAAAAATGTCTGTAATAGCTACAATATTGGATACATGTAAGAGCGAATACGTTAAATGTCATGGGCCTTGTATGAACGAGGTCAAAACAGACACTGTCATATTTCAGTGCATGAACAAAGTTGATGTTAGCTTGAATACTTAGCAACTATGAATATGATAATATATGTCGAACATAGAATAAATAATATCTTCTTCTATGTGCCTTTTTCTTTCAGGAATTAAGCGATCATGTCTTTCCCAGTCTCCCTATACCTGGTGGCCCTTAGCATGCTTTTTCTTGTTACACCACGCAACCCCCGTTCTGTCATCCACCTGCTCATGCCCGTCAAGTAAGTTACACGCAGTTTTACCCTGTAACCCCTACCCTAAATCTGACCTGTTAGTATCAGATTCTCCAAGCCCACCTTCTTCATAGCATTTCTAGGAATTTCAGCTGTCTCTACTTGATGTTCAATATGAATTTCTTTTTCGTTTCCATCATTTCCAAAATCACGTCATAACTCATATACTTCGATCCATGATATCCGCAGCATCCTTCTGTAGTACTACACTTCAGTTCCTTCAAATTGTCCCATCATATTTGATCATATTGTCCAGCTTTCACTGTCATATCGTAGAAATGTCATTACATAGCAATCTCGTACTCTTTTCTTTGTTTCTAGGAAAATCATCCTGTCTCTTAATACTCTAATCAGCTTCTGGAACACTTCCTTCGCCATGCCAATTCGCCTTTGAATCTCTGTGTCACAGATTCCGTCTTCTGTTACAACATTTTCCAGGTATTTAAATTTTTGAACCTGCTCGATTTTAGTATCTCCCACCGGTATTTGGCATTTTGGGCTGTTCTTTTTGCTGAAGACTATGCATTCGGTTTTCTTGCAGTTTATTTGTAGACCTTTCTTGTCAATCTCTTCAGCTACCTTCTGTAGAATATCTTGTATTTTCCTTTTCGTGTCTGCTATCAGCATTGAACCATCTTAGTACCTTGTGTTTTTCAAATTGTGGACTGCAGTGACTTATACTGGCATAAGATCTGGAGTTCTTAGAAAGGTCTCGTTGTAAAAGTTGACTAGATCGGTTGAAAAGACATATCCTTGTCTTACACCCACTTCTATCTTTGTATGTCTGCTAAATTCGTCACCTGTCCGTGAGCCGGCAGTTTGCTGCAAGTAATGATTCTTGATTACTCTTATGTGTTTGCCAAATATGTCGCGCATGCTGAGCATCTTCATTACTTCTTTGTGGCGTATTTTGTCAAACGACTTTAGTTAAAACATAGGTACAAATCCGTCTTTATTTGTATTGCCCTTTTGGAGAGTATCTTAAACATAAATATAGCGTTCCTTGTTCCAGTTCATTTTACCAACCCGCACTCTCCTTGTACTATCTCTGACGTTATTCTGCTTCGCGCTCTAATCCTCAGGATTCGGATGATCAGTTTTGTAATGTGGGTCATTAAATTGACTGTTTGTTGGAGTTCGCACTCTTTTGCACATTGTTTCTTAGGCAGTGCTATGAAAATCGTTTTGGTTAAGTCGGCTGGTATTACGCCACTATAATAAATTTAATTTATTAAATCTGTAATGTTTCCTATGCCGAGTTCTTTCAATGCTATCAGAAGATCTATTACAATGACGTCTGGTGCAGTTGCTTTGTTGTTTTAATTTGGCCATTGCTGCTTCCATTTCGGACATTATTATTTCCTGTCCATCCTCAACATTATAATCTCTTGTCGTGGAAAAGATATTTTATATATTCATCCCATTGCTGGAGCATTTCCTCTTACTCTAATATGATCGTTCCATCCTTGCATTATAAACATCCTGTTGAGGAGCAGGTTTTCTGTCGTGTCAGTACTTTTATTTCTTTACGCATGTCTGCTATTTTAATCCTGATCAGAATCTCTACTTCTGCACGTTTGTTTATGAGCCATTCCTCTTTATCCTATCTGCATTTGCTCCTTATTTCATTGTGTAGTTTCCTGTATTCAATTTCATGTCTTGGCATCCTTTTCTGTCTTCTTTGCATCATGTCGAGAATCTCTTCAGTCATCCATTAGTTTTTTCTTCTGCGTCTGATTGCTTTTCGGGAAATGTTGTTTCTTTGTGTCACTATCGCGTCCTTTAGAGAATCCCATTTCGAGTTTCCTTTTCCAGTTAGTTCCTCATACATGTTTTTCACTCTTTTCGTGCATATTTTCTGCTGGTAGAGGTCATTCACGAACCTGTTGTATTGCACACTTGGCACTAGGCTTTCTCATTCTTTGGAGTTTCCTTTTTAGTTTGCTGATGCCTGAAAGGGAGACACTTCTACATTCGGCACCTGGATAGATATTTTTTTAAATCACTGCATTTCCGGATATCTCTTTTATATTTATGTAGTCTATTTTTTCGTGTCGTCTCCTAGACGCCGTGGGTGTTCTTAAAACCAGGTGTTATTTGCTAAATATTTAATCAATCTGTGAACGTCAAATTCTTATTTTTGAACTTTTGGGCTAATGTTAATATATATATATATATATATATATATATATATATATATATATATATATATATATTCTCTAATATGTACTTATATTTGAGTATTCTATTCCTGCGCTTATTTGCGTATATTTATGCCAGAAGTTTTATATTATTTATTTAGTATGTGATGTTCTAAGGGATGACTAAGTTGCGTAAGATTTTTCTTTGCTTGTTTGTTCTTCATGCCTACATATTCAGTTATGTTTAATCGTTCGTGCACTGAAATATGACGCTGGCTGTTTTGAACCCGATCATACAAGACGCTGTTACATGTATCCTATATTGTAGCGTTTGCAGAAGTTTTGCAAAGCCGGTTTTAAAATATAAATGCTAAAACGACACGTCGATAAAAACAAATTTTTTTGTATATATATATATATATGTCTGTGTGTGTGTCTGTGTGTGTGTCTGTGTGTGTGTCTGTGTGCATCTATTCCTCTTTAAATGTCTCTGTATACAGATAACTATTTTCATGTTTATATACTTGCCTATTTCTTCATATGTGAATGTCTATATATTTGTATACTTGTGTGTCCATTTTTCCTCGTTTAATATCTAATTAAATTTATAATAATCTAAATCTAATGCTTTCTTAACTTTTCAAATTCGTAATGAAAATGAATTAAAATTTAACTAAATTTGATTAATAATGTTGATCTCTACTACAATCAAATATAAATATTAATACCACAATATATTTTTTAGATTCTGCTCTCATATTCTTCAAATAAGAAAAGACTATTTGATGTCTCGCTAATTAAGGGGTTTTGGTTAGTTTTAAACATGTTAAATTTCTTCAAATTGAAATAAACACAAACGCCTAATAAGATACAGTTAGTGTTGAAACAAAGTAGCTAAATTTGTAGTGATATCATAATATATTAATGTTATAAATACTCAATAAATATTACTCTATTACTCGCTGTGCAGTGTATTGAGCACATTTATAAAATCATGTTCTTTGGATGTACATTATTATTCCATCCGCGCCTACCCTTTATATATATATATATATATATAGATATGTGTGTGTGTGTGTGTGTGTGTGTGTGTGTGTGTGTGTGTGTGTGTGTGTGCAACACAGTACACTTTGAATACAATCCAGGGAAATTCCGAAAGAGACGAACTCAAGAGAACTCAATGTTAATTCATTTATTTAACAGAGTAAAATATTTTATAAAAGATTTTAGATTATTACAATGAGTAATACATAATTCACTGAGGACAATTTGTGTATCATTTGGGTCTGACGAACTGCGATAATAACATCAGGACGCGGTGAAATATGTATTACCCATTGTAATAATCTGAAATATTTATTAATTATATATATATATATATGTATAATAATAACAATAATAACAATAATAACAATAATTATTAAACCGACTCTGCGTGTATTCTAATCTCAAAATTTTATAGAAGGGACTTTCTAAGACTATGAATGACCAGCAGAATCTAAATCCGTTATTGCCCTCGGCTATAAAGCTTTGGGCAAAGAGGGGGAAAAAAAGAAAACTGCTTGGGACCGACAATACATACGGTTCCTCCCAGTAAAAAGAAAAAAAACCCTCAACGGAACAAACAACCAGAAAAGAAAAGTGCTCGATACACACAACCGAAAAGTATTTAACTAGAAGGCAGTAACGCAGAGCAAACACACTAACAAAATAGCAAGATCGCCAAGACCGACCGCGGTTTCGCACAACGGCTCGTCAGGGCAAAGGCAGATCATTACTAACCAAATAAATACACACTACTAAGACTAACCCATTAGCAGAAGAGGTTGGATGGAAGGGAAAAAAAAAAAAAAACCTGGGAGGGGGGTTTCCTATAACTTTCGATATCCTAAGTAAGTTCCTATAACTTTCGATATCCTAAGTAAGTTCCTATAACTTTTCGATATCCTAAGTAAGTTCCTATAACTTTCGATATCCTAAGTAAGTATCTTACTTAGGATATCGAAAGTTATAGGAAACCCCCCTCCCAGGTTTTTTTTTTTTTTTTTTTCCCTTCCATCCAACCTCTTCTGCTAATGGGTTAGTCTTAGTAGTGTGTATTTATTTGGTTAGTAATGATCTGCCTTTGCCCTGACGAGCCGTTGTGCGAAACCGCGGTCGGTCTTGGCGATCTTGCTATTTTGTTAGTATATATATGTATATATATAACACGACTATAATTATATATATTTATGTAACGCAACAAGCATATATATATATATATATATATATATATATATATATATATATATATATATATAATTTTCTTTTCGTGTATATTTTGTTTATTATTGCGTTGTAGACGTATGTTCATTGGAATTTGACAGAGAACTGCAACTTTATAATGAACTTAATCACTTCCCAAAACCTTTCACTTATACATTAGGCCTAAAGGTAAGTGCAATGGTTTCTTAGATATAAATACTTGATTTCAGATGAAAAAAGAAATGAGAGCATTTTTAGGGGGAAAAAAATTTTTTTTTATCATCCGAGGAGAAAAGATGTCCGAAAAAAAAGTTCCATTTAGTGACTTTGTAAAGAACCGTTTGATTTTTTTAAATACCACATTCAGTTAAGTAAGTAAATAATTCTAATTGCAGGAAAACGATACAAATAAAAAAAAAAACACTTTCATGTGATTGAACCATGTTTTTACTGAAACTAACATTTATCCTATTTATATCTATTTATTTACAGTGGGTTTTAATGGATACAATTATATACGCATATGTATATATATATTGGATCTTTTATATTGCCTGTTGAAGTACTTTTGCGAAATATGTGATGAAGCACTAATAACAGATGGTAACGTGATAAATGATTAAACTGCGCAATCTCTTTAGCAACATACACAAATATACTTAAACCCACACGCACATATATATATATATATATATATATATATATATATATATATATATATATTGAAAACGTGTATATATATATGTGTAAGTGCGTGCATATATATATATATTGTGAAACGATATACAGGATTATATATTTATTGTCACAATGCGCAGACATACACACACTTACAGATACACACACAAATATATATATATGTATGTATATATATATATATATATATATATATATATATATATATATATATATATATCAGAAGCAAACGATACGGCAGACATATCGTATACATATATATATATTCTAAAATATTTTTCTGTGATTTAGAAAGTCGATTTTAATTAGGAGTAAAATAGTCAACGTTATTTGCAGTTGGGTTGTGCTGTGTGCTCATCAATGAAAAGCAGTAAATTTTGGAAAAAAATCCATAGCGTATTACGCGTCTGCGAAGCACTTTCCTTTTACGAATACACGTATGTGTGTGTGTGTGTTTGTCAGTGGGAATTTTTGCTGTCAACAAATTTAACTTGAAAAAGAAAAGATTATAGTATTTTTTCAGGAATATATTCTGTGACAACTATTTTTTGCAAATATTATGCTCAAAATAATGCTTATATTCACTAACTAATAGCTAGGGGGACATAATTAATGGACTACAGCATTTTCAAGTTACAATGTATGACCTCGATGATATAATAAAAGAACAAATCAATTCTACACATGTTTCAATACATAAACTTAACTAAAGTTATTTACAAATGGAACTTTGTATGTGTGCATGTATTTTTTTTTTTTGTGTGTGTGTGTGTCTACGGTTTCGCATTAACTGGAAACAACTATTGCTTTTTAGGCTTTCGTGCCAACGTCCAAAGAGTCCAGGACCATGGATTAGTTTTAAAGTTTCATTACACCCAAGCAACGCCGGACTATACTACTAGTGTAATATAGCATCAAGTATACTGTTTAAATATGTATATAAATGGATTATGTCACTTTGTGTATACAGAGCCACGTATACAGAGGTCGATTTAATATAACGCTGTGAATATAAGAATCAACAGTGAATGCTGAATGTCAGATTCAGACTTTAATACCATCGGCATATTATTAAATGACAGTGATTTTATCTATCTACCTATCTATCTATCTATCTATCTATCTATCTATCTATCTATCTATCTATCTATGTCAGTACGATTTAGATCTA